>AP025040.1:974214-1111514 GCA_036186865.1 Eustoma russellianum | reverse complement strand
GCCCCCCCCCCCCCCAAAAAAATGAAAAGAAAAAGAAAAAGAAGGGTTTACTGCGATTCTTGTGTGAAGATCAAGATCATATGGAAGTTTCATGGGTTAAGGACAATTGACTTTTTGAGACCCATGTGCGTCTTTTAAAAATGGTGTCGATTCTATGGGGTTCAGATCAGGAGATTATAAAGATGAGACAAAAATATGACGAATTTAATCAATCGTCGTTACATATAAAAAACAGTTTTTTAAAGAAGATGATGTTCTTTTTTTTTTAAAAAAAAACTATTTTTTACACATGACATGACGACGCGTCATATTTTGGCTCACTTTTAACTTTCCATCCGATTCTATGAGACATGTAGGTATATCACAATGCGACTTCAATACTACTCCACCGCCATGAGAACTGAATTTTACGCAATTTCTGTTTGACTCCAAGGCTTACTGCACGTGGATTTTTAACGTAAGAAATCTTTCTTGTAATGAATCGATAAAATGACGCGTAAAATAATATGCAAGTCATCTTTCTATTAATCTAATATAACAAATCGTTTTTTTTTTTTGGTTAAAACCTTTTCACGTTAAAGCACCAGGTAAATGGCTCGTGAAGAAGATACTATACAACCAATCAAGATGTCAAGCTATTACAAAATTCAAACAATTGAACCGAATCCTAATTAAGACTAAGATTTTTGTAATTTTATCGAGTAACAACAATTGCATTGGATGATATTTTTTAAGTTTAAGGCTAAAATGTTTACAAACTTATGCTAGAATTCTTGTAAGTTTAGAGCTAGAATACTTGAGATTTATTTGACAACACCTTCAGTTATAAAATGTACCATTGATCAATTTATGAAATTTATTTTTAAATAACTTTATTTCTATTTTCTTCTGCAATGAAATAACATTAAGGTTTATATTAAGAAAGTCAAAAGAATATAATGTGAAGCCATTACTAATTTAACGCTGCAAGCTGAGCAATTTCGCACCCACAATCTACAGTTTGCATGCAGTTTCCATTTCCGATGTAGTCAAATATACACTATTCTTTGACTTTAGAATATGATGGAATAAAGCAAAATGACTCACTAAATTAGCTGCGCTTCTTATATTGTGAAGTATCAGTTGATTGACATAGCTTGAAGCATCATTATGGGTCATTGGAAAATAACCTACGCGTGTTTCTAACAAATGGGTATGATTGCGTACATCTGACCACTCATACCCTGTTATAGTCGGAAGCTTATAAAACAATAGGGTAATGTTTTTGTAATCTACAGTTGCCTGCAATTTTCTTTTTTTTCTTTCTTTGTTTGAAGGACCAACTAAGATTATGGCCTTGACAAATAAGAGGCCCATGTTTATGGTTTGCTGGTTATGGTTGGGTTTGCGAAGCCGATCCTTGTGGGCAGTATTGGAATTTGGTGGAATTGCAACATCAGGTATGAAAGAATCAAGTGGTGATGTGTGTATTTAGTCCCAAAAAAAAAATGTGATTTGTGTATCGTTAGAAAGAAAGATAAAAGAAAAATATTGGATAAGGATTTCCTTTCATTGAAATGGAAATAGATAAAATCCTCAAAATGGGCCGTTCATTTGTGGCGTGCAATGGAATTTGGGAGCCCAAACCCTATTCAAATTCCTACCCTTTGTAACTCCTGGTATCTTCTGCAGGTTCTCAGCATCTGTATGAAAAGATACAGGATGGATACGTTCAGGCTGTTCAATGAATCGAACTGTTCACCAACTGTTTGAGTTCGGTTTGTATTTGTTCGGTAATTGTCTGTAAATGAGTCAAATTCGAACAACTGTTTGGGTTCGTTTACTAAAACGAACATAACTATTTGCGAACTATTCGGCTCTTTAAACAGTTATAGTGTTATCGAACTAAACTCAAACCAATTTTAAAGTTCGCTTAGATAAACGAACCGAACAGTTCGTTTAGCTAAACGAATCTGAAACCGAAAATCTAGTATTCGATTCGGCTCGGTTCGTGAACACCTCTAGATATGTTTTCAATTTAAATTTCTAATTCCAAAGGTCTCACCTATCACCCTTGATGCAAAATCGATGAATGTGTTTCATTAAATAATTTTTTAAAGTTTTTTTTTTATTTTAACAAATACATAAAAAATCCAGATCCAAACCAGTGACATTATTCAACCCGTCATATTATAGTTCGGTTATCTTAAGTGTTATTATAACACTTACTTTTCCATAGTTTATGCATCTGCAGAAATTTAAATATCCTTAACCTAGAAGATGATACATAAACACATGTGTGTGTATACACACATAGAACATATTATATATTTTTATATCTTACCGAAAGAGATCTTTGATTTGCGTCCAGGTGCATCTTGGAAGAAAATTTTTGGATATATCTTGTGTTGGTTAAAATATTTAATCATCCGTTGGTATGTTTATGTCTATTTACTAGTTGATGCTAATAATTTGTGGTTCTGATTTTCTTAAAAAAAACCATGCTTGGTATTTTTGATGCTTCACAAAGTAACAATAATAACTTCATATTCATAATTTAGTTATTGAATAAAACTAGTGTAGCCGCGCAACAAATACTTTCAATCACCTTTGGAGGTTCTGCCTCGGCTAAATATGAGGCAAAATATGATGACTCCAATCACGTGTCGCCACGTGTAAAAAAAATAGTTTTTAAAAGAAGGGGATGCTGCTCTCTTTTTTCAACAAAAAAAAACTATTTTTACACGTGGCGACGTGTGATTGGAGTTCTCGTATTTTGTCTCATCTTTAGCCTCTCCCGATCTGAAACTTCACTTTTGGTATTCTTTGACACTATATGTGTGTGTGTGTGTGTGTGTGTGTGTGTGTGTGTGTATATATATATATAGCTGTCAGTAGATCTGAACCAACTGGCTCTGATACCACTAACACAAACAGGAATTTAACTACCGACACTGGAAGAGAATAACAATAAACAATGTTTAACAAAACAAGAAAATATAATAAACTGTAAGTAAAACAAAATTAAATTAACAAAAATAAAAAAGAGGGTGATTAAACTCCCAAGAAGATAAATAAAGAACATTAAATATAAAAGGAGAGGGGGATAAGGTTAGACGGAACTAATTTCAGCTATATTATATATATATATATATATATATAATATAATAGTAATGATAATAATATTAGGATTAGGCGGTGCATACCGACCCAATTATATAAATAATATATAAGATAAAAGCAATAAATAATATAAAGAACAGAATATTAAAGAACTCAATAATAAAATAATTTAATTCATACCATTACCTAATAGAAAAGATTTATTAACGAGGTTACATTCTGTATGCATACATTCAAAATTTGATATGAAATCAGAATTTTGGCAAATACAAATATCTGAAAAAGATAGGTGCAAAACAACATTCACGGTTCCATTCGGTCAATATAAATGGAAAATAATGCCTTTTGGATTAAAAAATACACATTCTGAATATCAGAGAATTATGAATAATATATTCATGGATTATTCTAATTTTTACACTATATATATATATATATATATATATATATATATATATATATATATATATATATATATATATAATGGGTGACTATTGAGCTGCCTGCATTTGTTTCTCAACCTCTTCATCGCACCATAATATGGATTTCTTTAGGTTATCCTGTACAGTTACCTGCAAAAAAGATTTCTTGACAGCTTTTCGTGTTAAACGGTTGAACCGTCGTTTATTGCCGCTTTTTTTTTTTTTTACATTAAGTACTGATTTCAGATATTCTCAATGTTCTAAACCTTGGACATTTGAGGATAGGGTTACTTTGATATGCAAGTGTGTTTTACTAATTACTGTTCCATATACATCATGATATGAGATCATTTGGCATCCAAGATCAAATCAGATTGTAGAGCAATATTTAATAAATAATAGTCGACAACTTAGACTTCATTTATCAAGAATTTTTTCCCCTTTTGATTGATATGAACTGGAATGTGATAGAAATAAGGGGATTTTTTTTTGGGGGGGGGGGGGGAGTGGAGGGGGAACCACACAAGCATTTGATTAAGCGGTTTACATTTTGTTTTACCAATTTATTTTTCTTGTATTATTTAACATTCAAGGGAACCGGAGGACCAGATTTTTTAAGCTATGTATGTTATTTAGCGTATTCTAATTAAGAACTTCAATTCGGAGCTTGTCCTTGTTAACTACTTCAGAATCAAGTATGAGTAGCTTATCTTTGACTAATCAAATATTTAGATATATATGGTCTCTTATAATGACCGATCATCACCCTCATTGTTTGTTACGTAAATTTTTATATGATATTATAATATTATATCATTAGTATTGCAATTTCAGGATAACATAAAATATTTCGATCTTCATACCCGATAAAACCACCGTAAAGTATATTAAAAGATTGAGGTCTTTCAACAATTTTCCATTCTTCACCACCCGAAATGTTAGTTTTTCTTTTAAAAAAAAATACTTTTATAATATCTATATAAACCTAAATCACGTAATTCGCTCCTAATCTAGAATAGAAGTTTTCTTCCCAAAGAACATAGCCCAACTGATTCCGGATAGGAGTTCTCGAAAGGGAGGTCAGGGGTTCAATTTCAACAATTTTCCATTCTTCACCACCCGAAATGTTAGTTTTTTTTTTTAAAAAAAAAAAAACTTTTATAATATCTATATAAACCTAAATCACGTAATTCGCTCCTAATCTAGAATAGAAGTTTTCTTCCCAAGGACATAGCCCAACTAATTCCGGATAGGAGTTCTCGAAAGGGAGTTTAGGGGTTCAATTCTTGACAAAGTCAAGAGAGCCCTTTCCAGCAAGTGCAGAGTGTGGAGCTCTTTGGCCTGTAGGCTTGCCTGCAGTGCTGGGGGCTCCTTATGCAAACTACTGTGTATATGACCAAGCTCTTGCTAGCGAGCCGTTGGGTACCTGATTTACCTCTTGCTAGCGAGCCGTTGGGTACCTGATTTACATCCCTACACTACCTTTGAGACTGGGTATGACAGGGACCCTTACTGGTTGTAGTTCAACCATTAGAATAGAAGTTTGCACATAAAACCATGGGCGAAGAACCAGAGAAATTAATGGAGCCAACTCCTCTAAGCGGCCGCCCGGGGCGGCAGCAAGTTGCTGGAGTCCTGCTGCTTTCATTTGTGGATCATCCAAAGAGACAACCAGAAATTTTAAGCGACAACTTGTAAGAATCTTGATCTAAGATAACAGCTGATTTACTTTAGATTTTGCATCATGTTTTCTTAAAATGATTTTGATTGGATGAAATCTTACATAATATTTTGTTTTTCAACCTAATTCAACGTGTGGGCCAGCAATAGAAGAACAAATGATGTAGTTGATAACTTAATTTATCAGACACAGTTTTGTAATCTTCGCTAAAAAGAATAGAAGAATCTATGATATTTGATATGATTTTGTTTAAACTTATTCAAAATCTTTTTCGAATTAAATTATTGAAATTTAACACAGAGATGGATCTATAACAATAAGTTAATGAGTCAAGTCACCAAAATACATAGACCATAGTTTTCTATTTTCCGTACCAAAAAAATTGTCTAATTTCCATTCCCGGATGTCCTAAAATATTATTTAGCTACTTCTTTTACGGAATAAATAACTAGAAATTATCCTGAAGAAGAAAACTTTGAAGGCAAATGAACTGTAGAAAATCTACGTCATGAACGCTATAAAGGAGATGAAGCTTTCAATCTTAAAGGATACTGAAGAAACTTGTGCTTACATGAGGTGAGGCACATATCCACTCAAAACCTTAAGGCAATGGGTGGTGGAACCTCATCCTCATATAAGCCATGCATTTTTTCTCAAATTAGCCAATGTGAGATTCTCAACATCCGTCCTCACGTGGCAACGTGGCTTGACATACACACACGCCTTACAACCCGCCCTCAATCACAAACCACAAGCCATGTATGAACATCTGGACTTAAGTGAGGGGAAATATTAAGTGGCCAACCATGGGCCAGGCAAGGGGTGAGTCCACATTTTTAAACTTGCTCTGATACCATGAAGAAACTTGTGCTTACATGAGGTGAGACACATATCCACTCAAAACCTCAAGACAATGGGTGGTGGAACCTCATCCTCATATAAGCCATGCATTTTTTTTTCTCAAATTAGCCAATGTGAGATTCTCAACAGATACATCGTGGGTTTGTTCCGATTCTTTTGCCTCAAAACAAATAAACGAAATACAAGGTGCGTTCTTTGGTATAAAGAGAAGTCGTCTTATATTTTATGAAAGAAGTTGTTTATGCAATTCGAACCCGTCACCTCAAGTCAAAAAAATAAACGAAATATGAATACGCATTATTTGGCTCAGTTAGCATTTACATCCCATGTCTTCATTTATTTGCATTTACATCCATGTCTTCATTTATGTGGAATGGCGCCATTCCATCCCATGCTCCAAGAAAAAGGGGAAAAAGGGAAATGAAGGACATATACATATATATATATATATATACATATATATATATATACACACACGCGCGTACACACACCACACACAATCAATTGGGAGAAAAAAGAGTTAATTAATTGGGAGGTGATGAGCGCTGAAAGAGATGGACCCTGGTACAGCGAAATGTGTTCAATATGACAATCAAATCCATCTCACCATCCATCATCATTACTACACATTTAAAAATGATAAAGGATGACCTTCTCATCATCCCTTGTTATTATACAACAAGAAATCGAAACTGAGAAAGTTATGAACTACGCCTTTGATTATGTACCTGGCAAATTAACCTGTACTTGAAATATCTATTTTTGGACAAGTCATTACTAACAACAACATAGACCAATCAGCAATAGTATTTGTTATACGTAGTTTTATTCTTTAGACATGCATATAGTATACCAAGTATCTAGACTTTATCGACTTATAAATAAACACTAATAATTTTAATATTCATCATTATACAACACTTACACATGATTTAAAAGATCACGTCTAACGCGTTTTAATGTCGCAAACATATAGAATTGCAGCATTATAGTGGCCACGCCAAGTCTAATTAAAAAGACATTGCCACTTAAGTCCATGTATCAGTGAGGATTAGGTAACGTTTTAGCATGTTTTCCAAGGAGCTAAAAACACAAGGTCCATTAAAAACCTCTAAGGGAATCTTGATCGAGAGTGACACAAGAATAACTGTTAAAAAATTACAAGTTATAAACTGTATTAAAATTATAAATGAAACATTGTGATTTACGTAGTTCAGTAGTTATATCAACAAAAAAAAATTCTTTTTTTCTTTTGTGAGAAAGGCGATGTGAAAAAAAAATGAAAGATACATTAAACCTCAATTCAGTATTACATATTCATATGAACATAAATTACATTTAGAATCAATGTGATTTTTAGATCCAGATCTCAATCATAGTATTTGTTCTGGCTCATGCGAGTTAATATTTTCCTGCAAGAATCCTAAACCCAAAGAATTAAAGTTAAAGATAAGATATACCCTCGGTTCTAAAAGTATTGTCTTATTTGCTATTATGTTTGTCCGGAAGATATTGTCTATTTTCAAAAAATAAAAATATATTAGTAGTAATAGTATCTATATTATCCTTTCAATTAGTACTTACATAATTTTTTTAGTTTACATCACTTAACCAACTAAAATAGAATATGAATAGTGATCAAAATAGTTTGGCTTCTTTAAATTACGTTAAAATGAAAATGAAACAATATCTTTTAAGATACATAGAGTATATAATATGGTCACTGAACGACCAATAAAAGAATACATGAAGTAACTAAAGAAAAAATAAAAATTTTGTCCATGACTGTAAGTGATATCACCAAAGAAAAGAATTCCTATCTGACCAATATAAAGTCCGGCTGAATCTTTATCCACCAAATGGACATTAATCCGGTCACTGAAAACGCCATCATTTTAACCTAACTCTTGTTTGAAAAGCATAGAAACTGTTAATTTATGGATAAAGCCAGCGGAACAACCAAGAGGCAAGCAACCCAGATAATTTGCCTGCTGAATTACAGCAAGGACACTTTGCAAGTGGAAGACATTGGGATAGATGTATTGTTTGTCTACCACTCATTTTTCTTAGACTATTACGATAGTTTTTGTTGTCGTTGGTATATAATACGTATGATTGATTGATTGAACACATTGGTAAATAGTTGTTAGCACCTCCACCTTATGTGACCTATTTTTGGTATTTATTATTTCCTTAAAAAATGAAATGAAATCCAATCACATTCAATGTTTTATAACTAATATATTTCTTACCAAATAACCGTACCATGACGAAGATGGCAAAAGCTATTGTAAAGATGGAGTAATAAATTGGAATCGTGTCTAGGCATCCGTTTGTGTGAAGGGAGAATGTATAAATATTTATGTACTTGTATACGTATTTACATATGTAACGAAAAGAAGGAAAAGGAATAATGTCTTAGCTTGTTCTATGACCTTAACAATGCAACCCATACTAAACTTTTAGGGTTCTTTTGAGAATTATAAGAATAAGTTATAATGGGTTTAAATTGATTGTGTTAGATAAATGTAACATAATTTCTACGAACAATGCTTTTACTCGATCAATATTGATATATCAAACTTTAAACTTATTAAATCTATATTTTTGTTGGAATTGTCTAGATTATCTCTCCACATTTTCCTATGCAAAGTCCCTTGGTAATGGTATGGGGTCAACTCGTTTTCAGGCATTACTTGGGGAAGAAGGGACCAAATATATGGGGCGAGCATTAAGACAATCCGTGGTTCCGTGGGTCGGGATCTCCTTACTCACAAATCCCCTATCTCCGTTTCTACCGCATGATACGTGGATAGTGGTGAAATTAAATGAAAAGATGAACATAAATGGGTGTATAAAAAGGGGTGGTATTTGTGTCACGCCGTGGAGAAATGAGTGAGAAATTTATAAGTGAGAGAATCTCAATCCGGTTTCGTGAACCTCGCTTTCAGACAAATTACCCAACAACTTGCGTGTTTTCACCATAAAATATATCCCAATATTTCACTTCAACTATACAGCCAAAGTGCACTTAAACTTACCAAAACAGCCTTAGGACTAGCAACGTACAATCTGCAAACCCAGAAATATTTATAGCTGACTTCAGAGTATGGCTAATTTAGTAATCGCGTTGAAACATTGTAATTAGAAAAATATTAATTGAGAAATGTAGTTGTTTGTCAAATAATAATATGACATACGATAACGCTATATCTCTTGTCATTTTCTTCGCACTCTGGTTATACTCTAAGAAAATTTTTAAAAGGAAAAATAAAGAAGATTGTAAATAAAATGCCTTGTTTCAAAATTACCAAAAAAAATACAGATAATATAATTTATAGAAAGTAAAAACGGAAGTCGCTACATGTATGGTTTAGTGTAGAAGTTAATGTTTGTATTATATTAAAAATGATCTTCTCTAATTTACATTTTTCTATATTGTCTAATAACATCATGTCAAATGTATTGAGGTTTTAAAAACTTATATAAATTTCGTAATCTCGTCAGCTAATATACATAATATGATTGAAAATGTTTCTCATTTTATATGATTTAGTCTGTTCACTTGTAAAATAGGTTTAAAAAAAATAGCACGCAGGAGGGGCAAAGATGACATTTAATACCAGCTGCCCATCTATCCAATAGGAAATGAGTCAAGAATAGCGGTCTGTTGCTGCTTAGCCAGACCGGATACAATCTTGTCGGCATCTCAAAAAAAAAAGTGAAGCTGAACTAAGTATAAATTTCCTGAAAGAGTGCAGTTTATTTTTCCTTCACCGTGAAGCTAAAGTGGTGGTGTTGGTCGGAAAGTATGGCTCGTCCGGCAGCTGGCCAAGGTATGGATTTACCCATCATGCACGAAAATGACCGCTATGAATTTGTTAAAGATATTGGGTCCGGAAATTTCGGGGTGGCTACTCTTATGCGAGATAAGAAGTCCAAGGAGCTTGTTGCTGTCAAGTACATCGAGCGAGGGGATAAGGTTTGTTGTTCTTGGAAAGTGATTAGTGGGTTTTGATTTTTGTAAGGATTTGATCAAGTAGGTTGATTACTTTAGCTTATTGGTCTTAGTTATTGACTGTTCGTAAAAAAATTGAATGCTTTATTATGTTTTTATAAGTGCAATTATAGGGGTTTTTGACAGTTTTCTTGAGTCACAAGGGTGGGACACTTATCGAGAGAGGTAAATTTGTGGACCTGAAGAGAGCGAATTGTGTCTTGAATGATTTACTTTTGGGGATTTATTGGGTAGTTATTTATGGAAACGTTTTAGTTTAAATGGGAACTTTTAGGTCGATCCTTCACGCTATAAATGGAAACCTTTTAACTAATCCCACTGAAGTGGGAAGTAAAGGCCCGCACTTAATTAGTATCATTTTTTTTGGTAATATCCGTGTATGATCTGTGATTATGTTTGATATGACTTCTAAATTCTTATTGTGTGTGGCTATGTGCAGATAGATGAAAATGTTAAGAGGGAGATCATAAACCACAGGTCTTTACGACATCCCAACATTGTTAGGTTTAAGGAGGTATGCTGCTTGTTTCCTTTTCCTAAACGAGAGATTTCATGGTACGTTGTGGAGGGCTATGATACTCAATACTATATCGAAATAGTAGATCATTATCCTTCACTTGGCACAGAGTACCTGCAACAGTTGGACCATGAAATTTGACTTTTAATTCTACTTGTGTAGCAATGGAATTAAGGTTCTTAGCTGTTAGTAATTTCATTGGTCGTAACCATGCTATAGGTGTTTTTGACGCCTACTCATCTGGCTATTGTGATGGAATATGCCTCTGGAGGAGAGCTATTTGAGCGAATAAGCAATGCGGGTCGTTTTAGTGAAAATGAGGTTCTATTTTGAAATTAATTTCCAGTTTATCTATTACTTATTTGACTCTAGGAGTATTATGAGCCATGTTGAATTTTGCAGGCCCGGTTCTTTTTTCAGCAACTTATATCTGGAGTCAGCTACTGCCACTCCATGGTATCCAGATTTAGTTTACAGAATTTCATTTTGGAAATTACTTTCTCCCTCTAAGGTAGAGGAAGAAGAGAACTCTGACTTCTCTGTGTCTATTGTGAAGCAAGTATGTCATCGCGACTTGAAACTGGAGAACACATTATTGGACGGAAGCCCAGCTCCTCGTCTAAAGATATGCGATTTTGGATATTCAAAGGTATTGGAACCTGCCCTAAAGGTGGTTGAGTTTGAACTCAATCCTTGATGGCTATGTTAGAAAGGAACTTTTCTTTCCATTCGGTGAAATACAGTATCTATCCAGATTAGTAGGCTGACAGTCTGCTGATTTTGGCAGTCTTCCTTACTACACTCTCAACCAAAGTCAACGGTCGGTACTCCAGCTTATATTGCGCCTGAGGTTTTACTAAGGAAAGAATATGATGGCAAGGTAAGATGTCTTTCACATTTACAGTCCTCTAACAGGGTGCCTAGGTTTAATGACCTGACGTTTGTGTTCTTCTTGAACTAGAGATAGTGGGAAGAATGGTGCTTCTCATGCATTTAGAGTGTATGTTATTTGACTCCTCATCCAATAATAATATAGAAACTGGAATGTCATTAGTAACACCACTACATGTACTGGATGGTTATACTGAACACAGGCTCGTCAAAAGTAGATAGATTATTTACCCTGTATTTTTGCAAATTAAGAAATTAACGGCAATACATTTATGTTAATGCTATTAATTCATGTTATTTCTTTCTAGAAGGATGTAGTAGTTCTTGTTATGCTTGCACCCCCCCCCCCAACCCACCCACCCATCTCCCCTCAATAGTTCGGAAAGGATGATCATTTTGGCAGCATCATGATGCAGATACGTTTCGTCCTTAGATTAGTTCTAGAAAGTTTATCTCTTGGTTTTCTTATGGGTGGCCTATATTCTTTAACAGCAAAATATTTCATGTATTACATCAGTTGCTATCCAGATTCATTGCTGTAGAATCCAATTAGATGCTATTCATGCTTTCCATGGATACGAGATATATATTTTCTTTTGACCTTTTTGCTCATACAGGGATCACCTCCGAAGTGGACTATTTTCTAATTTCTGAAGCTTTTCTTCAATCTTGATTTGAATTTAAACTATTAACTTAACGTGTAAATTTATACTTATGATCTCATCATTTGAGCTGACATAATCACTCTACCTGTGCTGTTTTCCAGATTGCTGATGTGTGGTCCTGTGGTGTGACATTGTATGTAATGTTGGTGGGTGCCTATCCCTTCGAGGATCCTGATCAACCAAAGGACTTCCGGAAGACTATTACTGTACTTTTGTTATTTTGACCTTTCTTATCACATTTACACCAACTGTTACTGACCCGCTTTTCTATGTTGTATCCGCATACAGAGAATCCTAAGTGTTCAGTATACAATTCCTGAACATGTATCTGAGGAATGTCGGCATCTAATCTCAAGAATCTTTGTTGGTGATCCAACGCAGGTTATTTTTCATGGACTAAAGTTCTTAAGCCCCTCCGCCCCTCCTAACTTGCCGACTCACTCCTACATAACTTTACCTAGCTACTCTTTATCCACTCTCAAATAAATAGAGTTGGAAAAGTATTCTAAACAGTTCTCCATGACCTTGCTCTTTTTTCGTCTTTTGAGAGGATCGGCTTTTCTTTTCTCTGCCAATTTGCATAATTCTCATAATGTCATTCAGTAATCTTTTCTGTTTTTCTTTCTTGGGGGATTGGATTGGGGTAATGGGGATGTTAAATTGCAGGATTTAGAAAATAGGAGAAGCATTTATTTGCGACGTGAGCCTTATCCCTTCGTTTCTACTGATGACACAGAGGATTACCATTCCTGAGATCACAAACCACCCATGGTTCCTGACTAATCTCCCCGCGGACTTGATGGAGGACAATTCCTTTAGTGAACAGTACGTAGAGCCTGACAACATGCAAAGCTTGGATGCTATCATGCAGATAATATCCGAGGCGACTATACCTCCTCCTGGTGTTTATAACCTGGATATGATGGATGATGACATGGATGACCTTGACTCCGATGATCTTGATCTTGATCCTGATCTGGACGTCGACAGCAGCGGAGAGGTGATATATGCTTGGTAACATCATACCACATAGTTTTCACAAGTAGTATTGTGGAAGGAAGAAGCCTCCACTTCAGAATCGAAGAAGATTTTACCCTTGGAGAATACACACAACAATTTTGCTCATGTTTTGTGGGAAGCATCTTTTGTTCGAGGGCTCAGCTCTCATGCTGTTCTTCGTTTGGGAAGATAATTTTCTGCCAAAATCTTCAATGCTGATCGAATATGGGTCATTTTCCACATCATCCAGCTTCCTTAAATCTTGACTTGGTAGTTATGACGTTGTTGTAAGGTGTTCACGATGAAGATATAATTTTTGTAATAGGAGAAGGTGGTATGAGTTGATCACGCAAGTCTTCTTGTTTGTGTGTTATTGCTGCTGCTATACTTCTAAATCTTGAATCTTAAACAATACTTTGTGGTTCAATTTCTTTTGCCCTTAGGCTAAGGTTTGATTTGATCTTGCTAATGTGCTACAACTAATGAGTACAAATATAATGACATTACATAGCATTTTAGCGACTTAATTCTGGCTTTTGGATTAGGCTCTTGAAGTGCGTATTAAAGGTAACAACTATATTATTTTTTTATACAGCGTAATTGTTTAAAAATTTGTTTATATAGCATACGTTTGCATGCGGGCACTGCCTCCAGTCGACAAAGGACGTGTACGTGTGACTTAACTTAGCCAATAGAAGCGTCAGAAAATTAAAATTGTTGTGTCACGAGAGGAACTTGTTCTCTAAGTGTTGGACTTGATTAATAGCTCCCCATATTAAATCCACTAGAAACGAGCATCCGTGGCATTGAGCCAATTCACAAGCACCAGGGAATCACTTTTGACACTAGCATCTGAATGTGCAAAGACCTCAAGTAGCAATCGTATGTCGGTTGGGTCCGGCCCAGGTTCTATGTCTCGGGATTCGATGTAGATTTGAGAAAGCTAACGATGAAACTATGTAGATTTGAGAAAGTTAACGATGAAACGATATAGATTTGAGAAAGTTAACGATGAAAAGTAACAACAATATTACCTCATTATGGATATTCAACTCCTTGAATCAAATTTCAAGTCTCTAGAGGAAGACAGTGATAGACTCCATTTGAAAAAGAAAAAATAGTTATGGGTAAAATTTTAAAAAATTTATTCAAAACACTATTTTGAAACACACTTTAAATAGACAATAAGAGAATGAGAGAATATGCAGAAAAGATTTCTTCCTCATGTTCTTTTCTCTTCTTATTGTTCCACCGTGCTTCCACACATTCTCTTATCTTCTTGTTTGTCCACCTAAAATGTGTTCTAAATTAATACTATAAATAAAATGTTACTAACAAGCAATAGTTATACCCCTAGGTTAATCTTCACTTTCTAAGAGACGAGTCCAGTGTTTCAAAAAGGAAAAAAGAGACGTTTCAAGAAAAAGGACCAAAACATAAAAAACCGAGGCTAATCTCCACTTTCAAAGGCACAAAATCCATTCAAAAGAGAGAAAGAAAAGAAAGGAGCCTAAAAACAAAACCCAAACATAAAAATAGAAAAGTCCATTCAAAAGAAGAAAAGAGAAAATCCGGAACAAGGACCAAAAATTTGGGGGGTAAAAGCGGGAAATTGAACCCGACGTGAATCGAACACGCAACCTTCTGATCTGGAGTCAGACGCGCTACCATTGCGCCACGGATCCACATGTTAAGCTGTTTATGAATAAACATATAATTAATAAATTAACGACTTAGTCAATGAGCAGGACCCACATCATAACAGAAACAAGAAACAGAAGTCAGATATTGACCGACATCTCACATGGGGAGGTCATGATTTTCCTCATCTTTCATATTTTTATTTTATTTTACTCTTAAATAGTTTATCTATTTCTTCTGATCACCAACTTATTCAGTGTCTTCTTCCCCCTCTCCCCGCCCAAAAATACGCCTACATGTACTTGTTCATTTCTTGAATAAGATTCCTAGTTGCGGTGTCTAACAATGATTAAGAATCATGTCTTGTGTCTTAATTTACTACTAATCATACACTAATTCCTCTAAAAGACTTTAATTGAGGTCTCCAAATATTCTTCCCCACGTTTCTACTTCCCACAGCCGACAAAAATTTTGCAAATGCTATTTCCTTCCTATTCTAGTTTTCGCCCTTGTCTGTTCACTTAAATAGTGAGGAAAACTTTCTTTGTCACATTGCTACATCATACATGCTCTTTGTCACATTGCTACATCATACATGCTTATGTCTATGTATGATTATATTATAATAAAGAATTTTCAGACAGATATTTCATGTGATTAACATTTTCACTCTCGCTGATTTTTGATGCCTTCTTTTGTTGTCTCAACAGGTGTCAGATGCTCTAATTATGTATGTATCGTGTATAGTCATGATGAAAACACATTTAAAAGAATAGAATAAACAATTTTTAGAAAGATATGTGTGAACTGTAGTGCTTTCCTTCAGCTGTAAGTATGGATCCTGTAAATTCGATCCTTTGGGCGGTGGTCGGGTGCTAAACTGCCCCCACAAACCATAATTCTCAAAGTATGCCAGTAAGTTCTTTTCAAATTTCGAAAACTACCACATTTGCGAATTGACAAGAAAGGGGAATTATATGAAGCACGCACAGAGGACGATAATAATAACAAAATTGACCTAAATTTAACCGGACTCTAGTTTAATTGTAATTAAAAAGGCATTTTTGGTGCAATATGTTTTTGTGTTTGTACAGGATCCGAAAAAGAACTAGATCGTTTCGCGATCTGATATACAGAATATTACCTTATACTTTTTACAAAAAGCTGTTTCCGCGATTCGAACCCGTCAATATCATCACTTTTAAACAGCAATCGAAATTATTCAGGACTATAAACAAATGGTCAGTCTTTAAGGTCGTCTGTTTAAAAAGTAAAAAGAACTACAGTATTTCGGTAACATGACATTTTTTTTCTTCTATCGGTGTATTTATGTTTGGAGTATGAAGGTGAAATTTCAGTGTCTTCTTAAGTTGGGTGAACACTTACCCACTGGCCCGCACAATATGCCTCCATAAACTAGGCATTCACTCATACTGTGCGTGTTCCTAGACTCGAACTCTTAATTTTTTATAGTAAATTTTAATCCGAGTACCAACTAGACTATATCCTCGGTCGGTACATTTATTGTTTATTTAACAAGTAGTTGTCTTTTGCTAAAAAACGAGTAGTTGTCATGTAAATCAATACATTCATGTTTTTCAAAACAGGGGTCCATCATTTGCGTATAAATGGATTATGTCGGGTGCTTTGTTGTTAAAGTAACATCAATTGTGTTGTTTGTGTGAATGATTACGCGAAAACGCGTGAAAAAAATTGCAGTGAATGCGTGAAACATTGGCCAGCTGGGGAAGCCATAGGCCATACGCAGGGACTCGTGCCCTCTGCTATATTAATTAACAACAAACCACCCAACAGGAAACAGTTTAGCTACTGAATACCCTTCCTTTGCTTCTTTCCGTCTTCAAACCTGGTATGTCTACTTTCTTGTTTAGCATGCACTTCTTATGAATTTCTTTGTGTTTATGGTTGCTGTCTTTGGGCTTTTTGGGTTAGTTGTGCTTAGTTTGATGTTAAAGTTCTTGACTTTTTGCAGATATTTGAGGGTCTGGACTATCATTCTTTCATTTGAAGTACAATGAGGATTGCAGTTTTACCACTTCTGGTTTGTGCAATTTTGGTTTCCTCAAGTGTTAAGGCAGAGGATGATTACAAATATTTTACTTGGACTGTGACTTATGGTACTGCGGCTCCACTTGGTGTTGCTCAACAGGTTGGTTTACATACTAAAAATTCAATGAATGTTTAATTATACAGAAAATAGAAAAAAAGAAAAAGTTTGTTCAGAAAATCTCATTGGTGTAAACTCCCGCAGGTAATTCTCATCAATGGTCAATTTCCTGGTCCTAGACTTGATTTAGTGACCAATGACAATGTCATTCTCAATCTCATCAATAAGTTGGATGAGCCCTTTCTCTTGACATGGTTAGTTGAAATCCTTTCTTTTACGCATCTCCAGGGCTTAGTTTCTATATTTTACATCCAGCTTTTCAGCCAAACTACTAGTTACTTTTGGACCACAACTACCGCAAATTCATTTTGTTCATTCAGCACAAAGAAAAAACAAACAAAAAACAAATATAGCTGCTCTCATATTAAGCCTACAAGATCCATGTTTTAACTTCATAGAGAGTGTAACAAGTATAATGCTTTTACCCTTTCTTTGAGTGATTACATAGTTTCATTTGGTAAGAAAATCAAATGGCTGACAGTAGGGTCTGACTTTGGCAACTTAGGAACGGGATCAAGCAAAGGAAAAATTCTTGGCAAGATGGTGTTCTGGGAACAAATTGCCCTGTTACTCCAAACTCAAATTTTACGTATAAGTTCCAAACCAAAGATCAGATTGGAGGCTATAGCTACTTTCCATCCACATTGATGCATAGAGCTGCTGGAGCATTTGGAACACTCAATGTCTGGCAAAGATCAGTCATTTCTATCCCATATCCCAAACCTGATGGAGATTTCAGTCTGCTTATTGGCGACTGGTTCAAATCAAGTCCCAAGGTGACTTTGATAATTCTTGCTTGTTAAGACTTGGGAGTTGCACATTGTTCTTGCTAATCTTGAAACTTGAACTTTTTGCAGTTGTTTCACCGCAATCTTCTTGAAGGGTTAACAGCTTTTGGCTATACAAAGTTTGATAAACACTTATAGAAGCTCTAACTCTTTAGCTAATTGAAGTTTCTGGCAACTTGTAGGCTACACTTAAGACACATTGGTGTATGGAAAATTTTTGAATTAGCTCATTTGATTTTGCCTTGGCAATCATCAATGGAACCTGTGCAACTTGATTCAGTGCCTTAGTGAGTGAATTTTTATTTGTTTCATCCGATTAACTAAGCATCTTGATGACGGCAGGTGTTGCAGCAAACCCTGGACTCTGGGAATCCTCTTCCATTCCCAGATGGCATCTTGATAAATGGTCAGACTCGTCCAACCTTCAGTGGTGACCAAGGTTGAACTATTCCTTGTGTTTCTTTTGAACGATTTCAGCTCCATTTTCCTTATTATAGTAGCTAGCTTTCACATCTTGTTTAACATGTCACTCTTTTCTTTTCCAGGAAAAACATACTTGTTCAGGATATCTAATGTGGGCTTGAAAACCTCCCTCAACTTCAGAATTCAGGGACATAAACTGAAGCTTGTTGAAGTTGAAGGCTCTCATGTCGTGCAAAATATATATGATTCTCTTGACGTGCATGTGGGTCAGTCAGTATCTTTCCTGGTTACCTTAGATCAACCTGCCAAAGACTACTACATCATTGCATCTACGCGATTTACTCAACAAGTTCTTACTGCTGCTGGGGTGTTGCACTATACAAGCTCTCAGACTCCAGTTTCTGGACCTGTCCCTGGTGGTCTAACTGCTGATATTGAGTGGTCTATTCAACAAGCCAGAACATTCAGGTATCCCAAGAAGAATGATTAGCATAATTGAATTGGTGTGATTAGTCTTGGAATCTTGATCTTTTTAGCTAACATTGATGAACATATTAGCCATATAGTTCCATAGTTACCATCACATATAACTCTCTAAGGCAATGTCTAATTGCTTTTTATTGAAGGTGGAATTTGACAGCAAATGCAGCAAGGCCAAATCCCCAAGGTTCTTTCCATTATGGCAAAGTTCCAGTAACAAAGACAATTGAGCTGGCCAACTCAGCAACTGCCATCAACGGGAAGCTGCGCTATGCGGTAAACGGCGTGTCCTACAAGAACCCTGACACTCCTCTAAAGCTTGCCGATCATTTCAACATTCCTGGTGTTTTTGATTTGAATTCGATCCAGAGTTCTCCCTCAGGCAGCACCGGCGCTAACCTGGCTGCGTCTGTGATCCCAACTTCGCTACACGATTTTATTGAAGTTGTTTTCCAGAACAAAGAGAACTCCCTGCAGTCTTGGCATCTTGATGGATATGATTTCTGGGTGGTTGGGTGAGTGATGTTCCCTGTCTATGCTGTTTCTTCGTTTTTTTTCTTTTGAGAATTCGGACTAATTTCATGAATTATAACAAATGCAGTTTCGGATCAGGACAATGGTCACAAGGAAGTAGATCACAATATAATCTTGTTGATGCCCTCACCAGACACACTACGCAGGTAAACATAATAAAACCATCTTTTGTGAGACATTAGTTTCCAATGCAATATGCAAACATGTAACGGTATTTCTGTATGTATTATTGCAGGTATATCCAAATTCATGGACAGCAATATTGGTATCACTGGATAACCAAGGGATGTGGAACTTAAGGTCTGCCATATGGGAAAGGCAATATTTAGGACAGCAACTATACTTGAGGGTCTACAACCCAATCAAGAGTCTTGCTAATGAGTATGACATTCCTAACAATGTTCTTCTCTGTGGAAAAGCCGTGGGAATGCATCCTTAAAAGCTGAAACTGTCACAATCTGATCTTTTTCTTTGGTCTTGTAATTTGAATGCATGCCCTTTTCAGTCATGAAAGTTTGACTGCTGCTATAGATAGTTTGGGAAGGGAAAATATGATATCAGAGTTAGATCATTATCAGGCAAGTGACACTATGAAGCATTCTCTAGAAGAGTTCAAAAATTTTAAGCCCTGTGTCTGTATTTACTCATGTCGTCTCCTAACAAATTTTGCCTTCTTTAAATTTGACTTACATAAGTAGCATTTCTCTTACTTTTTACGATTCGAGTTCGAGGCCTAACACATAGGTATGGTTGTATACGTCTGACTCCCATACCCGTCATAGACTGGAGACTCTAAGACAATAGGGGTAATGTTGTTGTTGTATGCCAAAGGAAGCCGGATGCCTTTACCGAAGGAAGGAAACGTTAAAGAAGGTAGAAGGAACCCTTTTTTTTCTTTTTCTGATTAAGCATAATCTGGTCCATTATCTACATTTTTACAAGGACATGGACTATGTTTTTCAATTATATTGTCGGACAAATGTTATGATCTAAAGTTCATACTCACTTTAACAAAAATCCTTCAATAAAAAGCGTCATCATCGGCTAGCCCAAGAAAAGAGAGAGAAGCCTTTGCGAGTTAGGAAATATTTCTTCCTTTATCTTCTTCATCATCACTTCTGTTAGGAAGTATCAATCAAATCCCGTAAATCAAGGGATTTAGCCTGAGTCAAATTTCACTCATTTTTCAAATCATATAATTATATTTATTGTAATTCATTCACCCAATTGAAATATAAGATGATATTAGAGCAGCTCCGAATATGTAGGAATCAGAAACAGATTCATCATGACCCGTGAAAAAAACCCGTTGCCCAAAAAAGAAAGGCCAGAACAAAAGAAAAAGAAAAGCTAAACCAACCACAAATCAAAAACAAGGAAGCTGTCAACGATTCCAAAACAGAAAGTTCCAGAATTACAAAAATTAAATTCAACCCCCAAAGTTTCGTCAATCAAAATTCATCCCAAGAAAGTTCCAGAATTATAAAAAATACCCCAGATTCCAAAATTAGTCACAGGCCCATCATACTAGGGGAGAGGATCTCCTGAAGCGGGTATTAAATGACCCCCCGACACTTGGCACACATGGGGGGTGGTGAGGCTGGGTGGGGGTCACCTGCACCCAGCCTCACCACCCCCCCTGTGTGCCACGTGGCGGGCGGTCCCAAAGGGGGTGAGGAGTTGGGGGGTTAGAGGATCTCAATCCATGTACTTATCCTAGAAAACATCCTGGGTGGATCATTGATTGTAGAGTTACTGAAACTATGACATATGATCACAACGATTTTATCCAAATCTCCATCCTAAAAAATCTCATATAGAGACCGCAAGTGGAGAGTTGATTCCAGTTCAGGGGAGGGATCATTGCCCTATCACTACAGATAAAATTGAATAATTGTCAATACGTTAATATGTTATATTTCAATTTGTTGTCACTGAGCCAAGTAATGAAGGATCTCAATCGTGTGGTGCGTACATACCTTAGTTTTTGCCTTTGGCAGGATATCCGTGTGAAAGAGGCCATTGACCGTAGCACTGAACGCGAGGTCTTTACTATATCAATGTGGTGGCTCAACAAGGTCACCCTATACTTGCTCACGGAACGGTTAACCAACTCTAGCTATTGCATCGACGTCTAGGTCATCATCCTATGAATACTTAAAAACTTCATTTCCAAATCTTTTCACTGATATTACCCATCTCTGTTGAATCATGCAACATCAGCTGCTAGACGAGTGACCCATGCAGCAGCCAAGTGATGCATGGAAGACGTTGGAAGAGTGCAGAAGACGTTTGAAGAATTCAAGCCAAGTAGTGTTTTATTCAAATAAAACTCTATGTATTATAGAGAGAGTGTCCTATTTTCTTGGAAGTTAGTTGATGTAGTGGCAATTTAGATAATAGAGAGGAGTGGCTCCTTGTTTTTAGCCTTTCTTGTTATGTACTTGTAGGCTATATTTAGCCGAGAAGTTTATGCAATAAATCAGTTTCTTGCTTCCTATAATGTGCCTAATTTCCAGCTCCATTTTCTTCTTAATTCAACAATCCCGCCGTGTGAAATATGTAATCGTGTGAAGATGTTGGAGTTGTATATCTTCCGAAGACTTCTCCACCTGGAACCAAAAGGGTGCAAGATCATAACCTGGATTTTCCAGCAAAATCCATCAATTAAAACTATGATCATGAACAAGCGCATAAATATACTCCTAGAGAACATGAAAGGAATCAGCAATTGATCTGCTGGAGAAGACTAAGTCTTGCTTTTGAAGTGCCTCTTTGGCCATGGTGGAAGAAGAAACGAGTATACTAGTAATCTGACCCAACTTTAGAGCCATAAAAGGACCATGTTTCTTGGCAAGTTTGGCGAAAGACTTGCGGGGTTTGTCACCAAGCAAATGGAGGTTCCCGATGAGAGGCAGGGGAGCTGGGCCTGGAGGAAGTTCTTGGTTTAGACAAGAGAGTAACTGATACAATATTAAAGCAAAGAGGAATCCCATAAGAAGGGTAAGATAATGCAAGGTCCGAAAAGAGACCGGATCGCTTATGATCTGATATATGTAACCTTAGTCACAATTTGTTCAATTGCATTTCTAAGTATATAAAGCAAATGAGTATATTATAACTTACTGGGTGTTGGCCTATAACGAAATATGCTGGACAACTATTTACAGGTTTCGGGTTTCTTTACTAATGAGCCTGGAATATTCCAAATCTCAGGGCCCTTCTTGTTTCATTCTACATTTGACATTCCGATATAATAACCTGTATTTATTTAATCTAATTCCTTTCTTATTTACACATATTGTAAATCTAAATCTGTTTTGGGTAATAATTCTAATTTTGCAAATCTAATTATTGTTTTATGTAGAAATTCTAAGTTTGAAACGTTACAATTTGTACGTAATAATTATACATTTACCAAATTAAATTTCACCAAGTAACCATAAGTAACAGAAAAAGAGAGAAGATAATACTCAAATAGCCATGCAGACGCCTGAACAAGCCGGGAGCAAGATAATAAAATTACAAATATGTCTTCTTTTTTTTTTTTTTTTTTTTTTTTGAGGGGATTCTATTACAACTTATCTTATTCCCATCGAATTTAAGACTACATATATCTCACAGAGGGGTTGGAACAGCACGAAGAGGATGTGCCTTTTGCAGTGTGATCCCAAACTTCTCTGTCATGTCCAAATCTTTTGGTGCAATCCCTCCTTCTATTTTCCAATCAAATGAGTTCAGCAGCGAACCCAGCATCACTGGGACCATCCTAACCGCCAGAGGCAGCCCGGGGCAAATTCTCCGGCCGGCACCAAAGGGAATCAGCTCAAAATCTCTGCCACGCATGTCGAGTTCTGATTCCAAGAATCTCTCCGGCTTGAAAGCCAAAGCTTCCGGCCATGTAGCTTCGTCACGCCCAATTGCCCATACATTAACAAGCACTTGTGATCCCTTTGGAACCTTGTATCCACACACCTCTGCTTCTTGCTCTGTTCGCCGGGGAATCAAGAATGGGACTGGTGGGTGTATCCTTAGAGTTTCTTTGATTACGCAGCGCAGATAAGGCAGACGGGATATGTCTGATTCTTCTATTGCCTTGCCTTTGCCGATGACCTCTGCTAACTCTGCTTGGGCTTGCTTCATTTTGTCTGGGTTCTTAAGCATCTCTGCCATTGCCCACTCTAATGTGCTTGATGTTGTATCTGTTCCCGCCACAAACAGGTCCTATCACGCATTACATAATGAGAAAATTTAGCAACAGGCAAAGGAAGAGACTTTTGCACCTCCAGAATTGATTTTGACACGCCTTTTCCATGAATTCTCAAAATGTGAGTTTTGTCACACAAAAGAAAAATTAGATTGAGAGTAGTTACATATAACTGTGAAGCTTTACTAAATATTTTTATAATTGATTTTTTATGCTATTTAAAAAAAAAAAAAAGCAACTATCTAAGAAAAGCCAATAAAAATAACATTTTTTAAACGGAGAGTAGTAGTTTATAAAGGTTAGAAGAGAGAAGAGCACAAACCAAGCACATTCGTTCGATGTGAGTCCTATCAATTTCCTGTGGTGTTTCTTGGCTAGTTGTGAGAAGGACGTCAAGAACATCGTTATGGGCATCTTTCGATTTGTTCTGCTTCAACCTTTCATTGATAAGCCCACCAAAAAGCTCAAGCACCTTTCCGAAGTGATAGGTCATGCGTTTCCGTATCCCTTGAGGATCAACCTTCTCAAGAACAGGGAAATAATCCACCAAATTAGGCTTACCAGCCTCCACCATGATATTCCAAACCAAATCCTTAAACTCTTTCGCAGAATCTGAAAAAGGGTCAGTCAAATCCTTCGAGAAAATCGTGTTCGAAAGCAAATTCAAGGATGTTCTAAAGGCAGCCCGTCCAACATCCACGGCCTCCCCTGTTTGACAATTTTTTCTACAATATGCAATCAATTCTTGCACTTTTCTAGATCTCAAATGCTGGTTAGCGTCCAGCCTATTCCCAGAAAACATGTTCGAATTCAAGGCTTTTCGGAGGCTTCTCCATTGGGAAGCAACTGGGAGCCAAACCACAGAGTACTTGTACTGGTCATGAGCATGGATTGCATTTGGCACTGATCTGCTAGAGAAGGCTAAGTCTTGCTTCTGGAGTACTTCTTTCGCCATAGCGGAAGAAGTAACGACGATGGTATTAATCCAACCGAACTTTAGGGCCATAATCGGACCATGTTTCTTGGCAAGCTTAGCTAAAGACTTGTGGGGTTGGTCACCAAGCAAATGGAGGCTCCCAATAAGAGGCAGGGGAGTCGGGCCTGGAGGAAGGTTTTGGTTTCTTCTTGAAAGAGAAGAAATTGACTGATACAAAGTTAAGGCGAAAAGGAATCCAAGAAGAAGGGTGAGGTAATCCATGGCTGTTTTTGGTGCTGGCAATCCGATGAGTGAGTTTTTATTGTTACCCACTCTTTATGGAGGAGTGGAGTGTTTATTTGGTGCACAAAGAAGACAGAAGCGCGAGAAGCGCGAGTGGCTTATTATATTGGAGAAATTGTTCATTTTTGAAGATTCTGTCCCCCAGAGTTTTATTGACACCACATGTATTCATGAGAACCGAAACGTGCCCCTCCATGCAAGGAAAATCATAAAATATCTTGTATCATGCTCTATTTTGTTTTGATTAGTTATAATAAAGGGTGTTCTCAATACATTTTTCTTCTGCATCTGCACAGGGTCTATGAAAGGATATCAAAGGTATATGAAAGGGTATCGTTTCGCGATCTGATGTACAAGTCTTGCCCTGCATTTTGTATAAGAGGCTGTTTCTGCAGGTCGAATCCATGACCTCGAGTTCACAAAACATCAATCTTATCAGTTGCTTCAAGGTCCCGATTAAATATATAACCATAGACAGTTGAAATTTCATTCCGAATATGATGAGATTTTAAGATTTTTTTTCTTTTATTTTTTCTGAGGAAGAGAGTTTAAGATTAAAAAGTTTCAGATTGTCACGATCTTTTAATATTTTATATTAATGAGAGGGAATGGGATCTCCAATAGGTGGAGAGTAAAAATTCATATGAGCAAAGATAAACACATCTTGGATCTGTCAATTATGTTATAGTCGGAGTTTTATTCATGACAATCTGGTTGAATTGGAAGAAGCTATATATATTGTTGCAGGCCAATTAATTGGAGAACCAGATACTCAACTAACATTAATAAACTTTCATACCTGTGGAACGAATGTAATAGCTCCTCGCTCGTTCCATATATTAAACGAACAGAGAACCAGGGGGTTATATATTAGAAAATGCATTATAATGATTAGGAGTATTATGTATATTGAGTATTTGTGTTATAAATATAGGCAATTTAGTGTATCAAAATTATTGATTAAGATAATTCAATTAATCTAATTCAAACATAATATAACCCAGAAGACTCAAAGAAGTTATATAATCACCAAAAGAAATGAAACTGTAGTCCTTAGCATAAAGATTTAAGGGCATCGGAGACCAAAGAAAGGAAGATCCTTCAGATGAGGTCTTAAGGTTGTGTTTGTATTCAGGATTATAATCATGATTATTTGAAACATAATTTGTTAAAAAGTTTTAATTCAGTTGTTATTCTTAGACTTTTACTATACGAATCAAATACTATTCAGATAAAATAATAACATTATTTCCAAAGACCAATTACTTTAAATCACATAACGCATTACAAGAAGTAAAACTAATACCATATCAAATATTTTATATTTTCTATGCTAGTAAATTATTTAACATGATGATTTGAGTCAAATAACCAAACATGTTTAAGTTAAACTATAAAAGTCTTGAATGCAATCGCTCCTCAAGGTATAAAAGTTTAGGCTACAATGAGGTACAATGTGAAATTTTATTAACAATCAGATTATAAAGTTTATTAGTTAAGATATCATAGTAATTGTTCAACGGTGAGTGTTTAGGGCATAGTAGCTATAATATATGTCTAACTGAAGCCCATTTTTTAGGATGGAGGTATTGTTTGTCTTTAAGATGGAGGAATTGTTTGCATGTCTCTCACCTTCCTCAGATCCTAGCGATAGCTTTGCTGTCATTGGAATATATTTTGTTCTTGAAACCCATTTTTTGTCTACTGTCTGCTATGTAAAGATTGGCTTTCTTGTGTTGTAAATGACTTGTTACAACCCAATGTTCAAGTTGGTCAACATGATGTGGAGTTTTTCCTCTGAAAACATGAAAACGTGGTATTATAAATTGATTAAATCCAAGGTTTAGTCACGGGACAAGTTTTTATCAGGTGATAAATTCTAATTATTGACTTATTAAGAGATTATGACAATATTATACAACTTGTTTAATGTTAACACATTTATAATGTTCTTTTGATATGTAATATCATATATCTAATGTGCTGATGTGATGTAAAAATTGTGATCAACTAGGAAAAACAAAAAGGAGTTGCAGTGTCGGTAATAAGATTTTTCTTACTGATGAAACCAAACGGTAATTCCTTTGTGGTAAACACGATATGTTTGCATGTAGAAATGTAAATTTATGCACGTGTTTATGTACCAGATCAGAATCTTTTAACAAATTCATGTAGCATTTTAGTTTATTAATGGATGAAGTCGGATCTTCACCAGGTGAATCGGAGACGATCCTTGTGGTATGATGTTAACTCTTCATTAAAGTCCGTTCTTGGAACCTGAGAAGGAAAGATAAAGTTATAGGCCCAGGGTCAATATCCTGTGGTAAACTCTCTGACGTTCAAGTCAGTTGTAGGCATTTTAGTGTATATCTTATGCTGGAAACTAAGGTTGTTTATGAACCTGTTTAAAACTCTCTTTCAGAGAGGATGACTGTTTATGTAGGTCAGCTGAGGTGTAGTTTTGGCCGAGCCGAGATGGTTCAGTCTGAGATATCAGTCAGACTCGAAGAGGCTTGAAAAAGACTTGGGAAAGATTCCTTGCTTCTATGGAGGAAGCTTTATTTATAGCTGTTGAAGATGAATGCTGTGTGGCCTAGAGCAAAGGTGGTCGCGACACCTGGTTGTCTAGGTAGCAGTTCTGGCCTGCATGGCCGCCACGCAGCAGCTGATGGTTGTTGTGTTGACCATTCTCCTTTGCATGGTTGACATGTGGAAATAAAGGGTTGCCCCGTTGGCAGTCATAAGTTGCATGAAGGCCAAGTGGCACCACGTGTTGGTCTGAGAGGCCAAGCTTGCTAAGTCAGAGGGGTCTGCCTAAGCACACTATGGCCGAGCTGAGGTGCTTCATGGGCGATTCAGCCAAAGAAACAGGAAGAGCAGAAAGCTCTATTGAGACGAGCTGAGCAGGTCGGCCAATATAGACTATGCTTGTCAAGTATGCTCTGATCAGATCAAAAGGTGTCTGGGTTATCCTGACTTCGGTCCCGGGCCGAGCTGACCCTGGTCCGAGATGGGACTTTGGTTTTGGGATGTCATCTCGCCTTGCAACTTTAGGTGAAGTTATAGTAGGCTGAGGTCGACAAGTCAACTGACCGAGCTTGACTTACGTCGACCGTTGTTGACTAACTTGAGAGTCTCGTCTTATCTGATAGGTGAATTTTGGTCTCATCATAAATGTTATTCAATAATAGATATGAAAGCAAAATCAAATTAATCAAGAAGACGACGGCCACTCCTTTCGGTTATGACATTTATGTTTAGCGGTTAAAATTTTTATATATATATTTTTTACTTTAATGTTTTATCGTGTGTCAGAATCATTTATATGCATGTATAGCATTTTTCCATATGTAGTTAAGAATCTTGCTATATCATTGTTGCTCAATTCTTCTTGTATTATATTTTTTTCTTGATTTAAAATATTGCATTTTCTGATTCAGTTTCCTTAACTTCAGTTTTATTTTTTTCTTTAGCTTTTTCACCAAAGCACAAAGTCCGTGCATTTGAGAGGACAAAAAAGAACTAGTTTTATAGCATTGAAGTCAAAAATTCTCCTAAAAGGTAAAGAAAAATGAAGTATGCTAACAACTAAAAGCGATTGAAAGAGTATATACAATATCGTTTTTTTCCTTTTTCACAGCTTTTAAATGCATTATAGCTATGGAATGAAGTGAGAAAGCAAAAGCGCATGTAGAAATTTCCCAAAATGTCTAAAAGTGCAAAAACTACTATTTCATCTCACACAGCTCGAATCTGATGCTTCCCATTTTTGGTGACCGTTCCAATCCAATCAATTACGTCGGTATTTCAACACAAAAAAATATTATTTTCTTTTTAAAAAAAATACCGATGTGACTGTTAATGATTGATGGTCATCTCCATAGCACCTTAGGTGGTGTGTGGTTGGAGGGTTTGGAGATAAAGGAATGGGTTTAAAGGAATCCAAAATCATTGAGATTGTTTGTTTGGTAAAATGGAAGGTATCGGTATCACTTTGATATTCAAGTATTTGGTAATGTATATCGTTTTTTTTTATATAATAGCCCCCTTTGTCTACAATATGGGGAATGAGGGGTATAGCCGATCAATGCCGCCGGCGGCCGGTCAAATATTTCCGGCCGCCCAAATTCGATACCTATTTCAATTCTATACATTCCAAACGTCATCAATGTCTATCATACCCATTCTCACCTCGATACCAAACAACTATCACTTTTAGGTCCAAACTCATATCCCCAAGCTCATACCCTATCATATCCATTTCAATTCTGATTCTGATACGCAATTGCAAACCAAACGCCACCTTAGTCTCGTAATCTACAACCAAAAACCAACACTTTTTGTTTTCCCCCCTTTTGACATCAGTTGCGGTTGAGATCACAAGAGACAAAAAGTGAGGCAAAATATGAGGCCTCCAATCACGCGCTGCCACGTGTACAAGTAACTATTTTTTAAAAACAAAAAATTTTTAAACTTCTTCCACTTTTGTACACGTGACAATCTGTGATTGGATACCTCATATTTTACCTCATTTTTTATCTCCTCTGATCCCAACCGCATCAGTTGGTCAAGAAATACTGTAGCCATATTTGACACTCGTATATGTCAGTGCAATGATCTAGGAAATTGGCTTTAATATCATATCTATTTAACTCTTCTAATTTAGAGATTGGAATCAATAGAGAGGGAAAAGAAGAAGAAAGCCATCAGATAGGAGCGAAAAATTAATTTTAAAAGTTGTAACCAATTACATAACTATCATGAATCATCTGAACTATCGTTCAAATCCCCCATTTGAACTCTCCTCCCTCCGCCAAAATTGATGTAAAACAATCCACTTCAAAAGAACAAACTTAACAATCTTTTCAAAATGACAAAAAAAAAAAGGAAGAAAAAAAAAGCTAAGAAGGAAGGCAATACTACAACAACATTATCCTATTGTCATAGAGATTTCCGGGTAACACATCATAATTCTTGACATGAACACACAATATATCACTAGGATCATCTTGACATGAACACAGCTAATCACAACACCCATAAATGAAAAAGAATAATCAAAATAAGAGGCCTCATAGAGAATATTAGAGTCAACACAGCATGATTCTGACATATGCTAGTCGTTTCATGTGATTTAGTCATCGGCAAAACAAAGCAATTATAGATGAATCATCAATATTTCTGCAGCGACAAGATGAGAAAGAGGGGGATGGGGGGAGGGAACCCTAGAGCTGAAGGGAAAAAGGTGACTTAAGAAACTCTAAACCTCTAACTTAGATCCAAAACACATAAAGGTGATAAGTGACGAGAGACTCTAAGACAATGAAGTAATGTTATTGTATCAGTCTCCAGACTAACACAGAATCAGTCAGAAACATTCTTAAATGAATTTCATCCAATCCGTTAATTACTCGGGCAAACTGGTAGCATGTTTCCGCCTTCAACTACGCTCTTACTTCAAATAAACAACGGAAAAGCAAATCTAATTTCTGCAACAAATGAAGCACACAGTCCAAGTTACTCAAATGTTGGCACAAACAACACATGAACCTTTTTTCTTCAGCAATCACTCAAAAACTTAGATACCTTAGAAAACATGGGGTAAAGCAAGAAGACTTTGACAAGTTGTTTGCAGTGCGGTGTTGGAATGTGTTACAATGAAAAAATAGTATATTGGCAAAGTTGCAAACTTCCAATTCTAGTTTCACCAGATTAAAACAACTGCGAAAAAGGAAACACATAGAGGTTGTTTCCCGATAACTCATAATGAAAATTGCGTCAAACTGTATCGATCAACTGCTACTTCACAATATAAGAAGCGCAACCAATTTAGTGAGTCATTTTGCTTTATTCCATCATATTCCAAAGTCAAGGAAGAACGTCTCATTGACACTATTGAAAATGCAAATACAATGGAAAAAAGGTGAAAAAAGAACATGAGTAGAAAAACATTTTCGGGAGTAAATGGATGAGAAATCAATGATCATTTCCATGTACATCTCACAACAAATGCAGAAGAGAGGTGATCAAATTTTCCATAGAATTCAACAAAGGACTTGCAAATTTCCTGGCCGCTGGAAGCCTACATGTGGTTGACCTTGAAGAATCTGCTTGAATCAACTACTTCAGTTAGCCAGCTTCAAATTGCGAGAAGCTTCTTCCTACTCTCCAAATAATCAGCATCCTTTTTGTCTATTCTACAATCCAGTCTTGCTATCGGGTCATGCTATGTAAGCATACAAATCAAAAACCAGTTCAGCGTCTCCCCATGCGACCTTTTGCCCTCGACTTCTGCAGAAACAGTAAGCAACATTTTACAAGAAGGCCAACAACAATGTAATTGCAAAATGGACCTTAGTGCTAAACATATGTCAACTTCATACAGCTCAAAAGAGCGGGGAAAGACCCATCTAAGTTGCATATATACCCACACAATAAGAAACCATTTGTATGTTCATTTTTTCTATTTTGGAGGTTTATGGGGGAGGAGGAGATAGGACTGAGAAACTATTGCTCTCCTCCAAACAAGGCTACAAAGAAAGTAGACAGAAGAAAACACAAAAGCTTTACCATTTACAAGAGCAACTCTTCTCCGATAAACTACCTACACACACAACAGTCCATACGATTTACCTTTTTCTATGTCTAATATTAAAATTGTGGATGATGTAAGCATAGATTTATTAAAGTGCATCAAGCTCTTAAACAAAAATGGAAATTGCAAGCAGTACTTTTTTTTTCATCTGCCAGCTGGCCAGGTAAAGATAAGCAGGGAAGGGGATGGGGAGTGAGCAAGGGACAAGAAACAAAACGTACAAGAAGCATGACCTGAAAATGAAACGTACTAGTGGAAGTATATAGAAATATCCATCACTGAAATACTAAATAAAAGTAGGAAAACAGAGTACTGACTGATGTGTTAAAGCTTGACCCAGATCCTGTTGCTGCTCCTACAATGATAAAAGAAGTGTCAGAAAACAAGAGGAAAAATCATTGCTGAGCAAAAAGCAAATAATCTAATAAAGCATGACAAGACTCTAGATCAGGTAAGGTTTGCAGATAATTTGTTTCGAGTGCGTGTTGTTATGTCAGTTAATATCATATAAAATTAGGGAGCTCTTAATCCCAACCCAACGTGCTCGCGTAGGGTAGATAATCATGAGAATGGTAATAGTCATTCAAGATACATCTTATTGCCATCTCTAAATATGCTTATTGCATAGGGTAGACAATCATATCATGAGGTAAAATAGTCATCTCCTACTATAATTATCACATCAAAGACATCTTATTTCATTAAACAAAAGCTATATCACATTGTTCACACATGCAAGGCAACCAAAAGGACGATAATATTCGACAAAAAACAAAATATTTAGCAACAAGCTATAGAAGAAGCCATTCAACTACCAAGTAAAAATTATTGTTCATAGTTATGACACATGCCACCCCTTTACTACACTTGAATATAAAAATTACACAAGCACACCACACGACACACTGGAAAAGACAGAACTAAAAACTTTAAACATCAATATTGAAATACAAACAGACAAACAATTTACATCACTTATTGCTTACTGCTCAAAACTAGATCAATGACTTCATTAACCAGAACAGATGGAATTGTCATGTAAATGATAGCATACAGTTAAAAAAATTGAGGCAAAGAAGCCAAGAGCCATTTCTTAAGCCGTGATAATAAAAAAAAATTCAAATGCCTTATCCCTTGGTGCATACTGGTGCCACATAACTCGAAAAATATAATAGTACGTAGAAGTGAATCACACAACACTGCGACAAAATATGAATAGTGATTTATAAACAAACAAGAAGTCATATTTTCCCACTAAAAGAATGCTCAGATACTCAGGTCACCACAGTAAGCAAAGTTTAGTGCGAGCAAGCCTTTCAAAAGTTACCTGAAGCAGAAGGGGGCATAAATGCTGAAACACCTGAGGCAGGCGTTGAGGGAAATAATGGACCGCCACCGATTGCAGGAGTGGAAGAAGGCTTGGGCCCAAAAAGAGCGAGCTGAGATGACGAGCCAGATGTTGAGAAGAGGGAGGTTGTAGCTGAAGGGGCAGGAGTGGAGAATAGAGAAGAAGCTGGCACAGGAGTAGATGGAATGTTGAAGGAACTAAAACCACTTCCAGATGAAGCTGTGGAAACTGCAGCAGAACCTAGTGGTGCAGTAGCAGTTGCTGCTGCAGGCATTCCTGAGCTTGACAGCAGCCCAGTGACTTGAGTTGATGGCTGTGACACTTGAGGCAAATGCAAAGATGGATGCACTCTTCGAGCATCAGCTTCTTTTTTGGCAATCTCCCGTCGATCGGCTTCAATAAACGGATCATTACCATCTCCTCGACGGCGCTGGTCAGCAAGGTATGCTGTTTTCATGGACTCAATGTACTGATGAATGCTTTCACACTGCAGCAGACATTGAAGTGGTTAAAACTCCTCATTCAAAACTAAAATGCTAGAATGCACCACAAAAGAAATGAATAAGTAATCAGTTATCAAGCATATCAAGCCTAACAGTTGAAATATGTGATACGTAGAGAAGAAATCAATCTACTCTATAATTGATTATTTTTCATTACCTACTATAGTTAACATAGCAATTCTCAACAATTAACACACGGACATTTTCTTTACACACCCATGTTATGAAAAACACAGACCTTGCATGCAGAATAAAATTATCAAACTACAATAAAATGCACAGTTATCTGATAAATACAGTCCACTACTGAAGTTAGAAGGTCAAAGTCACCAGAATATTTACTGATCCCATTGAGACATCCAACAATCGCCAATATGCAATTTCAAAAGACATTTACCGGACTCAGTGATGTAAAAACAGAGTCGCCCTTCTCTTCTTTTACAAAAGAGTGCAAGGGAGAGTGGTAAAGAAAAATAAGTGACCTAAAGAGAGGCCTTAGTTCCACATCAAAGGGCTTGATTCCCCATTATCATAGCAATTTCAAAATCCTAAGAAACAAGCAAATAGAGAAGCTCGCATAATATATGCACTTAGATTCTCAACTTCAAATAATCACAATGCGCCAATCAGGATATCTTCAAGTCAACATATCATGGAATAGGAAAAGGAACTCGACATATATGTCCATATATCATGTGGCAGAAAATTAATCATGAGAGCACATACACGGCTTTGCATACAAATCTCTGTGGGACCTTACCTTTGCAGCAACATGAACAAAATAGTCATGAACATTGGCCATCACTTTCGGAAGGGACTGCAACAAAGTTGAACTGGAAGTGAGAGAGTTCTTTTCAGAAAATAGAAGCACCAGCTGCTCTAGCTCTTCAATCCACTGACGACATTCAGCAATCTCCTTCTCAAATCTAGCAACAGTTTCTTGCAAAAAAGGAGATGGCTTTTTTGGTAGACCACTATAGAAATCAAATACAGGTACTATGGCTGAAGTTTGACCACTCGTGGTTTGAGAAACAATGGCTCCTGAACCTTGAGATGTTGCAGTAGCACCGGCTGAAGCACTCAAATTTGAACGAAGAAACCTAGGTCGCAGCATCATATAAGACCGGACAGCAACCTCTGTGTTCCGCAGCATATCTTTAACTACAGACATTAGCTCTTGGCAAATAGCCCTCTGCCGTTCCATTGTTGTACTGATTCCACCAAGTTCCTGGTATATTAAACAAAAATAAATCTAAGTAAGAAAAATTAAAGGGTAAATAAGTCCACTAGAGGAATTTAAAAAACAGCACAATATAAAAACTGTGTACAGAACAGATCCAGTGACTTTCAAAGGACATAAATAAATACAATAAAGGCACCTACAAAGCTCTAGATAGGATGGGGTTGGAGATAGGTAAGATAGTAGTTGCCAAAAGTGCATTGCTTGGTGCAAACTTACCTTTGTCTGCTTCAGGCTAAGTAGGACTCCAGAGGATCAGTGCTCCTTTCGCATTCAATAGCTATGAGTTAAACCATTTTTTTATATAAACTATGCTACGATAGACCATCCTCCTAATGCAAGGCATTCATGAAACTTGCCTTTTGGGATATAAGTATACGCAGGGTTGGCAATCTTCTACGGCCGTGCTGTACATTTCTAAGGAAGATGGAGGAAGAATATGATAACTACAAGATTGCACTGGACAACTATTAGAAGCTGTTCTCGATGTGAATCTAGATAGTCAGAAGCTTGTCTAAAACCCAGTGATTAATGGTAATCAGCTTATTACTGCCCATAATTAGATAAGCTTTGTTCATTTAACTAATACTAGCAATCGATCAATTGCTTCACAATTACAATATAGTACATAGAAATAGCACTTGGCCTATAACTTCATAACAAACAAGCAAACAAGAGCCTAATACTTCGGGTAACGTAATATACAAACATAGTCTAAAAGGGCAGCTACTATGATATACCTCAATCTGTGCAAAAATTCAGTTACCTGAACAATTCGACTAGCATCCAACTCAAATCCGCCATTGAAAACCGAAGAATCATAAAGCCGACTACTCTGGTCCAGCCATTGGCTCTCATCCCTGTATTCCAGTATTCTTCCCCTAGAACGTCAAGAAACCTAATAAATCATCATCCAAAAAAAAAAATAGGAGGCAAAGGAACGAAAAAACGACAAATTATGGAAAGCACAACTCCACGTACTCAATTTGGTGCAGAACTTTCTGAGAGTCGGGATGCAAGTCCGCCCATTTGGTGCTATACGTAGCTGGCGTCTTATCATTGGTGAACAGATAAAGTTGTTGCTGCGGCTGCTGTTGCTGAGGCTGTAACTGTTGCTGCTGTTGTGCTTGCGGTTGCTGCAACGATTGAAAACTGAAAGGCGATTGCTGTTGCTGTTGCGGAGTCAGAGAAAATTGTGAGAATGGGGACGGTTGTTGTTGCTGTTGAGTTTGGAATAACGAAGTCTGTTGAGGTTGTTGCTGTGGAGTGAAAGAGAACATTTTGAATTCTGTGGTTTTCCCACTAGCAATTAACTCACTGATTCAATGATTCCAGAGGAGCCAGCGAAGGACAGAGGATTCCACTGTTATCGCACGCGTCGACCCCTTGCTTTCAAACCCCTATATTAGGGGGAAAAACCGCCATATGGTAAAATTTGTGTTTGGCCGGTGCTGATCGGCAATGTAGACCGGCGTCAATCTTTCGTCGTCCTCGCGAATGATCGGAAAGGCGAATGGGACACTCTTTTTGCGCCACTACCCCTTATTTTCTTATATTAATTTTTAACTCAAATATCAGCTGAATTATTTTTTTTTGAATAAACACATTTTCGCTAATTTAGTGATAAAAAGACTAGAACACGGAACTTGAGTCATCAGTATAGTATTTACCATTAGGACAAGTGTTCTTAATAAACATTGATGGTAAACTTTTTTAAAGTGACTGACCCTACCATAATACAGTTGCATACTCCTGAAACCCCCTTCCAGCCTCGACCTACGGGTTATTACCGTTTAACCTTACGCGTATGACGGATTTTTTGGAGATGCACAGTTCCACTATTTTACTGATAAAATGACTCGAACACATAACCTTAGTCATCAGTATCAGCATCTTTACTACTAAAACAACTGCTCTTGATAAACAGTGTTGGATAAACTTTTTAAAGTGATTGGTCCTACCGCAATACGACCCTATACTCCTGAATTCCCCCCTCCGGCATGTCCCTATGGGTTATTACCGCTTGGCCCTATGCATATGAGGAATTTTTTTTGGAGAAACATAGTTTCACTATTTTTGTGATAAAAGGAGCAATATCAGAATATTTACCACTAGGACAAGTGCTCTTGATGCCCCTTTACTTTTCTAGTCATATGTAAAACCACCATGTACTTCATTTCGTGTTTATTTACTCTACTCTTTGAGTTGATTTTTCATTTTTCTTTCTTTTTAAGAAAATTTTCTCTTTTTTTTTTCTTTTTTAATAATAACGCTTATCCATTCCGTATCAAAAATATTCTCTTTTCAACATAATGTGAATTTGTTCAAATAAAAACATAATGTAATTAAAAAATTAACTATCAAAAAGTTTTTGAATTGAAAGAAGTACATAGTAGTTGACATTTGAATGTTTGTTCCATGTTAAATTTGGTTCAAGTTGTTTTTAGCCGGATTGTCTTTTGTAAGTGATGTGTGGTTATGTTTTATAATCAAAAATCAGGATAAATTGCGTCTAACTATATATTGTCAGGTCAAAATTGTTCTGGATTCTAATAAATAAAAAAAGTATACACATCTTTGACGCTTTTTCCAAAACTGGCTTTTTATATAGAGTGTACATAATAGATGAAAAAAGAAGCTGACTTTCTTCAGAAACCGATTTCCAGTAATCCAACGGTTTGTCTTCTGATCACATACTAGATTTGAAACCAGAATGACAAATAATGAGTATAACGTAATAAAATAATTATTTCGATGGTTAAATAGAGAGATAAAAATAGTAATATATATTGTCAAAATTTGAAATTTTTTTATGTATATACACACCGCGATCACGTGTATATATAGGTTTATTATACACTGGCATCCTAGTATGTACTCACATAAGATTTTTAAAAAATTTACAAATAATATTTTATAATATAAAGATATTACTATCTTTGTTAGAAATAGTATGGCACTGACAAAATATGTTTAAAAAAAATATACCCGTCATTGTTCCTCCTAAAAATGAGTATAAAGTATCCATTGTCTCGTATAAGTTTCTAACTATTACTCATGCCCTTTTCCCTCTTTTTCCAGACCTTTCCGCTAAGAAGATAACGGGGTAATGAAAACAGATCTGATTGTTTTTCTAGAATATCCACAACAACCATAGCTGAATAAACTGTATTAAAAGGAAAAAGAAGTAAAAAAAAAAAAAAGACAAAATAGTCCATAAGTGAATTAATGAATTGTAAACGGATTTTTATACAAATCTTAAACGAATCATATTGAATTCATAATATGGGCATGATTTGTAAGTTCAATAAAAGTTCGATCTTGAATTTGAACTCACATTAACTAGGACAACCCAAACTTGAATTCAAACATGCTTGTTTACGTTTAGCTCATTTTCATTCCTAATTTGAAAAAAAAAAAAGATTAGAGGAATAGTGAAATGGTGGAGCTATAGCAGTTGTTTAAAACAAGTTAGAGATAAACATAGTTTTAAAATATAATAAAAAACAAAACAAAAAAATGGAGATGTTAAGTTAACGCTAGTCAATTCAATCGAATAGTATGCACGAATACTTTATTTTCATGAGATAAGTTGACGTTGACAACTTTTATGGTGGTCAAATTGTAACTATTAGACATTCATTAACCAATTAAATCAAAAATAATTGATATGAGTTAGTGATAAATGTGCAAAACAAAGAAATCTGTTCATATTATTATGTTTTCTATTTGTTGGTGAATAAATAATTGAATTCACCTCTTCAACACATTATTATGTTTATACACGTCTTACTTTTCTTATATCGGCTGAATGTGTTGACATTTTCATGTGTCGTAACAGCCTGCGTGTGCTTAACAGGCACCAACATGTATTTATTCTCGGCCCAAGTGTATGCTTAGTTGCACTATCCGTCTCACAGTCAAAAATTTATTTTATATTGTATAAACATATGGATTTATATTACTAAGATAAATTTGGATTTGTTATTTTTATAGTATCAAAAATAAAATGCAAAAATTGATATTTATTGATATAAAACAATAGTATATCATAATATAAGATAGCGTCTCTAACTCATAGTTAGGCAGTTCACTGCCGGCAGGTGGGCTTCCACCAATGACCGCTTCCACCAATGGGATAGGATCCCCTCACCGCATCCCCCTCACCGCGTGCGTGACCGCATGACACGTGGCAGCAAGGGGGGGTGGTGAGGCTGGATGAGGGTAACCCGCATCCAGCCTCACCACCCCCTACTGCTGCCACGTGTCGCGTCTTCAGCCGCGCGGTGACTCACCGTGCGGTGAGGAGATCTCATCCCTCCACCAATGACCCGAGACTGGCCAAGTGGCCTCTAGGTTACGCCTGAGCCAAGTTGAGATTAACTATTGGTAAAGGTTGACCTTAGAATTTTAGAGCCATTATTTAATTATCGGATCGTCTTTGTGCTACTGCTGGCTGCATGACATATGTTCAGAAGTATTTTTACTAAACTTGGTGGGTAAAGCGGGTGTGAACTTTGAGCCCGGATCTCCTCACCCCAAAAATGGGAGGTAACAAATGACCTCCTGCCACGTGACAGGGGGGTGGTGAAGCTGAGTGCAGATGACCCCTACCCAGCCTCACCACCCCCCTCCCCTACCACGTGGCGGGCGGTCACATGGGGGTGATATAGGGGGCGGTGAGAGGATCCCACCTCGTGAACTTTGGCTTGGGGTCAAGGTGAGAGGACCGCTCACCTGGCTGCAAATAAAAAGGCATCATTTGGCATTTGTTTTTTTAGGACTAATCAAGTATATAAATCAAATATATATGGTTCTTTTATTTTGACCAATCATCTTTTTACTTTACATATCTTCTTACTTCACATGAAAGTAAATTTGCCATTGCATGAAAAAAAAAAGAAAGGGATTTGGAAGTGAGAGAGGGATGTCCACATAGAAGAGAGAGGGAGGAGAGGGTGGCCTATGAAGAAAAAAAAAGGAGGATTTTAAGGTGGGAGAGAGGAGATAAAGGTGACCTTGAGGAAGAAAAGGATTTGAAGGTGCGAGAGGAACGGCCATAAAGAAGAGGCAACGAGCTTCAGTCACGCGAGAGAGACGTGGTGACATTCCCAATAAATGGCTGACACGTGGTCTTCCATGTAAAAAGCAAAACAAAAGAAGGAAAAAGGTACACAGTGGGATAGGATCCTGTCAACGTAAGGGAGTGCGGTGACGCGTGACCGCGCAACACGTGGCAGCAAGAGGGGGTGGTGAGGCTAGATGCGGGTCATCCTCATCTAGCCTCACCACCCTCCTTAATGTCACGTGTCGCGCGGTCACAAAGGGGATGGGGAAAGTGGGGGTGAGGACATTCCAACCCGTGCACATTTGGACACACGTCCCCTCTCTATTGACAGTGTCAACACGTCTCCCCTCCCTGGACGTCACCGAAAGAAGAGCGGGGATGGGAAAGGAGCCGAGAAGAAAGAAAAGAGGATTTGAAGGTATTGGGGGGGGGGGGTGTTGTAGGCAAAAAAAATAAAAAATAAAGTGTGAACTAGAAGGAGAAAAGAAAAAGATAGGATGAAAAGAAAATGAAATGTTTTTTTAATAAATATTTTTGTCATTTCAAATTTCTACATGTTTAAAATTACATATTTTATTTAAATTATATAAAAACAATTAACAAACAATGACCTCTTTGGAAATGAACAGCTCGTAATTGGACATTGACTGACAAATTTTTTCCGATTTAAGATAAAATGTATAATTTAAGTCTTTGGTATATATTATTAAAAAATTAGATATCATGTGATATTCGAAAAAAGACACAAGATATTAACAAAGAACAAAGAATAGAAGATGACAACATCCCAATCAAAGACTAAACACTTAAACTAATAAACACAACTACTATACCAAATCCTAACTTAACGAGCATTAATAATATATTTCTAAAAACAAAATACATTTCATGCTATTTCCAAATCCTAACTTAACGAGCATTAACATTGGAAAAGAAAAAGAAAAAGAAAAAGAAAAAGTCAGTTCATGCTATTTCCAACTCAAGGAGCAGCAACATCAGCCAAAGTGAAACAATCCTCATTTCCAATCCCACCACCCTCTCCGCCCTGAATATACCAATGGTTCCCCAAAACACTCCCCGCTCCTCCGCTTCCACCGGCGTCTCCTATTCCGACTCCCGGAAACGGCCAAACAGCTCTCCCAATCCCATGCCCAATCCCCTCGATCCCATCTCCAAATCCACCCAGAGCAAAAAGCCCTGGCCCTTGAGTATTCAACAACGACGTAAAACTCCCACAAACACTCACTCCAGAGGACATTTGGGGACCCACATGGTCAACAGTGAGTGCGGCCAGCGGATGAGAACTTATTCGGCGGATAAAGTCGGGAGCTGACGTGGCGGAGGAGGAGAAATTAGGAAGAAGAGTGCGTGAGCGTTTGGCGTTCTTTCGGCTGCCGCCTCCGACGGGGATGTCACGGAGGGTCCCACCTTTGGTCCAGTAACGGCGGCATGACTTGCAGAAATGTCGTGGCTGAGAGAAGTTGTAGTTATTGTAGTAGCAGAATTTCGTGTTCTTGGAATCGCACCTTGGACATTGCAGTTGTTCCGGCTCCAGCGGCGGTACTCCGGCGATTTGGTTTGCTTTACCACCTCGCTTTCCACTGCTCTCCGATAGCATTTTTCTCAAGAACAATAAATAAATTTGAGGAAGATGGAAGGAGAGAAACTGTTGGACAAGAATAAGGGATGTTACGGGATTTTATGGATGTCAGTGAGAGAGAGATAGAGAGGGGTTATGATCCCATCGCCTCAAACCCTTCACCTCATTCGTCACCGTGCTATACGTGACAGCAGCAATAGATGATGAGTCTACATCAGGTTCACCCAAATATAGTCTCACCACCCACTTCTGCTGCCACGTAACGCATAGAAGGGGAGAAATGAAGTACAAGAGATCCTATCCGGACAGAGAGAGGAATTGGAGAAAGGTGGAGTGTGTCAAGTTTATGGAAACAGTTTCTGAGAGGGGAGGCATTAGGTATAGGTGCATAAGAGAGAACAGCTTTTGCAGAAGTAGGAACAAATTTCAGTTTCAGTCGGCTCGAAAAGGGGCTTTGTTTTGTTTGTTTTGCTCCTCTGAGTTCAGATGTGCAAAAGATCATCGTACAGGCTTGGTTTACGATGATGTTTTTTGTGGGTAATAATGTGTATAATCGTATGCTGATTTTTCTTATTGGTCCTCAACTCCAGATAAGATCTTAGTAAGATGTTCGCAAACTGTTCAAGTTTGATTTGTGTTTGGTTTGTATTCGTTCGGTATTATTTGTTAACGAGTCAAACTCGAACTGGTATTCGGGTTCGTTTAGTTAAATGCGTCGAACTGTTCGTAAAATATTCGGCTCGTTTGAACAGTTATAAGGTTATCGAGCCAAACTCGAACCAATTTTAAAGTTCGTTTAGCTAAACGAACCAAGCCGAATAGTTTGTTTAACTAAACGAATTCGAATTCGAAAACCTAGTGTTCGATTCGGCTCGGTTAGTTAACACCTCTAGATCTTAGTAAAGACAATGACGGTTCAGATCTGAAGAGACTGTTTGTGTAGCAAAATATGAGGCATCCAATTACGCGTTGCTACGTGTAAAAACTAGTTGGTGGTTTCAAAAATTTTTTATTTAAAAGAAACCGTTTATACACGTGGCGACGCGTGATTGAAGTTCTCATATTTTACTTCACAAACATCCTCTTCATTGCATTTTATTCGTTCAGTGGGATATTATAGAAAAGTAGTTTAAGTTTTGGTAAGCTAAAGACGATGCCTTAATATCCAGAGACATGGGGAGCAAACATTTTCAAGTACATTTTTTTTTTCAATAACGTTTTATATCTCCATGTATTAATTTATCTTCTTACATAATAATGGACATACATTGGTTATTTCAAATATGGAACAAAGTTCTGGTAGCCATTGGTCATCTATTATTTACTTATTCAATTGTTCAATGATGAAGACCCGTCAAGTTAACACAAAACAAGAAAATCGACCCTTATTTTCTCTGTTACTCTTCCGCCTCAAAAATTTTGTTATAGTTTGAGTAAACATAATTTTATATAGTCAAATTATTTTAATCAATATTATAATTCTATCTTTAGTCTGTTAATTATTGTAAACTAAAGAAAACACGTAAATGTTTATTAAAAGAGTAGTATGTAAACTTTGACTACAAATGTATTTTTTTATTTTTAAAAAAGCAAACAATATTTTTTAGACAAACAAAAATAGAAACTAGCCCAATATTTTTATAGCATATGAAGTACATGATAAAGTTTAAACATTAAAATATTTGCTACTTATTCTTGTACGACATCAAATATGCGTGCATTACCTTACATAAGTTATGTATGCACACACACACATTTCGTGGATTAATTTTATATTTTAACAGTTATATATAATCAAATACAATATCATCACATCAACGATATAGTCATACAAGTGGCAAAAAAAATAAAGGGCTAAGACTCTAGTAGTTATATTGATACAAATTATATGTAAAATTGCATTATTTATTTCTGACATTACGTTAATGCAAGTACAATAAAAGTTTTATCCTTCCCTCTAGACTGTTTGCATTAAATTTATATGTGACAGATGTAAGATTAATGACTTCACCGTAATTACTTCTATGACAGTGTTATTGGGATAAATGTGATCTGCACACGCCTAACATCAGTACTTACATTCCTTGTATTCACGTGTTTTATTTTACTTCTTATAGCAATATACATTCATCTAAGGAAAACATAATAAGCAATGTGATAGCATTTGGTTATTACATGTAATTCTATATATATTGTGTATTTCATTAATCCATTCTTGGTAACTTATAAAACTCGCTCAAAATTGTGCATTTTATACATTCATGTATAACTAATAATACTTGTTACTAAAATATTTTACCATTTCTCTTCTAAGTTTATTACATTTGTATATCTAATTTACATATGTAGTACATAGCACTGACAAAATACAAATCACAAAGAATATGTTGCGTTAAAAATGAAGAAAATAATAACGAACTCCAAAGTAAACGTATGAACTTTTTTCGGCGGGGTGGCGGGGTGGGGGAGGGGGAGAGAGAAAGACAGGACAATACATTTCGGTTGAGATCACAAAAGGCAAAAAATGAGGCAAAATATGAGGCCTCCAATCACGTGCTGCCGCGTGTACAAGTAACTATTTTTTAAAAACAAAAAAATTTTAAACTTCTTTCACTTTTGTACACGTGGCAATCTTTGATTGGAGGCCTCATATTTTACCTCATTTTTTACCTCCTCTGATCCCAACCGAATACATTTAGGCATGCTTCCTGCGCAACCAGAGTGTAAGAAGAAGAAAAGGATTGAGAAGAAGTTGTGTTGAGTGGCAGCCATAAATAGCACACAGGAGAATGTATGTATCTGCAGACAATATCATGGATGTCGGTTTAGCGTGGGAGTACAATTATTGGACTATTCCCCAACACCTCTTTCTCTTTCATCTGCCCCCCGTCGTTTTCCTCTTCCAACATATTCCTCAATCCGCCCTACTAAAATTGTTGCCGGATTTTTCGGTTCTTTGTCCCTCTTGGATCATGTATAATAGGAATGTTTTATCGCAAGACATTTCAGTTCGTATTTAGGTTGAGAAGTTGAAAGTTCAGTCCGAGACTGAATACAAGCCCGGTTTACAATATGCTTATTGTGTGGGTCTTGATAATACTTTAACAATTTAAGAGATTACTGAGAAACTGATTTGCAACCTTACACAGCTTCATTAGACTGAGACAATGAGGCTCTCGAGGCTAAGGATTTGAGGAATGTTTTATCCTATGAATTTGAGTCATAAATTAGGTGGACCAATAAAAAATAAAGAAATTACACAAAAAGATGAATTTTGGATCATGAATTTATAATATGAATGAAATTGACCAATAAAAATCGAAAGATGATATAAAAAAAGATACTTTCAAGACCATATCTCCCCTATTTATTGTACACCTCATTACCAAATTCATGTTCTATGTTTGTTTAGCAATATCTATAATAGTATTTATGTGCTGTTCTTCCTCACGCTAGTCGTGAATTCGTGATGGCGTTTGATCAATGGGCGGAAGGTGGGACTGTAGGCTATGGAAGCCACAGGTGTCAGCGGTCAGCTGTCAGCTTTCAGTCAAATGGGTTTACTGATCTAGCCTCACCACCTCGCCGACTATCACGTGTCGCGCGGTTCTTTGTTACCGTCCATGTTGGGCGGTCAGGGGATCCTATCCCGAATATGAGCGGCACGCCTACTTCGTCTTCACTGTGCCCTCATGCTCGGGAAGTTTGGTTTATTCTGGTTGGCAAAATGTTGAATCCCAACCCAAAGGGCTTCCACTATCTCAGTCCTAAGGAGCTGCGTGGAGGATGTAAATCAGGAGTCCAGTGGTCTTCTAGATTGGGTGAGATCTTACACAGTTACCCAGACAATATGCCTCCCACAAACCAGGTCTTTGGTCTGGCGGCAGAGGAACATCCACACTGTGCGAGTTCCTGGATTCGAACTCATGACCTCTTGTTTGATAATCCTCAACCCGAGTACCAACTGGACTATGTCCTGGCGACAAGTTTGGTTTTTCTGTGGGGGCGTGAGGGAGAAATTGTAATCAAATTCGAATCCTTCTCTCTAAGGTCTCTTGTTTAGGAACTTGGAAATTTGATTCAGGTTAAGGTAAAACGGATTAGGTTAATACAGTCTTTTGAATGCCATTTCTTTGAAGCCCCAAACAGTGAACATGAGTTAAGGTTGGATATTAGCCATAATTGTAAGCTCTACAAAGTATTTTACCACACTAGCATGACTTTGTAGTTACCATTTTGTTTTATTTTTATCTTGGACTAGAACTACTTTAATCACACTATAGACCTGATAGAAAACCATATCAAGTAATATGGAACCGGACTTATCAATGTGCTTGTGATAATTTTGTGTTTTTTTTTTAACTTGCATCATGTTTTAATATTTCCATTATAGATGAGAGTCTCTAAGACAATGAAATTTTTGTTGTTAACTTGCATCTTGCGTACTTGAATGAAGAAAAGTCAACCTGTACCTAAAAGTTCTATGGTATAATTATTATAACTTGTTTGTTTCATATCACTTTAATATAAACTCTGTACATAGGCCATCATTGTTACCAGGAAAAAGAAAAAGAAAGAAAAAGGATGACAGTTCAGCAATCGCCCAATTCAAATAAACTGGATTATATCACTATGGTGTAATGATCTTAAAAATGGGAGAATTATCATGCAGTAATGACGTTAATCCCAAGTTTATTAGTGATCTACCATCCTTATAGGTGTAATCAAACTTTTGACTCATGGTTAAAATATTAAGTGAGGTACCAACTACACCACACCTCATGATTGTTTTTTCCCTTTCAGAGTGGGTGTCAAATGAAATGCAAGTTTAAAGGCCTCCGGTGTTACTTCCTGAATCTGGAAAAAAGCTACTAAATTTTGGTAATAACTGAAAAACCCAACATCCTTGACTAGGCGTTCTCACGTATAAACGTAATCTATAGACAGCATTACACGACAATATTAAGATATTCATCAATGTTGATTTAGTCGTGTGTGGCATGTCCAATGCGATTGAGATCGCTTGACCCCTTCCTCTCTCACCCTCAGGGAACGGTTAGGGAACGGTTAAGTCATGGATGGGAAAGTTTCACATATATAATGTGTGCATTTCATATTCCTGCATTTCGTTATTTGAATTAAACCCAATATGGCAATATCTAATGATTCTAGGCACATTTTTTTGAATGAATTTGTTTTCGATCTTAACGTTGATACATACATATACACACTCTCATATTACATATTTGTGCGTGTCTATATATAGAGAGAGAAAAAAACGGTGGGGTGGGGTGGGGGTAGGATCAGCCTGTGTTTTCCGTGGATAACATGTTGCAACGAATGTTCAAAGGGGAAGAGGAAAAATGATGATGAATGTGGAATACACGATTAAAAATCGTTATCCAATTAATCAGCTAATAGTCAAGTGCCGTATTCATTATGCTTGTTTTGACGATGACACTTAATCGAAAATCAACAACACCACCACCATATCACTAGGGCTGTAAACGAGCCGAACAAGCCGAGCATTGCGCTGTTCAAGCTCGATTCATTTAACTTAGCGAACGAGCCGAGCTTGTTCGTTTGTTTAAACGAACATATTTAATTGTTCAAGCTTGGTTCGTTTAACTCACGAACAACATTAACGAGCCGAACACCTTAAACGAACGGTGCCACTTACCGAGTTCGAACGGAAAAAAGGTGTTCAAGCTCTGTTCATTAACCTTTTATCCAAGCCGAGCTCGAGCCAAACGAGCCAAACAACCGAACGGCTTGGTTCATTTACCGCCCTACATATCACATAAAATCTATTGTTAGGGTCTGAGAAGGCTGACAAACAAAGTTGCAAGTGGAAAAATGTGAAATATCAAAATGGACTAACATAAAATCAATTGTACCTGTAAGAAAATTAACTGTTTGGAAGATATATCCCAAAAAGAGAAAAAAAAAAGGCCCTTACAAACATAAGACGAGAAAAGTCAGCAGTCGACGTTAGTGAAACGAGGAAACGTGCCTTAGTCCTTAAAGCATATAATTTTATAACATAGGTCAACGATACTGATAATATTATTTTTCAAGAAAAATATTAAATTTATATCAGCTATTATTATGGGATTAGTACCTAGAAAAGAGGCCTGATATGAGGTTAGATATATGGATTAATTATTTTTTTATTTTATTTATTAGATTTTTTCTTGGAATTGTAGGTTAAATTATTAACTTTATTATATGTTTTTTAATACCTAATATGCGTATCTAGAATATAACTCTTTCAACATTAGAATTTTCAGAAGTTTAAAAAACATGAGATTGAAAAAGAAAAGTTATAAAAGAATAAAAGACTTGACCAATCGACTGTTCCTAGCTACCTTTCATTCATACCGTACAGATTGCACAAAAGAACTCAAAAGGCAAATTACATTTGAATGTGTATCTTTGTTTTTTTTTTCTTTTTTTAGTCAAGAAAAGAAGGGGGAAAAAGATGGAAGAGGCTTTTTGTTTTTCTTTCTTTTGGGGTGTGTAGATCATTGGAGAAGTTTTTCTTTTATATTCTTTTTGAAGTGTTACAAAACAACATCAATTGGACACTTTAATGAAGAGAATTAATAACGAGAAAAGATATATTAATGTATTCATAAAGAGAATACACATTTTTGCTTATTAGTCTACCGTTTTTATGTTATTCATGTTTTTAAATTTGGATTGTAAATATAAGTATTATTTCATATTGTTTTTATATGAAACCATATATTTGGCTCAGTATTTGCATTTATCAGTACGAATTCACCCATTAGTTATGACAAAAATTAAGATTCATCCCTAAAGTGTATATGCATTGACGCACAACATAAATTTAAATGTAACTGTTAAACATCGCTTACCTAATCTGCAATGAGATATAAATAAATAGTGGCCGCCGCCGCCGCCGCCCCTTCACCTCCACCTGTCTGTTCTTCCTCCTGTCTTCCCCTCTGCCCTCCCCGACGCTGTAGCCCCGCCTCCTTCGAACATTGCAGGTTCAGACCAAGGGGGAAAAAACGCTCCGTTCATTCTTCAACCTCTACCCCCTTATCCGGCAAAACTAATCGGCGGCATACACCATTGTCTTCTTCAACCTTTGACCGCGACTTACAAGGAAAGAAGGAGGATTAAGCTGCAATGAAACTGAAGAAGAAGAAACCTCAGTTGTAAGAATCCTAAGTTTGAGATACAAAATTCTAATTTCACAAAAGCACATATTCAATTAGAACCCGTGTTCATCTACAAACAATTTCTACCAAACCCTACTTGCTTGAACCTTTTTTCTTGTCAAGACATGGGTCCGTATAACAATTCTTTTTAGTTTTTTTATTGGATTTTGTTAAAGAGAAGGGAGTGGAAAAACAAAGTTGTAAAAGGAGGCTAGGCTTGGATTAGGGCATATGATTTTATTATGTGCAGTGGAATTGGAATTCAAAGACGAAGACGGATTGGGAGGACAAGTGGTAAGAGAAGGAGAGAGGGTGGCGAGGGTTGGGATGGCGGTGGAGGAGGCCCATATCTGATCAGCTTCTTCTTCCTCTCTCTGTTTTTTGTCTCTAGATCTGAAGATGGCGCGGCCAGCGGCGTAGTAACGGTGGTTTCTTTGCACTGCACGGGTTATGTGACTTCGAATAAAAACAGAATAAATTTAACTTTTATGTGTACAATATAAATTAAATAGTTATGGTTTTTGACTATATTTTAGGAGATGAAATCTCCACACCCTCCATACCCTGATCCTTTTGTCCACCACCCGTCACGTGGCATCAAGCTTGGGTAGTGAGTCTAGATGAGTGTCACCCACATCTAACCTCACCACCTCACCTTGCTGCCACGGACGGTTATCAAAGAGGTGAAGGTGTAGGCGGTGAGGAGATCCTTTCTCATATTTTAATACACAAAATATGATTTTAGCATTATCTACACTACATTTGATAAAAAATAATTATCACTGTAAGTAATCGTTTTTCTTTTTTTCATTTTTTTTTTGAGAAAAGGAATCTTTTATTCATGATGAAACCAAGTCTCCAGTACAAATGCTAGTATTCAACTACCATACTAAATAATTATATCATCCTCATCTACATTGAAAAATGTAACAATTAGCTGTTAACCATCTATTTACACGCCAAGTAGTTTCTTCTCGACTAAGTCATGAAGGGGATAGCCGAGATACACGTCTATGCACCATTTGGTTTCTCTAATACCATAGCTACTATAGTCTCTCTGAATATGTAGCGCCTCAAGATGCCTCGTGAACACTCCAAGTTTATCATAACCCACTGTCAAGATTATATTGAAATATGGAACAATTCCAGATTTTCGGTTACAGGTAAGAGTTACTTATTGGGAGCACTGGAAAAATATTCAATGCAAAATTAATTATCAATATTTTTTTAAAGTCTGATCATTGTATTATTACCTTTTCTTTTTTCTATATACTACTTTTACTGTACTTCTTTGTCTATATTTCCAACGGTCACCTGAAATTTGTGGATTAGAGACATCTCTGTCTTCGTCCGGTTGGTGGATAGCCACAGGAAATACTGAATTTGTCTGTTTCACTTTAATATATATTTGTAATAGATAATCATTAAAAGAAATTAAATATTTACTTAACTTAAATGCAATTTATGTAGATACATGGTCACCGACTTGACTAAGGTAAGTTGCGTGTTAGAAAAAAAATATCACTGCTTCTAGGGTCACGGCGGGGGATGAGATCACCTCACCTCACGCGTGACCGCGTGACACATGACAGCAAGGAAAGGTGATGAGACTAGATGCAAGTAATCCTCATCTAGTCTCAATATCCGCTCTTGCTGTTACGTGTCGCGCGGTCACACGTCACCGCACGAATTTGTAGTGAGGGGATCCTATCCCCACGGTAACCTATCAGTTAGGTGGAATTTGATGTCCCCAAACACAGAGTGGTGGACAGTCTAAATGTATGAAAAGTTCGTAATCTTCTCAATTGATATGGTAAAGACGTTTTCGGTGTATTAACGAAGAGTCTGTGTAATGTTTAGGAGGGAGCAGATCGTTTCGCAATCTGATATACGTAGTTTTATTCTATATTTTATACAAAAGACTGATTCTATGATTGATTCTGTAACTTCAAGATCATAAAAAAACAATCTTACAAATTGATACAAGTAACGCGTCTCTCAATTGATACGGTAATGCTCCTAATCATGTGTGGTTGTCAAACAAGACGGAAACGACATACTCATTTTAGCCGTGAGTTACATTTTAGATTTCTATCGATTAAAATATATCTTTCGAATTACTTCTGATAATAAAAGACATTTATACTGTTCGAAATAGGTTTGTCTGTCAGTTTCTAAAATTGAACCAAACTTGCGTGTAAACCAAGAGGGAGAATTTGGGATGCATTCATGAGCCAGGATCTCCTGACCCCCCTTTTTTGGGGTAACAAATGACCTCCTGCCACGTGGCAGGGGAGGGAGTGGTGAGACTGACCTCCATCCAGCCTCATCACCCCCCTCCCCTGCCACGTGGCGGGCGGTCACGTGGGGAGTAAGGTGGGCGGCGGTGAGATGATCTCACCCGTGCATTTTGTCGTTGTACGAGTATTTAGGAACGGAGAAAGTTTAATATTAGTTTTTTTTTTAATATTAAACAAGATCGAGAAATTTGTAATATATGATTCTTATTGATAGGCAAAGTTTTCTGTATTTCATAATAAAATTTCCAAAAGAAAAAAAATAAGCAATTTACCCTTAAGTGGTTGGTAAAGTCACGATCTAAATTTTTTTTAAAATGAAAGTCTTTGTTTGAACTCGTATTTAAATACATAGTGTTTTGACTTATTTTTCCTTTACTATGGGGTTTATAGAAAGTTTATAGAAAGAGTATTGATAAATACACATTCTTCTTGATAAAAATATCTTCTTATTTAATTAGTCATAAAGAACGACTCATGAGATCATATCAACAACATAAAAATAATAATTGTGTATTTTTATATAAAAAATTGTGTACTTATCATTCCTTTATATAAAATATAAAGGGAAAATATTACCTTTAGATATATAACACACTTGAAATGAAAAAAGTTATGAAAGATAATGAAACGTGAAAAAATTTAAGAATAAAAGAAAAACATGTTAAATTATAATTTTTTTTTCCAGAAAAAACATTAGTGGAAGAATAATCCAGATGAGTAAATGAAAAGTAGCCAAAGAATATAGCACGGTTGATATATATCACAAAGGTTGTCGATTCAAATCTTAACAAACACAATATGATTATTTAGATCATACTGCCAACTCCTTATATCGGAGATAGTTTGGCTTAAATGATACTAAATCCTAGATATTTCATGTAAGAAGCCAATGATTACCTACTTTCTAAAGCTTCTTCGACTTGAGAGAATAACGAATGGGATATCCTAACCCCCACATGGAGCGGTAACAAAGGAACGCGCGCTACGTGGCAGTCTCGAGGGATGGTGAGGTTGGATGAGGGTCACCCCTATCCAGCCTCACCACTCTCCCTGTTGTCACGTGTCGAACGGTCACAAAGGGGTAAGAGAGAAGGCGGTCAGAGGATTTGGACCCGAGAATAGTGAGAAGAAAAAAGAATGAAGTATGGGCCACGTATCGGACCCACGATTGATTAAAGAAAGGTATACTTACCAAAATAGCTAAGGACGCGGTAGTGGGTTTTCTGTCCAACTCCAACATCTTTGAATTTTGTCCTGGTCAATCTCTTTGCTCACCTTCCTAGTACTGCTAACCCCACTTAATTTCTATAACTTAAATGTTAATTTTGTTATTTTAATTTTAGATACCTAAACCCCTTAAATTATTTTAGAATCGTCGTTCAACATATTGTATAATCATTGATATGACAACCAATTTTCAGTTTTACTGCTTGATATGTTACTTTTTAATATATTATTTTTATAAGTGGGTTACAGAGATATATTTAGAACTAAAAAAACTTTCACAAGTTTATTATAGAAAGCCAATATAGTTTTGAGATATCTTATAAGAAAATGCTTAATTAACAAAGTCAGGGAGTGTAGACTGCTAGAACTTCATCATCATTCCATCTATCTTACCACATAATATATTATAAAAATTCTCATTTAACTTCAAACAATTTAAGTATTTAATTAATAATAAATTATGACGTGACATGAAATCAACATTTACATATATCTATGTATGTATAATCCGGTCTATTCCGTCAATATCATATTATTCTTCTTTCGAGTGAATTTTAAGCAATACTATAAACGACATATTTTAGTTAAACAATGACTTACGACTTTCTTTTTTCTTTTTTCGAAACATTCATCTGACTTTGTTTGTCATGCAATAAGATAGCTCATAAGATCTTATATTTCTTCTCTAATGTTATTTTTAGTCAAATAAACTGTATCATTCTATACCTGAAGTTTTACCAAAACAATATAATAACATAATTTTATATAGGATATTACAATATGAAAGAAGACAATGTTTTAAAACCTAACCTGTAGAATGAACCATAAAAGTTATTGGACATATGTTACTGAGTTAACCGCTATAGGACCGTTTTAGACTGCTACTAAACCGCGACATTATTATATGTATACATATGTGAAAATATTACGTGAGTGTGTATAAAGAAAATGACACTTCGTGACCATATAACTATAGGTGTTGTGTCTACATTGCCTCACTACTTTTCAATTCTCACGGTGTATCAATAAGTTTGATGCTTTGTTATGATTTTCACAAATTTCACACAATTAATATTTGACATTGGATGATTAACATAAGAAGACGCGTGATCATCATACTCTATTTTTAACCTAAAACTGTGTTAGAGACAAAAAAATTATCAAAGCCCCTTTTTCAATTAATATTTGATGCTGGTTGATTAACGAAAATTGACATGTTGTGACCATAAAATGAGGCTTTTTGACATTTTTTTTGGTCTCTGATTAAGTTAGCAAAATTAGACCGCGATGGTCACTGGTCTTCTTTCCGTAGATTAACCAATGTTAAACATTAATGGTTTGAAAATCATAACAAAAATCAAACTTATGGATGTATAGTAAAAATTAAAAAGCCACGGGGCAATATAAACATAGTTCAAAGTGCTAGTTTCTTTCTCTCTATATGTAGCCCTACACACACATATGAAAACTCGAACACCATTCATGCACGCTTACACAGATGCATATATATACATTAATATATATATGTATGTATACACACACATATATACATATAAGTATATATTTATGTATATATATGTATATACATATACATATATATAAGTTTGTATGTATGAATACATATGCATATGTACCGTGGTAATTAGCTTAATCTTGACAATTACATGTAAATTTATTCTGAAATACTGAATGAAGTGGGTTAGCCACACCGCTATTGGTTTTGCAGGTTAGTGTGCAAAACACTAGGGTTTGCTGCGGTTGGGATATGAGAAGGCAAAAAGTAAGGCAAAATATGAGGCCTCCAATCATGCACTGCCACGTGTACAAGTAACTATTTTTTAAAAACAAAAAAAATTTAAAATTCTTTCACTTTTGTACACATGGCAGCGCGTGATTGGATGCCTCATATTTTACCTCACTTTTCACCTCCTCAGATCTCAACCGGGTTTGCTGGGTTTCATTAAATACAAAGATTTTTTTGTCTGTGCTAAGTTTTGACTTTGACCCAACCCGTATAAGGAAGAGTCACTGGATTACTGGGTGAACTGTATATGTTGGGTTTGGATTTTAAAATACTCAGAGAACAAAAATGTGGGACGCTGATTTGTCCAAATTAGATAAGTGTTTGGATGTACCCGGACATTGCCAACTGGTTTCGGACAGGAGTTCTGGAAAAGGAGATCACGGGTTCAATTCTTGCCAAAGTTAAGAGAGCCTCTTTCTAGCAAGTACATAGTGTGGGAGCACATGTAGGCTTGCATGCAGTGCTAGAGACTCTTTATGCAGACTAATGTGTATATGACCAAGCTCCTGCTAGCGGGCCGTTAGATACCTGATTTACATCCCTGCATTACCTTTAGAACTGGGTGTGGCAGGGACCCTTACTGGTTGGTGTTTAACCTTTTTTAGATAAGTGTTTGGATGTAAAAAGGTGGTACCTCAACTGTGAAAAACTTTACCATTTCAGTTTTAAAGATTTTTGCAATCAAACATGTTTGAATATAAAAATCTCACCGTTAGATCTAAAGTCTTAAAATTACAGCTCTCCACACTCAAACTTGAATCTATGTGCAATGTATTATCAATTAAGTAGTCCACAGGACATGGTCCAATAGTTCTGGTGGTGGAGCCTCGAGAGGATGACGAGACTTCGATTATTGTCCCAAACAAGATTTTCGACTCTCTTTCCAGGTAAACACATGGTATTAGAGCTACACTACTTGTAGGCGGCTCCTTTTGTGGCTGTCTGAGCAGTCAAAACTCTGCCATAGCGAGCCTTAGACGCCTGATTTTCATCTTTATCGCGCCGTAGGGCAAGCTGATAGGGATCCGGTTGGGGTTTCTGATCGTCAACCTTTTCTTAATTATCAATTAGTAGTACTTGTCATACAAATTGCGACCTAATCATAAGAGAATAGTCAAATCTTATAACCTATAGCTTTAATGGAAGTGTGCCTACCCACCCCGGTCCAATAAATCATAGCGTTCTCTCTTTACGCCTGAGAATCTCACTTCCTCCAGAGCCAACTCCTTTTTGTCTTCCTCCCCTCCCTTCTCTCCATCTTTTCTCCTAATTATGACAATCAATTGATTTGACCATCCTATCCTCGTCGTCGTCGTCACCTCCAGGCTCCCGCTGCCTGTAATTTCACTGTATACCGTTGGAATTCATAATCCAACCAGAAACAATTACTCCCTCGCCTCCTTTATTAGGAAAACTGAAAGCAGCATTTATAAAGAATTAGTACCTCCTCAACAACATCAACTTTTTTCTCTCTTCAACTCCATCATTCAATGATCTTCGCTTGTGAAACTTTCTCTGCTTTCTCCAACTCCAATCTTCATGATTGCCGTTGTTCCATACCCACCTCAGATAATCTCTCTAAATTCTTATAGAGCATGAATTCAATCTTTCCCCAATTTATTCTTTTTAAAATCTTCCTTTATTTTATTTTCCCTTCTGGAATTTTATCAATACCGTCTTCTTATTCTTCATTAGACCCATCAGTTCCAGTGGAGAATGCAACTGCTTGTAACCGGTACTACCCAACCGGAAACCGGCTGGGGACCGGGAATATGGTTCCATATCCATTTGGGTTCTCATCAGGATGCAAGATTCAGTTGAATTATAGTGAAAAAGGAGAGATGATGATCGGCGAGTATTTTATTCAGAATGTAACATCGGAGACCATTTTAGTCAACTTTTCGGTGAACTGCAGCCGTCGGATCGACGACCTCCGGCCTCTATTTGGAAACAAGTTCAGTATATCGTGGCGTAATGCGCTTTTAATGCAAAACTGCAGCAACACACTGGAGGGTTGTGCAATCCCGACGAGGTTGTTCAACGCTCAGTTACCGCCGGGAGGTTGTAAATTTAATAGTACAAATGTCAATTGTTATTCACAATCTTCTGGAAATAAGTTGTTTTTGGAGTTTGATAAGTTAAAGGAGGCTAATTGCGAAGCTGTGATTTCGTCGGTCGCCGTCGATTTGAGTTCTGCAGAGATGATTGTGGATAATTCCAGCCGGAGCTTGTCGTTGGAGTTCGAGACGGTGGAGCTCGGGTGGTGGCTGGATGAGTGTGAATGTGTTTCCTCGGCCAAAAGGGTTAATTTCACACTTGTTAATGGAAGCTCCGGCTGTCGTTGCCGGTGTGATGATGGGTACGTCGGTGATGGTTTCCTCGCCGGTGACGGCTGTCGAAAAGGTGACTTTTCTTTTAAGGTCTTTAATTATTTTATTTATTTTTCTTTAATGAATGGTCGCTCTCATAAAACAAATGCACCTTGGCTTGTATATTTAGTGCTATTTTTGTATTCCAATAGATAAAAACACTTGGAGAAAAAATATAGAGAATAATTAACGAAATATACTTTAAATAACATCCATAAGTGATTCTCTCGCCCAAAATCACTCATTCCCCTCCCCCAACGCACGACATGTGGCAATAGGAGAGGGTGGTGAGACTAAATGAAGGTTACCCGCATCTAGCCTCACCATCCTCCCTTGCTACCACGTGTCGGACAGTGGGGAGAGTGGTTAAGGATTTTAGGGTGAGTTGATCCAACCCCATCCATAAGGTACAAAGCAAAGTACAAAATATACACAGCCTGAAGGAAGGAAAGGTTTCATTCAACGCCAGAGGAAATATCATAGTAATTTTTTTTATTTATTTCATTTGTAGTGGTGGTTCGCCTAATTGTTATCAGCAATTCTATGTCAACGATAATTATTGTGTGTTTTTGACCAATGTGAATAGGAAGAAGCCATTTTGTAGACTTTTGTGCCGTCTAATCGTCAAGAATTCTGCACCAGTTGTACTCTAGTCATTGTAGAGCACATGACTATCCAATTTTTTTATTTTTTTCAAACCAAGAATGGAATTAGAAGACTTGATTGCCTCAATTATCTCACGCGTATTTGTGATTAGTACAGACTATTAGACTATAGACCAAGCAGACTTGTATACATCTGTTCATTAGAATAATCATATTAATCGGTACTGTCATTTAAATATAAAAACCATACCTTGAAAGTCTTGAAATTTGGATAAAAATTACTATAGCTTGGGCTGCCTCATTTGAATTATCTAGGGGAAAACAATCTAAGACTATACTAACCCATCTCTCAAACTGGTCAAGACTAGGTGGGGGGTTTTTTTTGGTCACAAAAAGAAGGCCAACGCCTCAAAGCCTAAGCATACTCACCCCCACCCCCCTCATATATCTTCTCCCACAATGTTGGAAACATGAGGAGGAGGTTCATGCAAAATCATCAGTTCTTCTTGCATATCATGGCCCATGTTAGCCATGACTATGTTGGCTTGTGGGACGAGCAGAAAAGCCACATATTTAATAATAAGTTCTGCCATTACATAAGACAATTAATAAAGGTACATCCTAACTTGATAAAGACATATATTTGTTATTTTTATATCATTGATTTTTTTACTTTATGATCATTCTCGTCCATTAATCAAACAAGAAGGGTCTGTCCTTAGCAAAGTTGATGCGTGTATTTATCAATTGCATTAAACAAATAGTTACTCGTAAGCACATTTTATTGTTCTGTCACATCATGTACACACTTTCAAGCTATAGTTACCAACAATTTCACTCACTTCTCAAAAGTGTGCATCAACCTGCATGTGGAGCTTGGATTAGTTCTTTTGCATACGGATGCATTCTGCTTGAACTTGCTTCCTGATCTGATTAACATTGTTGTTTTGACATGTTATATGATACAGATAAAATTCGTATAGCTCTAGTTATTTTTTTTGATCTGTTTTCATGGTTATAGTTGTGTTAACTAATTCCTCTGACTTCTGTTTGTGGGCTGCAATCTTTTCAGCTTCTTCATGCAATGCTGGGCAGTATGCTTCTGATTGTGAAAGGAGTACTAAAGTTGGTGTACTTGTTGGAGGTAACCTCATGATTTTTATGTATATGCAATCCTGAAACCGAAGTGCCCCTTAGGTCCTGATGATCATGCTATTAATCTATGGACAGGGATCATTGCTGGAGCTTCTCTGATGGTTATTCTAGCGGCTTTCTATTACTGTATCCGGAAAAGATCACATTTATTGAAGAACAGAATGAGTGCAAAGCGCCTTTTCTCTGAAGCTGCAGGCAGCTCCAATGTTCCTTATTATCCCTACAAGGAAATTGAGAGAGCCACAAATGGCTTTTCTGATAAGCAAAGGCTTGGAACAGGGGCATACGGTACAGTATATGCCGGAAAACTGTACAATGATGAATGGGTTGCCATTAAAAAGATAAAACATCGCGATCCAGAAAGCATTGGACAAGTCCTGAATGAGATCAAACTTCTGTCGTCTGTGAGCCACCCTAATCTTGTCCGCCTCTTAGGTTGCTGCATCGAAAACGAACAGATTCTTGTATTTGAATACATGCCTAATGGCACATTATCTCAGCATCTTCAGAGAGAAAGGGGTTCTGGGATTCCGTGGACAGTACGCCTCACAATAGCCACTGAAACTGCTAATGCAATAGCCCACCTTCACTCAGCAATGAACCCACCAATATATCATAGAGATATCAAGTCTAGCAATATACTTCTAGACTACAGCTTCAGGTCAAAAGTTGCAGACTTTGGCCTTTCGAGATTGGGGATTACAGAGGACTCCCATGTCTCTACCGCTCCACAAGGAACCCCTGGCTATGTTGACCCACAGTATCATCAGAACTTCCATCTATCTGATAAAAGCGATGTCTACAGCTTTGGCGTGGTCCTAGTGGAGATCATAACAGGACAGAGAGTAGTTGACTTCTCTCGACCTCACAGTGAGATCAATTTAGCTGCACTTGCAGTTGAAAGAATTGGGAAAGGTCGTCTGGATGAGATAATTGACCCCTTCCTTGAACCAAACAGGGATGCTTGGACACTATCATCTATTCACAAAGTGGCCGAGCTCGCCTTTAGATGCCTTGCTTTCCATGGAGATATGAGACCGTCTATGATGGAAGTGGCAGAGGAACTAGAACAAATCAGGCTTAGCAGCTGGGCGTCAATGGATGAGAATATCCACATGGGGTCATCAGTAGCATCATCTTGTTCCTCTCCAATTCATGGAAGTGAGAAATCATTTGGTTGCTTAAGTTCAAAAAAGGTGGTGGGAAGTAGGAGGTTGGTTGTGTCGCAAAGAGCAGCAATTGATCATCTCTCTACAATGGAAGAAGCAAAGGACGACTCGCCGGTGTCTGTGCAGGAGCCTTGGTTAAGTGAACACAGCTCCCCATCAACAAACAGCTTACTGGGTAATGCAGTTCAATAACCAAAAATCTGTTGTCATTTTCACTTGTCAAATTTGTGCATTTATGAACGGCATTTGTTAATTATTGCCATTAGCCAATGTTGATATATATCTGTTCACCCTAGAGGTAATTTTACAGGACTATATTTATAGTTGACTGTTCCAAAATGATCTTAGATGGTATGATTCCGTGTTAACTACTAGACTCTTCTTCTTTATAGATCAATACAAAGGAAATTCAGTTCTGCTTGGTGAAATGCATTTGTAGTTAATAAAGTTTACTTACTCACTTGGCAGCAAAGTTTACTCACCCACTAAATTGGTTGAACCTTATTGTGAAGTATCAGTTAATTGACACAGCTTGACGCAATTTTCATTATGGGTAATTATAAAACAACTTTTATGTGTTTCTATCACATAGATATGGTTGCGTACATCCGACCCCCCATACTCCACCATAGGCGGGAGCTTCTAAGACTAAGTTTGACGCAATTTTCATTATGAGTCATTGGAAAACAACATCTATCTGTTTCTAACACATGGGTATGGTTGCGTACATCCGATCTCTCATACCCCACCATAGGCAGGAGCCTCTAAGACAATGAGGTGATGTTGTTGTTAAAACAAATTTAAAAATTATCATGTATGCAAACTTAGTATGCATATACGTCCAAAAGACCAGATGTACCGCCATAAAATCAGTGTCATCATCTTGTTATGAACTACGCATGACCTTGTGGTGGTAAATCATTTGTTTTATCTACTGCCACTATACAGATTTACCATAATAATAAATTAAAAAAAACAGTACTAAGTTGGTCCACAAATTACGCATATTTTGTAATATTGGGATGTCATTTGCTCGATTTATATCTCTGAACTATCTTGGGCAATCTAATCCTTCCACCAAACTTTATCCAAAGCAACAGGCTATAGGATTGGTCCCTTGGGTGCCAAATCTTTGTGGCTTGGTGACTGGTTAAATGCTACAAACTTCATTTTTGGAAGACAGTATCACATACCACGTAACAAACTGGAAGTGGCAAAAGAATTTTATTAAACCAGATAACTTTGTGAAAGAAGTTGCACCGACCATTTAGGAAAATATCATGGTGTAACGTGGATGTTCGCAGAAAACATAAAATTTTACTTCCCATGGATGCAAGGATAAGGAGAGAAAAGCATGCCACAAAAACAGCAATCTGAGACAATACCAACTGGTGATTTCATTGGTATCTACTTAAAAAGCAGCCAAGTTAACATGCTTCCTGCGAAAAAAGGTTAATTTTTATGCTTGTTAATGGAAGCCCCGGATGTTCTGCAATAATGAATGCCTCGAAGATGGTTTCCTGTCCGGTGACGGCTGTCGGAAAGGTGACTTCTTTTTGTAGTCTTTTATGTTTGTTCTTATGATTCATTTACTAATGGTGGTTCGCATAATTCTTCCAAGTATTTGTATGTCAAAGATATTTTTTCTTATCTAAGTTGACGTGAATAAAAAGAGACCCTTTTCGTAGAATTTTCCGTTCTCTCTGATCTTCAAAAAATCTGCACCAGTTGTACACTGGTCATTGTTATCATCTTCTACAATGGAAGAGACAAAAGATGATCCATCGGCGTCTACATAGGAACCTTGGTTCAAGTTAACTCAGTTCCCCATCAACAAACAGCTTACTGGGCAATACAGTTCAGTGACCCCAAAATGATCTTAGACTCTGCAACTTGACCCTTCTCCTATGTACAAAGAAGAGAGAGAAAAGTTACCCTGCTGACAAAGTGACTGCTCTATGCAATCTAACCGACTGTAACTAACTTCTTATCTGCGAGTTGTTCTTATGGAACTTCTGCTACTGTGGAAGCCTAGCTACCTAGCTCTGGGGCAGCTCAGATTGTTGCTGACTTGCACTGCAGCTACTGTCTTGCTCAGTTTCTTAAACAACTTCCCGTCCTTCTTCCCCTTGCTCGAGTGCCCGCGCCCCCACCCCACCCTCATCCACCTCCAGACGGGAAAACCTGAAGTAGACTAAATGTTGAGAATGCGCAACACCTTTAATATAATTTTGAGGTGTGATCCATCAAGTGGCATAGTTGGCGCATCTGCTAACTGAGAAGTTGTCTTCATAGGGAGATGTTTGATTCTCCCCAGGAACATGACTAGTATTGTTATGCACAAATAAACCTCAATCTGTACTACTATAATGCCTAACTTCACATGGACGCCTTCGTGCCACGCACGGACAATGATCAAGCTAAAACTGGGACTCACTGCTTATCCGAACAGTAACTTGGCCTAATGCATTTACTGCCTAAGCATTAAAGGAGTTTGTGAAAGAAGTTGGCACTTATCACTAGGAAAACATAATGGTGTAAGTTGAAGGTTCACAAAAAATTAGTAAAATTTACTTCCAGTGGAAATGTATTTTGTATAGTAGGAAGACTTTTTGTAGGTTAACCATGACTTCTTGGATCAACTACTTGATGCACCTTTCTGGATTCAGCTCTTGAAAACTGTCCTACCACACGCGCATGTGGTACCGAGGCTTTTCCCTGTGCAAGTGCATCAACATTTTCAAGGAGGTATTGTCTTGGAAGCCGTCCGACAACATTGCCTTCCTCATTCCCATTTCTGTCAAGGAATGCAAAATGAGGAATGCCCTCAACACCGAATTCATCAAGCTCTTGTTCCCACTTTGTATTGTCAACATTCAACATCACAAAATTGACTCGATCCCTGAAAAAAAAATCATATAAGTTGAGCAACATAGAGCACTGTTTAAGAAATTCACCTGAACTTTGTGTTCAGAGATTGCGTGAAAATTGGAAAATGCAGAATGATTGTAGAAACCCTGTTATCTTTCCCAGACAAAGGCAACATAAAATCAACATGAATTTACCACGCCTTCTCAAAAAAAGGTAAAAGAAAAAACTCTTACCAAGTCGACATATGAAATTAGACAGAAGCATCTACCGACACAAAATCACAAACAAAAGAATATAACATACTTGTACTTTTGCTCTACATTGTAGACATCAGGAGCTAATTCTCGACATACTTCGCACCAATCTGCATAAAACTCAACTACAGAGGGCTTTCCATTTGCCAGAGCCTGCAACAATTGCAGATAAATCCATCACAAGTGTCACTGAAACATTTATCTGTTTGCATATGGTTCTAAATAGGGCTGAGCCAGTAAGCCAGAAGATTTTACAAGAGTAGCAAGCAGCTATTTATATTCCATAAAAGCAGCAAAGGGAAGCCAATATTAACTGGAGTACCATTGATTTAAAATAAAATGCAGCCAAAGATAACATACTTCCCAAGTCTGGCTCAAACTACTGAAACCTAAAGTATGTTTCAGGTATCAGCAGCTGACATGCTTCGACTTTTTTCTGAATATTGTCCATTTTTCAAACGTAATGGTGAAAAATCCAGCGCTTGTTAGTGGCCAATTGGATCAAAAATACAAAATGTAGCTAGTCATCTAGTCAAGGTCCCCATTCAAGCACAACTTTGTCAGGGGCATAAATGATGGCCATTAACTCAAGTTAAAATGGAACGACATAAATACATGTCATCCACAATTTATCCTCACTCTTTAAGCCTACCATGCAAACAAAACTTACTAGCTACTGCTATCCAGGTGTATCTACACGTCAGGCACGCCCAACTGAGTGCACATTCCTAATTCCCATATGGACACACTAAAACATAGATAGATAGACTACTATTGGGCAAGAATCCCATTTTAACATGCTTTGCCTAATTTCTTTTACCCTTCTTATACAACCAGATCAACAGCAAAGGTATAAAGCAGTTAGACTTCACAATAAGTGAGCAAACAATTTCATATACTGCCTCTCATCTGCATAATACCACATCACAATGTACATACGTATATGCATGTGTGTGCAAACTACTGTACTTGCGAAAGTTCATCAAGCAATCTTAATCAGAACATATGAAACCTCTTCATAAGGTAAGGCCTGAGCAGAAAGATCCTTCAATGAAACACCAAAATCCAGCCGCGATGACAAAAACAGACCAACTGCTGCAAGTACAGAGATGACAGCTATCTGTTTATTAACATCTTTGGTAGGATATATTGGAGAAGCGGCCTCACCAGAGGAAGCCTCGGTTGGTGAAGCTTGACTATCAATTTCTGGAACAGGATCTGATATAACCTTCTCCTGCATGAATAGAGATTTCAGAGATATGTGCCACAGTTCACTAAAAGTAACATGGGCAAAAGCAACAAACTTGCTGATAAAGTATCACAGTAGTTGACAGAACAAAATGTATCTGATAACTGATTGCAAACAATAAAAATGGAACCAAACAAATTATCGTGCCATGAAGATATAAAGCTAGAAGTTCTCTGGGGAAATAAACAACATAGTTAATAAAAAAGTAACCAAACGTGGATACTACTTCTGCAGCTCTGTTAATAAATCTTCAATTTTTGTACTCATAAAAGAATGGTGAAATCACCCTTATAAGAACTTCAACTTTACGCTCATTAAAGAAAAGTAAACTGAGACTATCTTATCTTGATCAAAGATTCACCCATCAGACTAACTTAAGAAACATAATATTTCCGGTGAATTATCTATCAAACTAAGCAAGAAAAGAAAGAAGGTCAATAAAATTAGTAGGTCAAAAGCAGTTAGGGAAGTAGCTTACCTGGGAGGAGGCCGAAGATTCAATGGGATTGGGAGTGGTTTGGTAACAAGTGATCTTCAATTTTTATACTCATAAAAGAATGGTGAAATCACCCTTATACTCATACAAACTTCAACTTAACGCCCGTTAAAGATAAGTAAACTGAGACTATCTTATCTTGATCAAAGATTCACCCATCTGACTACCTTAAGAAACATAATATTTCCGGTGAATTATCTATCAAAGTAAGGAAGAAAAGAAAGAAGGTCCACAAAGTTAGACTTCTTGAAGTCAAAAGAAGTTAGGGAAGTAGCTTACCTGGGAGGAGGACGAAGATTCAATGGGATTGGGAATGGTTTGGCAACAAGTGATCTTCAAATTTTATACTCATAAAAGAACGGTGAAATCACCCTTATACTCATAAAAACTGAAACTTCACGCTCATTAAAGAAAAGTAAACTGAGACTATCTTATCTTGATCAAAGATTCACCCATCAGACTACCTTAAGAAACATAACATTTCCGGTGAAGTATCTATCAAACTAAGCAAGAAAAGAAAGAACGTCCATAAAATTAGAATTCTTGAAGTCAAAAGCAGTTAGGGAAGTAGCCTACCTGGGAGGAGGACGAGGATTCAACGGGATCGGGAGTGGTTTGGCAACAAGTGATCTTCTGAACTCCGCAGAATCTATTCTGGGAATTGAAAGAAGATGGAATAAGCTGGGAAAGTTTATGAGGTAGAAAAGGGGTTGGACGGAATCTATGAAGACCCAGAGGACTTGAAGAAACGCGCGCCATGGAATCACAGGAGGAAGTTTGAGCTCTTCAGTCGCTATTGGATACGGTTCTGCTTTGATTTCACAAGATCTTTTCAGTTTTCATTTTTCAACTGCCAACGTCAATTCTGGAATGGGACGGGATTAAACACCTTCTCCGAACTACTTAGAGCGGAATTTAAATATTACTTTTGGAATAAAAGTCTATTATCATTTTAATAATAACCAAGTTTCATTTTATTAAAAGTTTCATATTTTTGTTTGTTGTTTGTATTTTAATTATTTGTGAAAATCCATCGTTATAACTATTTTGATATCAGAATTGTTTTATTTATGTTTAATAAAATCTTTTCAATAGTACATGTTCCCTATATATGCAAGTACGCATAAAGCTGATGTCTCACTGGAAGCAAAATCTCTATTCCTTGGGATGGAGGTATTGTTTGTCTGACTCTCACCTTTCCTACACTCTAACAATAGATTTTGCTGTCGTTATTATATATTGGATATGATTTATGTTGTATTATATAAAACGAATATATGAGATAAAATCAAACCACCCGTAATTTTCATATATATTTTAAATGAGAGCATTAAGTGTTCGCGGTTCACTTATTTAAATATCTAAGTAGAGCTTCCTTTTGAACTTTATAAAATTAAACTAATCAAACTCAAATCAAATTCTATTGGTTAATAAACCGTTTGTCTTCTAACAAATTATAATTCTTTTCGTATTTGACAACGTAATAATTCAAAATTAATAGCTCATTTGGACGAGGCAACTGAAATAATACAAATTTGGATGTTTCTTAAACGCATGGACCAATCAAGAGATAAAAGAACGTATAAAAACATATGAATTATCCTGAACTTAATGTCTATATTAAAGGAATAATCTTTAAAATATAGGAATTTTGGTGAACTTCGAATATCCTATATCAATATACTCACTAAATTGATATATTCTTGACTATCAAGTGGAGAAATCTTGCTAGTAAACAAGTGTAAAAAATGAAGTGGTGTTTTAATTTGACTCATAAAAAATGTCTCATTTAAAATTTTAAATTAAACATCGGTAAAATCCTTTAATGTTAAAGTAGATATCTCGAGATAATACTCCACTTGTGTTCAATTTTTATTAACGGCAGTAGAAAGCAAATCGACAAAATTACACATTTAGGGTTGTAAAGAAACAAACAAAACGATAATGAAACAGTAACAGTAAAAATAATTTTATTTGAAGGAACAGTAAAAACATTTGAAGTGAGCTTCCTTTCCACTGGACACTGCACATTGCTCACGATTTTCCAGCTTCAGGCCAAAATCCCATTCACGATAGACGTGGCAACCAATACACCAATCACTTCCGCTCCCGCCACCAATCCGGCCTGATTCAGCCCTCCGAAGCTCGCCGCCGACACAACCTCCTCCTCCGCTGACTCTGTACCTTTCTCTGCAGCTTCTATTCCTTTCTCATCCGCTACAGTTCCTTTATCAGCTGCCTCGAAACCTTCCTTCACTATCTCCTCCGCTTCCTCTTCCACCCTCTTAAGCTTCCTCCTCAACCCAAACATAGGTATGTTCTGCGCCATAGAAGGCAATTCAGTTGCCTTCAGCGCCGTTGTCGCCGTCAAAAGTAGCAGCGCCTGCCTCCGCCCTGGAATTCGAACGGCCGCATGCTTAGGAATCTGTCCTATGTCAGAAACTGAGCGCGTGGTGCAGTCGTTGATGGTCGCTAGTGTCTGAGCTACGATGGAGCTTGTGGAAGCCATGGTCGATCTACCCTCTGACCATTTCTAGCTAGTGCCTTTAGATCTGTATGGTTCGCTTTCTTTTCTTTCTTGGTTGATTGAATTACCCGGAATGCCCCGCGAACGAAGCTTCCCCAAGTTAACGAGCGGCAGGAGTGGACGCAGACAGTCATGGACAGATAGGGTATTTCCGTATTTTCATCGATAGCTGAATGATTGATGTATTGTTAAGTTAGTTTTAAGGGGATAGGATCCCCTCACCGCTACTCCCTCACCGCGTGCGTGACCGCGCGACACGTGGCAAAAAGGGAGGTGGTGAGGCTGAGTGAGTGTAACCTTCATCCAGCTTCACCACCCTCTACTGCTGCCACGTGTCGCGTCCTAAGCCGCGCGGTGACTCACCGCGCGGTGAGGAGATCTCATCCCAGTTTTAAGACTATTAAATCATAAAATTTTTAGACTATTAAATCATAAAATTTTCTTGGTTTTATGATCTACAACTGACTTCAGGAAATTAACTTAAAATGAAAATTAATTTTTCTGTATAAAAAATATTGTGATAGATGATAGAACAATAGTTTATAAAACATAATTTAAGATTAAATTGTTAAAATATTTTCGACATGTGAAGAGTGGCACTTTCACCATATCAATTATGCAAACAGATGGTAGGTTTCACCATTAAAGCTAAGTTTGACTTATGAATACATAGAGTGGAATATCATACTCATAGTTGGTTGAATAATATTTATTCTATTCTCGGGTATCGAGTTTGATTTTATTCTCTAATTTTTTTTTTAATCATCCTCATAAATTTTAAAATCCTTTCAGCACAATTATAAATAACAGTTCATTAAGTAATGTAACGAATAAAATATATATAAATTTCGTGCAACGATCTATCATTGTCTGTTGTATGACATTTTTCTCTTATTAGATTACTAATTACGCTGTATAAAGATAAGTATCCCTGTAAGAAAATACAGATTTGTCACTAAACGAAACCAATCCTTGTGTAAAGAGGCTTATTCATGAATAATCCAGTGAATCAATAAAATTTGCGCACAATAAATTTTCATGACATTGATCAGGAAAGCTAGCATTACCTTTTTTGGGTTGATGACTTTAAGACGTGTCAATATTTAGCCACGTGTATCTTACTCTATTCATTTTAAAGATATTTATATGAATTGACTTCTTTTAAATATTTTTGAAAAAAATTCGCATGGTCGTGCATAGAAAAATATTCATGCTGTTCTATTTCCAATGGGTACAATTTTTTAAGATGGAATAAAACAAAATGACTCATTAAATTAACTGCGTTTGTAGTTGATCGACAACAGCTTGACATAATTTTCATCATAGTTTATCGAAAAATAAACTCTTTGTGTTTCTAATACATATGTATGATTGCGTATATCTGACTCTCTATACCTACCATAGTTAAAAGATTTTAAAACAATAGGATAATGTTGTTGTCGTGTAACATAGAAAACTGGACTTTGGTAGTAGTCCCGTTACCTAAATTTAGATTTTGATTTCATTTGAAAAATGATATGGATGCGCATTTTTTAAAGTTTATTTACAAAAACTTCCCTTTTATTTGACCACAGTTGAATTTTAAATTGATCGCATCCTTTAACTAATGATATACTTCCTTGGTCCCGAGCACTGTTGTAAATTTGCTGATTTCGAATTCGGATATCCGGATTCGGATATTCGAACAAATTTGAAATAGATATAATACGGATTCGGATATCCGGCACCGAATTCGAATCCGAACAAATTCGAATTCGGATGACTTCCTAAATATCCGTCCGGATTATGATACGAATTCGGATATAGTTAGACAAAAACGAATTCGAATACGAATACTGTGTTACCGTATTCGTTTTATCCGTTTTACATCCCTAGTTCGGAGAATATTGGTCGATGTACAAATACTAATTATTATGAACAATTCATAACAAGACGACAAATAGTCGAAAGGTTGGTGAAAGGGTCCTTTGTTACTTTCATTTCTCAAATTACCTTAGGATAACTTTGTTTTTTCAAAATATTTTTTGGTGTCTTTAATATATTTTTTGGTCTTTTCAATTATATATTTAATGAGGGTAACTTATAAAACAATCGTTCCATCCGTCTTTTAGTAGTCACTTTAACTATTTTTCGCGTTTAAGTATCTGTCATTTTAACCAATGAAGAAGTTATTCGGAAGTTTTATGTTGTTTTAAAAATAATTAATGATATAATAAGATAAGATCACATCAAATTTATTTACATAAAAATAATGAGTGATTAAACGAAAAAGATGAGTAACATATAAATCATATAGGTCTACAGAGAACTCATCCAGTTGGGATTGTCCATTTTGCTCCTTGTGATTGTACTAATCATATAACTATATAGTATCCCTGAAACCGGAAATGGCCAGATGTAAAATTTATCTTTAACACATATAACCGTATTTCTTTGTAAAGGCAAGTTTTATGTTTGTTAATAAATAAATCTTAATAGTTTTCATTAGACAATATGAATTTTCTATTTTACATTCTACCACTCATGTATGTTAATTACCTTGTTGAGTGACTCTGGTGCATGATAAGGAGAGGTGCAACTCATGAAACCGGCGGGCCAAACATAAGGGCTGCCGTTGATTTGATGGTCAAGAGGTGTAGAATATCTTCTGCTGCCAAAATGGCGAGTCGCGCCATCCGATTTGAAGCTTTGATTGCCATATACAAGCTTGTGAAGGCCTAGATCACTTATAAATGAGGAAATCATTAGACTCTTATATTGTAAGATGCACCGGGTTCTTATATTGTTAAGGTACGGTCAGAAACCCACACAAAGTATTCGCTACAAACTAAGCTAGCAACCATTTAACCCAATTGGATCAGATACTACGGCCGGACCTTCACTAACCCAGCCCATAGAGCTGCATGGACGATGTAAATGAGCAACTCAGCGATCTCCTATATTGGTAAGCTGTAGCCAAGAATCCACACAAGATGTCCACTCCAAACTGGGTCAGCAACCTTTTAACTCAATTTGACCGGATACTATGGTCTAAGACATTATTTGCCCAGATAGCATTATTGCACCTATGGTACGCGTGTTCTAGTTCGAATATACAACCTTCTAGTTGAAATATCTCAATCTAAATATCAACTGAATTATGTCTGAGAATATTTTTTTTTTTAATCTCCTCATCGTATATCCTAAACTTGGCCACACTTAATCTTTATTACACGGGGAATGCGGCCAAACAATTTGAATTGACTAGTGAAATTAAAGAATAAAAAACTACAAACTTGAAAATCCTATTAGAAGAAAAACCGTGTACTACGCTAACTACTTGGGTAAATATTTTTACAATATTTACCTATAAATTGGCTTTAATACAAAAGAACAATATCTATGATAAGCATAAAGTGGTTGCTAAGTAAGATGTCCTCGAATTGCAGTCTGAAATCCAATAGATCAACATGAAATCAGATATTAAGAAAAGAGATTGAATCAACATCAATTGGTATGTCCCTAGTTCAACTCTTTCTCCCGTGTGTCGGAAGGTCAAGAAAGTTGGTGACCTGATGACAGGGGAGCCGGCGACCGAAACCCCTGTTTCTGGTCCCATTTTAGACATAGTCCTTCTACCCTGATAAATCTTACTTGTTCCAAACGACACGGTCCACTCTCTGGCTAGGCACTCTTTTTGTAGGCCGCTCATTCCTAAATGGGAGGAATGTGTATAATGGTGCACTAAGAGACTTTCCTAGGCTGGGCCTACCTCCATCCCTGTAGGAATGGCGGTAGCGGCGCGAGGAGTTAAGACCGGACGTGCTGCAACATAGGGATCACCAGGCGGCTCGTTTTCTAAAATTCTTTGACCCCTGAATTTGGAGTATCCTACTTTCACGCAATTCACAGGGTTTGGACCAAACTGGGTCTCAGATCGATTTCTCGACAAGTGGTAATCCTCTGGCAAATGGAGCAGAAACAGTCATCGATAATTATGAGATGAGATCCTGCGCTTTCACGCCTTCTTAATCCGAAATGGCTGGGGTGAATGAAATCCAATACATAAATCAGTTAATAATAGAATAGAAAAAGCTTTAACTAATGTCCGAGTCCAAGTCTCAGTTTGAGACCGAAGTATGGGCTTTTAGTTTAAAGTTTCTATTTAGTGGACGATGTTATTCTGCTTCGGAGACTCCTTGAATCTATATTGTCCACTGCTTCACTCGAATCCCTAAGAGCAAAAGAAGTAACACGAATATCTCCGGCAGTCAATCTATTTCCATCAGCCGACTGGTGGGAACTGAAGCCAGTGCAGCTAATTCCTTTTCCCAATGAAAGGCCTTACTTGTCGACAAGTACATGTTGCCGGATATTTCGAAATAACAACTCCCAATTATGTTCGTTCTCTCTGTCAACAATAGCATAAACTACTGAAAATATATGATCAGTATCATCAACCGCAAGTGCAATCAATAGTTTTTTCATTATACTTGTTATACAAATGCATATCATCCACTGATGTAATCAAATGACGGTGTTGGAACCCCAAAATTGACGGTCGGAATGCCAAAAAACTACTCTTAACACCTTTCGATTGCTAATGCTCAACTTTGGATCATTCCTCCGACAAACTATGGTCTTCATTTGATGTCTCTATTACAATCATGTAGTGTGGCAGATCATGAAAAAAAATTTCTTGTTAATCACTGTACACTATTTTCATTGCAGATTTTTTCATGCATGCCATTTTGTATTTGTCGTCCATATTTAAGCTTCCTTTTATAGATTCAAAAACTAGTGAGTTCCAAAGTCCACATTTTGACTAATATGTTCTTTAATCATCCTCTCAACCATTCTTGAATTGACATTCATATGATTCGATCCGATGTTAACATTTGTGCAACTATAGTGCTCACGAAAAATATCAATCTTCCAATAGTTATGCGTTTGACTTAGGCTTGTTCTAAGATACCACTGACAATTTGGGTCTTCTAATATGTGCACATAAGGTACTGATATTCTTTCATGCTTCCCACAACCTTGAAAAACATGTGCTTAACATAGCATATTTGCACAGCATGTTTTACGCCTTTGGTTTTGAACAACATCATATCTTTTATACGGTCATGTTTACTCTTCTTCCAAAGACAATATCTAAATCCACTACGACCATAAATGAGCGTGTCTTCTATTCGTTCATAGTTTTCCAAAAACGTAATGTTTTCATCAAAGTAAGACACCTATGACCGAGACACCTCTTCTTCGTCCTCCTCATGCATTAGGTCCTCCAAATTATCTTCTCCATTTTCATTGTCCTCGAATTCTTCCTCATCATTGTAGTTGTTGTCATTTTCTCAACAATTTCAATTTGTTTGATTTTTTTACATTTATATGCGATGAACAACTTTCAATCATAGAATTTGAATGGTAAATCTACTAGACTAATAATTTTAGAAGAAAGGGAGTATATGTATGCATCGGAGTATATGTATGCATTGGTTAGATGATTGTACCATGGTAATGGTGTTATGCAATATCAATTTATTATAATAATTTTAGTATAATGAGCGAATATTCACTAGAGGCATCGGGAAATCAGTAAATCCCAGAGAAGAACAGTTCCGGGTTTCAGAAGGCGACAGTTAGGAGTGAGCGAATTACCCACCTGTCTTTGTTTCCCTTTTTTGACCCATGGATAAGGTCTTCTAAACCACGTCTTTCAGGTAAATCATTTCATTTTCAGACACTTCAGTTGGGCCCCTAAAATATCTCCCAAAAAAAAGGATTGAAAAAATAAATTGCGTATCATTATTGGTCAACTTGTCGAAATATTGAAAGATAATTATATATAGTTCCAGGGATTGGATCATTACCACCTTGAACTTGAAGAAGTAAAACAGGAGAGAAAGATGAAGAAGAGTCCAGTGAATTATTTGGCGATGAAGACGGATGCCGGAGATCAGATCACGGCGGACTTGATCAATTCCGACATCACCGACTTGAAGGTTGCTGCCAAGAATCTCATCCAGCATGCCGCCAAATTGGGTGGTCTCGCATTTGGTACTTCATTCCTTGGATGGATCGCATCTTTCGCCGCCATGTAAGAATGCAGCCTTGCTTGAATTGATGCTTAATTTCAGCTTCTTTCACCATCTGTAACTGGGCCTTTCGTTTAACTTGTGATTACTCTCATGATGACTAAGTTATATACTATATGTTGATATTTGTGCAACCATGTTTCATCAACACTGTAGCTTCTGATGTTGAGTTGAGCTACTTACATGCTTATCATTATGTGTTTTTATGGCAAAACATATAGTAAGCTAACCTGAAGAAGCAATTGGATCCTTAACAATGTTGTCTGAAATTGTACTCTGTATCTAGGAATTTACTCATTGACTCTAGAATATTGGTTCCAGCTGAACTTTTTAATAGAATTGGGTAAAATGCACGTCTTCTTGCTCTATTAATCTATTTAACAATAGGTGTTAACTTTAGGCCATTAGGTTGGAAAGAGTTTAAGTCTGAACAACATTTTTATCAGGAAAGAGAAAGAACAAGAAGGTTAAAATAAGAACTTTGACTTTGATAATTTGCTGTGACGGTAGTGATGCTTAACCTTTATTCTGAAGCATAATAAACATTTGCCAGATACTGATGCTGATTTTCTTTCAAGTCTATTGAAGGTTGCTATTATTGTAGATTTACCTTGTACCGACTGAAAATGTGTTTAAACTGAGCTGCTTTGGGTGTGCCTGACCATTAAAAACAAGAAAACACTTGGGAAAAGTAAGATAAAATTCAGTTGATTGATTTAAGAGCTTGAATGTGTTGTCAATCATGCTTGGGGGACGGCCTATGTACACAAAATGCCACAATCAACTGAATTTTTGCTAACTAAGCTCAAAATTCAAATGCGAAGCCAACATTTTGTATGATCATTACATAATTAAATACGGAAGATGTGTAGATACATTTATCTGCCTATGTTTATGTGTATAAGAATTGCTTCCTGTCATTTTCCCCTTAGGAAGTAAAACAGATAATGCTGAATAACTTGCCTTCCTATTCTGGATGTAAACCAGCTTCTTATTACTCTCATACTCGTGTTGCATCCGCATAAACCTTTGCTTTTTAGTTGATGTCTTACCAGTATTTCGATGAAGAATTGGACTGCACCTTCTTTCGTTCTTAATCTTCCAACATACTCATATAATGATAATATTCTTACAAGCGCAATTGGTCCGGCCTTTCATTGAACTAATGTACTGCCTTTTGCTGTCAAATGCCGAATTCATGGTGATATCGGATTCATATAATAATTCTCCGATCATACTAGTGCTCATTGTTGCTGATCTTCAGAGTGTTATGTTTGTGCAGTTAACTGGTACCGAAAAACTTTGTCGCTTTAGCTTCATTGGTTTATCAAAAAGGGGAAAAAAGTAATGAATAAGAAAGAAAGAAGAAAAGCCATCAGGGTTTCTTTGACTCTACGGATATGATGCTGTTAGTAGTAGTAATTATTCCACTATTTATAACTTTAAGACATAACTTGCCATTTCGTTTTTATGCGTCATGTAATGTCTGATTTGTAGTTGGTGATAAATAGATTTTCTTGTCCAATGCTTATCCGAGTTTGAAGAATGTTGTTTTATGTCCTTCTTTCATTACTATAATGATATACACATTAGTTTTTAACAAATTTACAGAAATGTAAGTTGAGTACATTAATAGAATTTCCTGCTGCATCTTTGAACTGGTCGTTGCAGCATTTAATCATATAGTAATAATGATGATTCGTTAAAGTGACAAAGAGGGAAAAAGATATTTATTTGGTTTACAATCGTGTTTGGAACTCTATAAAAAGGATTTTGGATAATTATATTGGACTGAGGAAGTACTAATTTTGCATTAATTCGTTTTACTGTTATTAACATTTTTATTGCTGGTACAGCTATTTGTTGATATTGGATCGAACAAACTGGAAAACAAATATGTTGACGTCACTTTTGATCCCTTACATTTTCTTCAGTCTCCCTGGACTGCTGTTCCACTTTTTGAGGTGACAACACCACCATTTTGATCTCTTTCCTTTTCATGGTGCCATATGTCCTTAACATTGTTCCATTGTGATACAGGGGAGAGTTTGGGAAATGGGTTGCTATCATTGCAGTCACACTTAAACTTTTCTTTCCAAAGCATTTTCCAGGTACAACAATCATGCCAATATGTCATTTTGCTTGTACTTCTTGTCGCATAGTAGTTGTTGTTCTCTTGCTAATTCTATCTTCTTCCCCTTTTTTGCTTCTGAGGTTGGATTCCATCTTGCAAGTATACAAAATCAACGTGTATCATGTTATATTTCAGTTAATTAGTCTTGAGGAATCAACCAGAAAATCGCAAGATCAATAGTGTGGTGGTCATATAATTGTAGTAACTTAAAACAGTGCCTAGTATCCTTTTGGGTTTTACTGTTGGGGTTCGTTTAAGACAGCCACCATCTTTCTTGTTTTTAGTCAAAAACATTCTTTTTGAAATTACTGATGGTGGGTAAATTACGTTCTTGACTTAGTTTAGCTTACTGATGGTGCATAGATTAAGCTAGGAATCATTCTCGAACCCTATCAGGACAAATGTCTCTTGTCCTTTTCTTACGGTCTCAAGTACGAAGTTCTATTTCCTGTTGCGACTACCACTCCATTTGGCTGAATCGAAACTTATTAGTGGTTTCTCAGTCCTAGAGGGAGCTGAATGGATTAACCTTGATTATTGTTTTGATGAAGTGAGCATGTTCCAGTATAAGGATACCGGTCGATTTAGCATGATTGGCAAGCACCATTACATTGAACTGTTGCACTCAATTTGCTCTGTTAACCATTGACCAAAGTTGACTGTTCCCAGCATGTTTTGTTTTTGTTTAATTTTCTATCTAGAACAATGGAAGTGCCCTTGCTTTCTAATTTCTGCTTTTAAGTTCTCATTATGACATTTTCTGGAGGATAACTAGTATCGAGTCTAGATGATGTAACAATGCAGAAATGATGTAATAATGCAGATGCATCTGTCGTTTCTGTTATTATTTTCTACCAAATAAGATTGAGATATATTTGATTATTTGGCTTGGGATGAAACCTGATACTGAGGATGTCCTTTTTCTCCGTGAATACACAGACTGGCTAGAGATGCCGGGGTCATTGATCTTACTCTTGGTGGTGTCTCCCAGCTTCATTGCTCACACCCTGAGAGACAGCTGGCCTGGGGTTGTGGTATGCCTTATCATTGGTTGTTATCTCCTACAAGAACATATCCGTGCTTCTGGAGGCTTCCGCAACTCTTTCACAAAAAGTCATGGCATATCAAACAGCATTGGAATCATTCTCTTGCTAGTGTACCCTGTTTGGTCCGTGGTTCTTTACATCCTCTAATGATGGCATGGTCATGTTCCCCCTGTTATTGCATCCTGTATCTTATGTGAGACCATGTTCTATTGCGTGTTTGCTCCGTCATGTATTTGATGCTTTATTTAATCCCCTGTAATATGTCTTGCTTGCATTATCATCTGTCCGTTCAGTACCAGAATTCAGTCATTCTTGCCCTTGTTTCTCTTTTCTCATTTGTTCACATGAATAAGACAACAAAATTGAACTTGAGACCGTGGAGAGATATGTTGTTTGTCGGCTAAGGTTGAAAGATCTTTTGAAATTATTCTTGTGGTCTTAGTAGTGATAACTTCTCGTTGTATTCATTTATTTGATCAATGATTAATTATTCTAATAATTATTGATTCTGAAATAACTCAAAATTAGTGTAGTTCCCAGGTTTGAGAGAATTATCTGTTTGGTCGATATGTTTACATGCCTTGACTTTGTAAATGTACATATTGCCCCTTGATATTTCAAATAATACTTCTCCCTCGTCATTAGATAAGGTACTAGCAGCTTCACAAATGAAGGAAACAAGCTTTACAAGCCCCTTGCCATTTAAATGTATTTTTTTTCCTCATAATCATGATTTATGACTTTTGATGTAAATCAAGTTTGTATTAGACTCGTTTAAATTATTTGACACAACAATTTTGAAGATAAAATTTTAATTATATAAAATATTCAATATGATACACATTTTAATCATTCACTTCTTAATACTATTGTCAATATTTATTTTGTAACAATATTTATCTTCCGTACGATGACTGAAAAAGGACGTTTTCGGTGTAATATTTGCGTAGTGTCTGGAGAGAGAACATATAGTTTCGCGATTTGATGTACGCAGTTTTACTTTATATTTTTGTGTAAGAGATTTTTTTTTGCGACTCGAACTTGTGATTTCAAAATCACAAAACAGCAACTGTATGGCGAATGATGGGTAAAAAATAGGAATACGCAGATGAAGATTACATTTGAGACATTTAAGTACTGAACACGTAACAACTTTCTTATATACTATACTATATAGGATCGAATGCAATTACATGGTTTTCATGTAAGCTATATAACGGCGAGCCTTGCTATGAATGTTTGTACCATGTGATACTCGAATATGTTCAGTTATCATAAATGTATTGCTGTTCTTTCACAAAATAAAAATCACATCTTTTCCCTCCGCTTTTCAATCCTTGCTTCCACCTTCTCTACCGAAGCAATTGGGTTTCCGCTGCGTCAAAGTCTCCTTTCTTTGGCTGAAGAATGTAGGTCGGTGAAAGAAATTAAGGCCTTGCATGCTCAATTCGTCCACTGTGGATTCTCCGGACATACTGTAGCTCTGAGCAGACTTATTTCCTTTTGCGCTGTATCTGAGCTTGGGGATATTCAGTATGCCCAGTTTTTGTTTGATAAAATGCCCAACCCAAATCGTCACATGTTTAATAGCTTAATTAGAGGTTATTCAAATGGTAGTAATTCGGATAAGGCTTTTTTCCTGTATAGGCAAATGATTGTTGCTGGTATCTTGCCGAATGAATTTACTTTCCCTTTTGTTTTGAGGGCAAGCGCAATTAGAGGTTCATATCGGGAAGGGGTTCTAATCCACGTTATGGCTGTTAAGGTAGGCTATGAGGCCCAGGTTTATGTGCAAAATGGTTTAATAAACGTATATGTTGGTTGTGGGGAGGTATGCTGTGCAGAGAAAGTCTTTGATGGAATCAGTGAAAAGACATTGATTTCATGGAATTCGATGATCAGTGGGTATGCAAAAACGGGTTGTTGTCAAAAAGCTTTTTTGTTATTTAGACAAATGTGGAAAGAAGGTTATGAACCTGATGATTTCACCTTTGTCAGTTTGCTTTTGGTTGCCTCTCGAGATTGTCGCCTAGACTTGGGGAGATTTTTGCATTCTTATATCGTGGTAAATGGAATTAATGTAGACATTCATGTTCAGAATGCACTACTGGATTTATATGCCAAGAGTGGGAATCTGCATGCAGCTGAATCAGTTTTTGATCAGATGGTTGAGCGCAACGTTGTTTCTTGGACTTCCTTACTCAGTGCTTATTCTAATCATGGTTTCGTTGGACTTGCTGAGGAAATATTTAGGCAAATGCCTGTGAAAAATGTGGTTTCTTGGAATTCAATGATTTCCTGCTATATCCATCAAGGTTGCTGGCAGGAAGCTTTAGATGTCTTTTTCAAGATGTGCAACTCAATGGCGGAGCCTGATGAAATCACTTTGGCAAGCATTCTGCCAGCATGTTCTCAACGTGGTGACTTTTATCTAGGGGATAAACTCCATGACTATATCCGGGATAAATATATGAAACCTAATGTCACATTGTATAATGCACTTATTGACATGTACTCAAAATGTGGGTTGATTGGGAAGGCATTTGATCTGTTTCTTGAGATGCCAGATAAAAATATTGTTTCCTGGAATACCATGATTGGAGCCTTTGCCTTACATGGGGATGGTAATAAAGCCATTCAGCTCTTTGAGGAGATGCAAACTTGTGGAATATGGCCAGACAGAATCACCTTCATCGGTTTGCTCTCTGCCTGCTGCCATGCTGGTCTCATTGATTCTGGAAAATATTACTTTAAGAAAATGGCAGAATTTTATGGATTGTCCTATGAAATTGAGCATTTTGCCTGTATGGTTGATATTCTTGCACGTGGAGGGCTATTGGACGAAGCAGTTGAACTGATAAGAAGCATGCCAATGAAGCCAGATGCCGTAGTCTGGAGCTCATTACTGGGTGCTTGTATGATTTATCGTAATATCTTTTTGGCCAATCATATTTTAAAACAGCTGCTAGAACTGAAAACAGAGACTGGTGGTCTTTACGTCCTCATGTCAAATGTATATAATGAGGCTCAAAGCTGTATAGGCACGAAAAATATGAGAAAACTGATGCATGCCCATGATATTAGGAAGCATGATGCACTTAGCTCCATAGAAATTGAGGGCCACATCTGCAAATTCATGGTTGATGACCAGAAACATGAAGATTCACAAGCAATCTACATGATGCTTGACCAAATAGTAGATCATATGAAAGCTGAAAGTACTTTTCACTTTCTGATTTCATTCTTGGATGCAGAGGGAAGTCATTGCATGTAGAATGAAGAATTGCTGCTTATCTACTCGGAAAATATTGAGCAGATATATGCCCCTTAAGTCACCGTCACCTTAAGCTTTCACGCAACGGATGTTAAAAAGCGAAGATATGTCATGGAAATGCATGCATTTAATAGATGTCGTTGATTATAGCTTCTCGAGTGAATGATGGAGATGAATATTGAAGACGTGTATAATTATCAGGCCAGTTCCCCTGGAAGCTTATTCATTCCCTGATTCCATGGGAGCCGTATCTAATGCGTTTGATGAGTTGGTGGTTCATGCTAGGTTAAAGTGATTAGCTTGATTGGGGGTCAAAGGTCAAGCGCAGAGAAAAGCTGCAGAAGCCGTCTTGCTAGTTGAACTTACTCTAAAGATTTTATAACTACATTGGTGCAGCAGTTTTTCAACCTATGCTTATGGTGAAAACTGTAATATGGTCGACTGCTCAACCCTGATTTCTGTGTCCTGAATAAGCTCCATTTCCTAATGATGTGACGCATCCAATTTTGCTACAGAAGTCACGTGGTAGTATCAATGAGTCATGGATATGAGATGGGAAAGAGGGAAAACCTTAAACCATTAGTTCAAATTTTGCCAGAGAGGTTAACACATTCGATGTACCGTATTCGACTAGCATATGGTTGCAAGTACTACGTTGAAAGGTACATCATTTGGATTCTTTTGGTCAGAGACTTCGCGTTCCATGCATGCTCAAATCATTGCAACAATACTGAATGCCTCATGGACATGAGTCGGGGATCGAATTTCTTTATTGATTTTCCCTTGAATCTCAGGACACATTTTTCTAAGCTTGAGGACGAAGGAACCATATATCAGATGCTGTTCCCTGTATAGATTCTCTAAACAAGCAAGCTGTGATGTTCCCCTCCAATTGATTCTCCAGAAGGGGCATATCCAGTGGACTCGCAATGAGGTAGTATTAAAGAACTGCTTCTGTGCTCTTCTAATCAAGCATTCTAGCCCCCCCTTGCATGACCAATTTGTATTATTCAAGAACAAGCACTAGTTGCCTCGATATTTTATCTCATAAATCATATGTAAAGGCATCCATCAACTTCATGTCAGCAAAGATCCGTTACCCACTCAAATGTGAGTATTGTTATGTATGTCATTGTGTATTTAATTAGAGATTATATTAAAATACAATAAAGATATGGCATTTGAGAAGAAAAGGGGTGATGGTTAGGATCTGTAATCCAACAGAAACAAATTATAATCAATTAAATTGTCGAGCTGTTGGGAGCAGTGGTTTTCCAAAGATCCATGGGGCTCTGAAACGCATGTGATGGTTACCTATAAACCGGTGTTCCTTTTGACTTGGGGAGCCAGCCACATCTCCCGCTCAACATCCATAACCTCTCAGCAGATTCCAAAAATTCCCTGTTCTACTACTTTACATCAATTTTCTAGAGTATTCAGATCTTGTCATTTAGTCATATATGTAATTAGTCCTACAGTCTAGTAACAGGTCATTGCGATTGCAATATCTTGTATGTTTTCTATTAAAAGGCACAAGATAAAAGCAAAACATATAAAATTTGTATAAAACATACAAAATTCAGATTTCTTTATACGGCACCCTGAATTTCCCGGTATGTTAGGTGGTATGTATATATGTAGCTTGATTTTATGTAATGTGATGGGAAATGTGACATCGGAGGATTAAAATATCCGGGCATATAAAATTTAAAAATAAGCAATCCATACAACATAGTTTTTTTTTTTTTTTAACACATAGTATGATATATATATCAATACATGGTAGAAATTGAAGATACATGGTACAGTGTATTTCAAACACATGAATAAATCACCTTAAAATAGAAAGACATACAAATGCACTATAAAGTGACAATGATAAACCACTATAATGTGGAATGACTTTACTTTTATAAAAATTTGAATGTAATATCTTTTGGTGTCAGAGTCTTAGTTCTAGCTACCTGAGTTACGCTAAACCAACATCCATGCATGACTTTTAATATAATAATAACAACATTGCCTCATTGCTTTATAGACTCTCGCTATGGCAGCGTATAAGGGGTTGGATGTACGCAAACATACCGGATTTCATCATGAAGCCTAAGACTCAATAATCAAATATCTTAAGTTCATCTTCTGCTGGTTTAGACATATTATTCTTTATTAGTGGTTGATATATGTGAATATGCAGTCTTTGACCAGACGAGAATTTAAAAAAAAAAAAGGATATTTACACTCCATGTTCTTAATCTCTTTCAATTTCTATTATTAAATCAAAGATGAATAGGCGTTTATTTTACCGAATAGATAAGATGCCAATATTATAATAATAACAATGAGGTGTTCAACTTATATTTCATAACCTTCATTATAAATTGATTGAAACACTTATAATGTAACCCAAGAAGAAAAATTAAACCTAGTAGACTTACTACTATATGCCAATCATATTATATAAAAGGAGATGTAGCATTATCACAAAGAGGATTAAGTAGATTATTCTAAAATGGTAAAAGAATCTTATATCATGTCTTTTATCCCATATACAACCACATTCAATAAAATCATTTCATATATTAAAGCTTTAACAAAATAATATACACAACATAATACGATTGGGTAATTATAGGAAATGGTGATACAAAATCTGTTCATGACTAAAACAGCAAAAGTTGTTGTTGTTGTTGTTATTATTATTATTATTATTATTATTATTATTATTATTATTATTATTATTATTATTATTATTATTACTACTACTGACTACTACTACTACTACAATTTTTATATATGATATAATACATATCAAACACAAGAATATAATCACTCTACTTTAAGGACTAATCACTACAAAGTATGCATGACACACATGTAAAGCTTTGAGTGCAATACATTTTGCATGTTGAAGCGTAAACTGTAATTACTTAACTTGAGCTGTCTTTATCAGACCATGCAAATCTTGACAACAATAGTAGATGTTTATGTCATGTCGTCAGTTTTTTATACCAAACGAATTTGGCATCAAAAATCTCCTAAATACGTAATCCTGAACTTCTCACTTAAGAAATCGTTGAATTACTATATTTATATCATCTACAAAAAATTTTTGTGATTGAAACGTTAGTGTCATTTAATATCAATGTATGAAATTTTGCATTAATCACATCACTGTACCTGTCAACAATCAGTTTACAGCTTGGCAATGATATAACCAATATATTTTTCCAAATTTTAAAAACATTAAAAAAACACACAACCTCAGTACTTACGTGGATCCCATGCCCAAGAGAGTTACGTGGATTCCATGCCCACCTCTATACATATACCCCTCTCTTGCTCTTACACATCACCGAAACAGATTCCAACTTTTTTCTTTCATTTTATTCTCCCAATTCCCAAATTATTTTGTTTACAAAATGGGCATTTGCACTTCATCCGAGTCTTCTTATGCGTCTACGGCTAAGCTGGTGTTATACGACGGCGGATTGGAAGAATATTCGCACCCGGTTAAGGTTTCCTACGTTTTACAAAAGAATCCGACGGTTTTCATTTGCAATTCCGACGATATGGATTTTGATGAAGTCGTTTACGCTATTGACGATGACGAAGAGCTTTTACCGGGTAATCTTTATTTTGCCTTGCCTTTGACCCGGTTGAAACAACGGCTGCTGGCGGAGGAAATGGCTGCATTGGCGGCCAAAGCTAGCTTGGCGTTGACCAAGAGTGGCGGCTATAAATGTGGCCGGAAAAGGAGTTCGATGTTGTCTCCGGAAAATAGCGAGAGCCCTTTGTCGCCTTATGGGGATGGTGGTCGGCGAAGATCAAGAAATAGCGGTGGCGGCGGTGGTAGTGGTGGGAGGAGAAAACGGAAGTGTTCGGCGAAGTTGAATGCTATTCCGGAGTAAGGGTAATTGAGGAACTTCAACGCCGACCTAATATTGTTCCTATTTTTTCCTTTTTGATTATTTTCCTGTGTATATTCAGTGGCTGATGAGTAATAGATTAGCTTAATATTCTTACTGATCCTAAACCTTTGGTAGTTTATTTACAATTAGCTTTTCAATTCCATGCGTTGCTACTGCATCAAAGCATGGTTGATGTAGCTTAGAACAATTGGTAAGATTGATGTTTTGTAACATTTACGTTACAATCGAATCACAAAACAATCTCTTTTCACAAAGTATAAGATAAGATTGTGTACATCGAATAATGTCTCCTAATTCTGGTAAAAAAAAACTTATCCTAATTCTATTACTTGGGTGTTAACGCAATTGTTTTCACATGTTATCTTAAGTCATACGTGACCAACGAAGAACCACCTGACTGTAACATATATTGCATTAGATTATATGATGAAATGATAGAAAATTTGAAATAAATTAATCCATTATGGAACTGGATTAGTCAGTATTAATGTAAAACAATATTAAACTAGTAATTTGAATAAATTTAATATATAATTCCATTTTGATTCTTCAACTTAGTATAATTTAGATTTAGATTTAGATTTAGTTTAATTTAGATTTAGTTAAAAAAGTTAAAAGTAAATTTCAAATTCGCTCTGTACAGCGACATACTTCAAGGTTTAAACTTAAAACTATACAAAGGTTGTAAGACCCAAAATGAACATGTGACGTACTTCTTGGGTTATAAGGTTTTGCGTCATCGTTCTTACATCATATGGAAAAATGGTATTTTCTGTGTGTAACGGTTTATATTACACTATACTTTTTTTTTTTTTACACAGTTGATGCAACGTCCATTTATAACTTTATTTCGATGTTTAGTTGTCTTATTATGTTTTTAACACAATTGACTACGGAAGTTTACTTTGTAACATAAAGTAGACCTAAAATCATAGAGGAGACGAACAAAACTCCTATTACATTTACTCTCTGTTATGTCAAGACATATAGACAAAAATTCATTAACCCAAAATTTGTTTTAGAAAATCTTAACTAAACATGTAATTTTGGAAATTCTACGTGATTTTGCAAACGAAATTGAACAAGAGAGGTTGATTTTATGGCTTGAATATTTAACATCTTCACAACTCTTTTGTATTTCAGATTATGATAATGTCTTAAAATATTTCAAAACAACATTGGTATCTCGTATGTTTAAGTTCAAAACAAAAACGTGTGAAATTCACGCGTCTTATTTATGTTACTAAGTGAACGTCAGCCGTCAATTGTTATAAAAAAAAGTAATAAAACAACTAAATTATGAGTGTATAGTAAGAATTGAGAATTTATGGATGAATATTGAGGTCAATTGTGTAAAAAACATTATAAAATGGCTACATTATGAGTGCATAGTGGGAATTGAAATTATAGTAAAATGTAGAAACAACCGTTATAGTTATTGACATAAAATGTCATATTTTCTAAACCATTATTATATTGTTCTTGGACAGTATTTGGATGTATAGTAATATCAAATATGTATACCACTACATAATTTTCATGTATTTCGGTTACATAAGTTTATCGAGTTTCATGTGTCTCACCGTTGTTGCTCTGATACATGATACTAATATGGTATTACAGAGCTATATAGTGTATAATACATGCTAAATACATGAAATACATATTAAATACATGGTGTACAAAGATGTTAAGTACATGAAATAGAGAGTAGGAAGGAAAATCACTATAAAAGTTGCAAAACCTGACATAAAAAACCTATTAACTCAAACAAACAAAAAAAATCTAATCATTAAATTACATATTCAAATTGTTTTGATCGGTCTAAGTTGCAAAAGGTTGATAATTCCAGCTACATTTATTTAAAGTAATGGTTATGACAAATATTGACCCCTAAATTTAGATATATATTATTTCCTTCCAATAACAGATAACTTTTAGTATCCATCACTTTGTGATTTATTGTAATGGCTAGAGAATAATTTTTCTTTAAACAAAACAAATGCAATAAAAATAAGACCTCGTTCCAAATAACAACCAAATTCGTTGGGTCTTTTTCAGATATCTAAACTATTAAATATAGTGATATTGACTATGTTAGAAGATGCACGAAACGTCTTCTTCCAAGAGACGAATTTGAGGGTTTATGAATTTACTGATATAATACTATGTTTATTTAAAACACATGTTTCGTTTTACATATTCTAAAATGACTACAGACACAATAGCGATGACCTTTACTAGTTGGCGGTCAACTTTTTCAAAAATATATTTTAAGTTGACAATGACGCCTAGTTCAAGTGTCTAGAGTTGATATTTTAATATATTATATATTCTTGTTGGCAAAGGTTGAACCCCAACCCAAAGGGTCCTCAGTGCCCCAGCTCCAAGGAGCTGCGTGGATATATTATATATTCTATCATTCCATGTGTTTGTATTATACCATATATACACACACATATTGTAGGAAAATAGTATAGGAATATGGACAACCAAGAAAACAATAAATCCGAGATGTGACGGATTGTCACTGTCCTTAAAGCAATTTTGCTCCTAACAAAGAGCAAGGTAGTACACACACATATTGTAGGAAAATAGTATAGGAATATGGACAACCAAGAAAACAATAAAGTCGAGACGTGACGGATTGTCACTGTCCTTAAAGCAATTTTGCTCCTACCAAAGAACAAGGTAGTCTTCAAGCAAATGTTTTCCAAGATATAACGACTATCTTACTTTACTTTGCTCTAGGAGTGAAAGATTGAACTTGCTTAGTATAAGAAAATGATAGAGAAGAAAAGTTGGAGAAGAAAATGTTGAAATCTACTAAGTTTTTGCAAGATTGTTGTAATAAGTTTAAGATACCAAGGTCTATTATATATAGGCCCTGAGTTGTGTTAAAAACACCTTTTCAATCTCATTTCAGTAGTTTTTCATCTCTCCATGTTAGTTGTTTACCGTTTGTAGGCAAAGGGAGATGATCCTAGAATAAAAGATGCAACTTAGCATGAAAAGTTATGTCCGTTGGCACATCAATCGATCACATCGATCGATCGATGTCATCGATCAAAGTTGGACATAAGCATTTCATCTTTCATCCTGCCTCACATAGATCGATCGATCGATGCGATCGATCTATGTTGGACAGAAAGCTTCCAGCATTGCACCACACCACATCGATCGATCGATGTCCAACAGAACACCAACTTTATTCCAGCTTTCACTTGGTTCGATCCAGCCTATATATGGATCTATCCAAGTGACCTTTTTCAAGTTCAAAGTGTTCAAATCATCTTTCAAACTCCCAGACAACATCATACATGTTTATATATAAGTTTGGAGCATATTTTAAAGTACTTTAACATACTTCTCCAACACATATATATATAAAAGGTATATTATCAATAAAGGATGGTGTTTTGTTTATTAAGTCAAACTATTATGATATGAAATAATACTATTTTAAAATATAGACAAATTGCACTTACAATTGGTTGGAATACAAAATCTCTTCGTGTATGAGGTCTGGAACCACTTAACTAGATCTCATTTGCAACCATTACGTGTTCAACGATTGAATTTTTCTTTTTTCTCCTCTTCTGTTTTTTTTTTTTTTTGTGTGGTCGTAGCTGGTTTTGGCAAAGAAAATCAGGAGAGAACCAAGTGATGTGTCTAGCTATAGTCTTTTTCTCATGAATACTATTAGACTAAATATGCTCATCCACCACATATGCATAAGCATGTCATGAATGATAACAATTTCTCACGACGTGTCGACAAGTATATATCAAGCAATATTAATTTTTGAGCAGAAGTGCAGCTGGGTTGTTTGGCTTTGGTTTTGGACAACTAATTATTAATTTCGTCGAATTCCATAACATTATACTTCTTCCTTTTCAAATATATTGTTTTAGTTGACTTTTTACCATATTATAATTTACGCTACATGTTGAAAAATAAACTAAAACAATAATGCTTAGACGAAGAAAGTAACTCTCATCATTTGTGCGTTATGTTAGTTATTCTTGATGAAGGCTTATAGCTACGATATAGATAGATCCTTCCGCATTATTTATGGACTGGCTGATTGTACGAGGATAAATAATTTAAGTTCGAGTGTGTAAAACTTACATGCAATTCTAAACTTACATGCAATTCTATATCATTATTTAACGATAAGTTAATCACTAGTTGGTTCAATTACGATATTGATGTTTACTTTTGAATTTTGAAAGACTCCAACGTAGTAAAGATGGCATAGTTGTTGAAGGAAGAATATGTCAATGACAATGCGTTAATTTAAATTATGTTTGGTAACCATAAGGTTACAGGTTCGAGCCGTGGAAACAGCCTTTTGCACAAAGTAAGGTTGCGTACATCAGATCGCAAAGTGATTCGTCCTCTCTCCGGACCATGTACAAACGCGGGAGCCTAATATATTGGGAACACCTTTTTGTTCTCGTTGTCAAGTGTTTTAGCTAGCATTGACTGCCTAAGCGTTCATTTTGATGTCAATCCATGATCACTTGCCTATTTTCTTCCAAATGTACTAAGAAATTGATTATATCTTTTATCTTGCTCTAATTTTAATTATGCAGCACAAACTTTGCTTTTTTTTTTTATTATAATAAAGTCTGTTTGTTAGCATACAATATCATTATGCTAAATTGCCTGTGGTGTCAACCTGATTGCAGCTTACATGGTTCCTAAATACACAAGCAGATAGCCATGTGGTTGGAATTGATGAACACTCATCAGTGTGAATGATAATTTTTTAGGAAGATTGCCCATTTGTGTAGCTTCCAACTCCACAGGCTGCCTCTAGTAGATAGTGTAGCAAGTCACATACGCGCTCCTCAATCCCTTGGGGGCTTCAGGAGGTTGCTGCAGCTGTGTACAGAACCTAAAGTCATGTCCTAATTCTTGCTTTCTAGACACACTTGATGTCTTATATATTTGGCCTGTTGAATGCTTCAGGCTATAAATTTGATGGGTTGTAAATCTTGAGCAATATGGATCATCACATTACAATAGTGGAGTAGTAATAAGGTAACATATATAAGAGTTGTCTTGCCTATCAAATGATCTTTTTCTTCGAATGCATTGAATCTTCTCTTCCTTGTTGATGGCAGCTGGATATAGTTCATCTAGATAAGCTCTCAGGTTTCATGGAACTTCTTTTAAGTTCGATGGTTTAATCTTAAATATTGATATTTAATAATTCATTTTGTAATCTATGAACTAGGCCCTCAGGACTTCATCTCTTTCTGCTGGCGGAGAAAGAATTCAAACGACAGACTATACCCAACAATGATCAATATCAGCAGCCCTGTTTGGGACAAATGATGAACATTATCAATTATACCGTAATAGTAATAGTTCCAATTGTGCACTGTCTCTTAGGCTAGGCTGTGAGTGTCTCTAGATGAAAGAACATGGAGGCAATGACTAAACCATTGCCAAGTTTTTCCCTGACCACTCTCTCTCTCTTTCATGTTTTGAGACCAGAACCCTGATAGTCCCTTGTGATAATCTTCAATCACAACCTTGATCAAGAGAAAAAAACCTAGCCAAAATGCAAACTTTCCCACTTGTCTGACTTTTGGCGATGAGAATAGTCCACTGATCAGATTGACGATGCAACCGGATACATACAATGGAAGCCACAAGTACCAATCTGTTCGAGAAAATCCCATAAGTCCCCTGTTAGTCAAACTTTGTGCGATATGAAACACAGGAAATCTTTTTTGTGTCACTATAACATTCTAAATACTATGTATGGTCTAACTGTTCTAAGACCGACGTTTATTGCACGACACCGTTAAGTAGCATTACTCTGAAAGGAAAGCAAAATTTGTGGTGGAAAGTAGGAAGAAATTGGTCACCTGGATCATCAAATTGAAATGATGCAGAGAGGGCAAAAAGGCATGCCATGAGAAGAGAGCGGGATTGTATTATCTATTTCTTCTTCCCCTTTTTCTTTTTTCTTGCTGATCATGTTGTCAATCAGTGGTGAACTTTGACTTTCTCAAAGGACTCTTTTACCTGAAGGGAATTTTTCGTTATTTTGTTGGGGGTGGGGGTGGGGGGGGGGAGGTTGAGGTAGGATGGAGTTGGTGTTTACCAAGAGTTATCACCTCTATTAGCTGGCTCTAGCCCTGTCAAAACTTACCAGATATCCGACATCCGAATTCAAATTCGGCTGTCCGAAATCGAATATGGTAAGAGCTGTACATTCGTTTCACCGTATTCGAATTCGTATCCGAATAGTATTAGAAAAACAAATACGAATATGGTATAGTCATTACCGTATCCGAATATCCGTATCCGAATAGATATTTTTAAAATTAAATAAAAATATATAATAAAATATATAATAATATATAAAAAAATATGTAAACATGTTTATTTTTAAAATTTTAAAAAAATATATATGAAAATATGTATACCACTGTTGTAAATTTGCTGATTTCGAATTCGGATATCCGGATTCGGATATTCGAACGAATTTGAAATAGATATAATACGGATTCGGATATCCAGCATCGAATTCGAATCCGAACAAATTCGAATTCGGATGACTTCCTAAATATCCGTCCGGATTCTGATACGAATTCGGATATAGTTAGACAAAAACGAATTCGAATACGGATATTGTGTTACCGTATTCGTTTTATCCGTTTGACATCCCTAGCTAGCTCCTCTCTCATTCGGACCTCTTGATATTATGGTATATGGAAGAGATCAATTGTCAGCGTTGACTTTTGAATCGACCGGCTTCTTACAAGTTAGTCTTTGTCCGTTACAAAAATATTGTCTTAATTTTTAAAATAAAAATCTGGAAATTGGTTTTCTCAAGTTAACACTGTTGATATTTATGAGCCAAAGAGTGAAGATAAAAAGAATGGCCTAAGAATCTAATCTATCATCATTCAAGCTGGAGTGTTTCTACCAAGTTTTATTGAGATTTGAGACAGTCAACCCAAGATCAGGGAGCCTAGTTCAAGGCAGCAGTCAAGCTGCAGCAGGTCATGACGTGGTTCAAGCAAGCAAACCAAGTCACAGTAAGTAAAGTAAGCTGAGCTTAAGTCAACATAAACTCAGCTAAGGAGAGTCCAGCTCAGCAGCAAGTTGCATCAATTGAGCTCGCAAATATAATGATTGTGCTAAATTTGTTTTTAGTTACTTAGTTGAGTTTCTGTTTACTTAGCCGCACCTTGACTTGACTTACTGTGGTTTGCTTGAACCAAGTCATGGTATGATGCAGCTTTAGTCCTACCTTGGGCTAGGCTTCCATGATCTTGGCTTGACTGTCTCATAATAGATAAAATTTAATGGGTGTTTAAATGTAAGTCTTTTGCATCTCCGTTAACCTAGATAAAATTCTGTTTTATTCTATGAATTTTTTTCCATCTAGGAAAATGGCTCTACGTAGATCATGGTGTCTAATCTCTAATGTTCTTGTTGTACTATGTACCTGTGTTATAATTGTTTATCTAACTTAAAAGTCATAGTGAGCGTAGTAAACTGACCATGTATGAAGTTATACATATTGCGATTTAGTTGTGCCGAGTCTCTTCTATGAGGTTATAAAGTTTGCAACTAGATCCTATTGCACCCGCTCGTTACACACCCAAAAGAAAGTATCATTTCAAAGTTATGAAAATATATACATGTTAGGTAATTGTTTCAATTCAAAATGATTGGAATAACGTGCCACTTTTCTTTTGTCGACCGTGTCAGCATTTGCCAACATTTTTGTTTTTGTAATTATTGCAAAAGGAAAAAATAAAAGCAGAAAAGCAAAAGCAAAAGGGAGCATTATTATGTTGTTCAACAGGATAAAACAAGAAAAGGGCGATTGAGATCGCCTGACCCCTCCTCTCCGCGTGATCGTCCACCACGTGGCAGCAAGGAGGGGTGGTGAAGCTGGATGCGGGTGACCCCCATCTAGTCTCACCACCCCTCTGCTGCCACGTGGCAGGAGTCGTGAAGTGGGTGAGGCTGTTGGCGGTCAGTCGATCCTTACCCAGAAAAGGGTGGGTTGGCAGTGATTGGAATGCAGAATGGGATCTCCTCATCCTAAAGCCATCACCCTCTTTCTCACCGCTGGTACGTGGTAGTAGAGAAGGTGGTGAGGCTAGATGAGAGGGTGGGGATGAAGAATTGTATGAAGTGGGGTGGTTTGACACGTGGCGAACGGTGGGCACAGAGTTAAGATTTTTGAATGTGAGGGGATCTCATGTTTAAAATAATGCCCACAGAATATGAGTTGGTCAGATGTAGTTCAAAATTACAATACTTAATCTTCTTGATTTGAACTAGAACCCCGCAACCGGCCCATTAGAATTAGTAACTATTATATAGATATAGATAGACACATTAATAAAGACATACCTTGATGTCCATCAATAGACAAAAATAATCATAAAATAAAAATTAGAAGATATTAAAATAAAAAAACGTATCTTTAACAAATTAAGGTGTGCTTTATAAATTGTCTATAGATATTTTATATATAGTCTATTTTAAGTACCCATGAGCTTTGTTTTTTTAAATTAATTTTTGGTTCTGTATAGATGTGTACTTTGGCAGAATTGTAAAATCCAGCTGATTGAGTTTTAATATTTTAAGTCTAACAAACCAAACCCGTGATATTGTTGTCAGCCGTTTGTCTTTTATTTATGCGGATGCGTGTTTTCTTTTGGAACGAGAGAAATACATAAGTTTTAATCTGGATACTCCACTTTTCAAGAGACAAGATCTAAGGTATAGAACCTTGGCAGTGGTCCACTTCTATTAGTTTTTAGAAAACATTTTGTATATGCAATTACGTAAGTATTTATCTAACTTAGAAGACCGCTGAACTCATCATTTACATCACACATAATGCTCTATATGACTGGGACAATAGGGGCATCAGGACGATTTCGATTTTTGTTCCAAGATCTATCTTATAGTATCTTTACTGTATCGGATAATGTTAGTGTTGTATAAAATTGTTCTTTTATTTATGTTTGTCCAGTAAAGAGTTTTTATGTTAGACCAACTTTCCTCTCGGTTATTGATTAGCAAGTTCCGTAAAGGCAGATCCAGATTCCAGCCATGAATATGCTCTAAAGGATATTTATTTAAGCTAAAAACGGTAAATATACAGTGGCTGAGGGTATTGCCACATTGTTTCTTTTTTTTTTTTTTTCTTTTTGACGTTTCAACTCCCTTGTTTTCAAAAACTTTATCCACCAGTAAGAAAAGTGCCTTAGATGTTTGGAGTTCCGACCCAGTTCCAACAATGCATCTCTCGGATCGAGAAAGAGGAACTGTTTGACGTTGCATTTACCATTTTATAATATATGAACTTGAAGATAATAGTGGTGAAAGTATATCATCATCATCCGTATCCAATATATCCCAACAACATCAAAAAATATCGCTAGGGTCTGGAGAGGGTAAGTGGTAGGCAAACAATACCTCTGTCCCAAGGGATAGAGAGTCTGCTTGCAGTGAGATCCCCGGCTCTATATGTACCTGCATAAATAACATAATAATAGAGATATGATGTGCTAGTGAGTTAGCAAGGGAATTCAGAAACTGCCAAGAAGAGACTTTCAATATTAAAATACACATAACGTGTATATGTACATGTAATGCAAAACAACGGTAAAACATAAACAAACAAGTGCAAAGTCAACCTAAAGCATACATATTGTCTACGCCTATCTATGTCTCTAAATATGATCTAAGTTGCCTCAAGAAATGACCTATATCTCGTTGACCATAATCTTATGTCTCCATGAACTCATGTCCTGGACCATGTCCTCAGAGAGATGCAAATTTAGTAGGTCGTGCCTAATCTGCTCATCCCAGATCAGTTTGAGCATGCCTTTACTCCTGTTCCCCTTTACAATGAGGCTTTCAATTGCTCTGACCGACGCCGTTGTATGTCTCCGTTTGACATGTCCAAACCATCTCATTATTCACTCTCTTATCTTATCTGCTATACTAATCACGCTAAACTTTCTCGGAACACCTCGTTTCTGATCCTGTCTAGCATTGTATGATCACACATCCACCTCAACATCTTCATCTTTGTCACTTCCATCTTCTGCAATTGTGACCTCTTGATGGTCCAGCAGTCTGTCACATATAGCATTGCCGGTCGCAATGCCACCCTATAAATTTTTTTCTGTAATTTAGTTGGAAAATTCTTGTCAGAGAGCGATTTCTCCGTATAGTTACTATTAATGGACTTGACAAGTCCTAGTCGGCAAATAAAGGCTAACAGGTAATAACCACCTTGCACCAAATCATAACCTTAAAAGTAACTTTCAAGTGAAAAACAAAAAACAAAAACAAATCATAACTTACGTATCAAGTTAAAAACAAAAAACAAAATAGAAACGAAAAAGGAAAAGTCGGTGTGGAACAGCATCAGCACACAATTGTAAATTTTACTATTCGGTAATTTCGGCTTTAGTGCCAAAATTGAAAAATTATTAACCATGATAATAAAATTTAACAATATTTAAATAAGATAAACTTGTCATTGAAATACTATCATGTTTTACTGCTTTACCTGGTGGTGGCAATCTTTTATATGTTTTCTTATATATTATTTTAAACGATCTTTTTCCAACACATTTTGTGTTTTTGTCTTTTCTAAAAGCATATATAAGGTTATGAAAGTTATGAATATTTTAATACCGGAAGTTTTATATTTGTATTTACGAAATTTTTTCATTAATACACCAGCACACTATATTTTTATTAGTGTGTCATGTACATATATAGCCGATGGTCTCACTGGAATCAAACTCTTTATCTTTCATGATAGAAATATTGTTTGCGTGACTCTCACCCTCTCCAGATTTTAATAATATCTTTTGATGTCGTTGAGATATTTTAGGAATGTGTTGTTGTTGTCTTCTTTTCTAAAAACATATGATTAATTCATTATGTTATGGAAAATTATGATTTATTCATCAAATCAACTTTACGACCACTATCAAACTTACTTTTCACCAAATACACTGACTATAGAATTAAAGCAATCTTTAACCCGAAAACAAACAATAGGGTGCTCCATATGTATTAGGTTTCTGCGTTTGCGCAGGGTCTAGAGAGTGGTCGGATCTTTTCGCGATTTGATGTACGGAATCGTACCCTACAATTTTTTTAAGAGACTGTTTCTACAGTTCGAACCCATAAACTCAAAGTCATAAGGTACCAATCTTACCAGCTGGTCAAATGTTCGCCTTCCTAAAATAAACAATGCATTTTGAAAAATACCAAATGAGAATTTTTGTTAGTAGTATTTGGTTCTGGAGGTACATTCCTTTTCTTAAGCCCAAGAAATTCACCGCACCAAAGCAGCCAAATGTGTAATTCCATACAGAAAAGCAAAAGCAGACAGAGCCATAGGAAAACTCAATAAAGCAGGAAAAAGCAAGCACGAATGATCATATACCACACGATGATACAAATCACACACATATACTCACACAGACATACAGCCAAGAGCCACGCATTATTCCAAGTACTGCCCATTACACTCATCACTATCTCACTGACTTATTTTTCTTTAATAGTTTTACTCCGATTTTTACTTTCTTTTACTTTGTACTAAACATAATATTACAATTGTATAATATGATGGTTTACTAGACTGCCATATAACATGTTTTCTTTTTTAATATCTTTGCTTATTTATTTTATGTCAAATAAGAAAAATTTCAAAAATGAATAATTAAAAAAATAAATAATATGTAAATCATGACTCAAACCAAATTTATCCGAATCAAAATAGCTCAAATTAAGAATTGTTAAGAGGGTTAGGATTAAAAAGTAATGATTCTTTAGTAAGCCAAAGTTACACAGTCTAAAAAGTATTAGAAAACTTTATTAAAAAAAGATACAAGGGTAATGCTTTAATAAGCTTTAAACATATTATTATTTCGCCAAAGACAAATCTTGTTCTAATATTACATAACATTTCTCTTTAGTCGTCTATCACGTATGGATTAAAAAGCAGTTGTTACTCTTGAACCATTATCTAACTTGCTTTTGGTAGAACTTCTATCCTAATTGTTTTTATTTTATGGAGTAGGAAGTTTTCTTAAGATGTTCGGTAGTTGTTGATGTACTATTATAGGATAAGTGAAATGAGAATTTCTCGCAAGGTCATCATTCCTTTTCACTTTCTACTGGGGTCCTCTCATGTGCTGTTTGCTTTATCTTTGAATAACCACAAATCTTCTATTCATAAGTCTTCCTTTGCCACTGGCATTTATAATTCCGCTAGTTAAGTCCCTTTTTTAAGTGGTTCCCTTTGTGCTTGACATCAAAGCTCCGCTTATATCATTTTCGTAGGTGTTTCCAAACCCATTAAAACAGATAAGCAAAGATGGGATCTCTGTGGAGTTTCAGTTAACTAGTTGTTTGCAAGTGGTTGTTCTTTTCTGAGGTTCAAGATTTCGAATTCTCAATCCAATTCACTTGAAAGACTCAATTTTTATCTTAGCTCGAAGTTTGTGCTGCTGAACCCAGTTGTCCTCTTCTCTCATGGAGCCAAATTAGTCCTTCATTTATCATTTTCTTGTGAAATACAGTCCATTCACTCAAGAAAGCAGTGATCTTGGCTTGTTTTTTGGGTACAGTTTTGGTTTTCTTTTGATTCTCTGAGTTCCTTTTCTTGTCTTTTGTCTTTGGTATATTGGAAGCTTTAGTTTCACATGTACTCAAATCTTGATTTGAATGTTAGGTTCTTAATCTTAATATCAGAAAAAAGCAAATTTGTTTGTAAGTCTTTATCAGATTCTGTAGCTTTGTAATCTTGATTTGAATGTTAGGTTCTTAATCTTAATATCAGAAAAAGCAAATTTGGTTGTAAGTCTTTATCCGATTCTGTAGCTTTGTTTCGACTGTATATGACATATATTTGACTCCTGATTCTTGCATGCTTGCAAGAAATGGCTGAATTTAGACCCAATAGAGTAGAACATGCCCAAACCAAGATTAATAATGTGCCAATTGCTGTGACCCCAGAAGGATTTTGGTGTTGTCCTTCTCCTGTAGTGTTTCAAAAGACAGGAAAGACACAAAATCTCCCAAAAAAACCCAAATCAGTCACTCCACTGCACAATTCTACCTGCCAGAAGAAGCATACACCAACAGCTGATAAAAGATCAGGAAACTTAGGCCAAAAACTTGACTTGGGTTCTAATGAGCAAAACCCTCTTAACTCTGATGCATCACAAACTAATGCATCAGGAATAACTGAAAGGAAGGAAAGGAATAAGGCAGAGAACGCTCCCCCACGAAAGGTTTCGATTGAATTTGGTGAACCAGGAACAAGTGACTTGGAAGTCAGGTTGCTAGGAAAGCAGGGGCTTACTGTGAAGTTAAGTGTCCATATGAGCATTTTAAGTGAGAAAAGTAGCTTCTTTGCAAGCAAAATTACCGAGCACCATCCGGTTTTTCTGATGCTTGAAATCAATGACTGTGAGGATGTGGAAATATATGTTGAGACTGTAGGATTGATGTATTGCAAGGATTTGAAGCAGCAGTTGATCAAGCAAAGTGTTTCTCGTGTGCTGCGAGTTCTCAAGGTAACTTTTAGTATTGATTAAAATTCGTTTGAGGTTTTGATTTCTGCTCCATGCTAACTGCACTCTTGGTTTGTATGCATAGCATTATTTTCTTAACAGTGCAAATCGAGTAATAGGCTAGGGCCTTATATGCTGTTATGAAACTGGGTTATTGATATTGACTTGATCATGGCAGGCATAGGACTGCAAATAGAATCATATTTTTTACCCATGTTATATTCTGGATTTTACAAACTAAATTAGTCCCCTGATATTGAGAATTTCTTATCTGATAATGAGGTATATGGATGACTGTCATAATCAGAATCTGGGGGCTTATTTAATATGTTCACTGAAGGCTTGGCAGAATCCAGATATTTGCTAAGGATCGCTTACCACAACGAAGGGAATAACTTGTTTGCCCGTTTCCTATCCATCTTTCTTTTATCCTCAAGGTCTTAGAATACTACCTAGAAAAGCGAAAAAGCTGTTTTTTTGTTTTGTTTTGTTTTGTTTTGGGCCGGGGGGGGGGGGGGGGGGGGTAAGAGAATGAAAGAATTGTGCATAGTGGAGTCACTAGGTTAGCTTTTCTTGCCTGCTGGATCACTAGTATGAATTGTCCTTGCTCTGGAAAGCTGTCATCTTAGGTTTTGAATTCTCACTTTCGTGACTAAAAAAATTCCCGCGGCAGCAAAACGCAAACAACTCCAAAGTCTAAGCATCTCAAGTTATGGTGTTGTTGCCTCCTTTCTGGTCTGTGTGTCTGGGCAACTTGTGCCTATCACTAAAAACATTTCCTGGTGATGTACTTCAGGTGGTTTTCATTTTTGACCAATTGCACTATGAAATATAATATCAAAAAGTAAAGCGCAAGGGAAATAATTGATCCATATAGTCATTCACACGTAGTGGGAAAATGCTTGAGTGTTGTTGTTGTTGTTGTTGTTGTTGCTGCACTATGACATATAATGGAGCCTGCAGAATTTGATGTTTCACATTTTTTGCTTTGTGATGTCTGACAACCAGTCAGCCAGTGTATCAAAGACTTGTTTGCCTGCATTTCTTAATTTATTTTCTCACTGCTTATGCACTATAGGATTCTGCATGCCGTCATTCCTTAAGGACGTGCCTGTCTTTGCACCGCAATTACAGTTTTGTCTTATGTTCTAGGAGGGGGAGAAGTACTGTTAAAATAATCTTCTTATGTATCTTTCGCTGACAATGGGTAGCTGAAATCTCTCAAGTTCAGAAGCAGGGTCTGATGTGTTCTCTTTTCGTGTAACATCTTTCAAAGAAGCTATCTTCCTTGGTATATCATATAATTTCGAATTATATCATAAACTACCGAACATCATGGATTTACATATTTCAAAACCATCATGATGGGGGGTATCGTGCTATTTATACCAAAATGTATTATAGATTGCAGAACAATTGGGCTTCACAGCTTGCATACACTCCTGCTTGGACTACTTGGAAGCGGTCCCCTGGGTAGGAGAGGAAGAGGAAGAAAAAGTAGTTACTTCTGTCTTGCGCCTGCAGGATGAAGGAATCAAAGTGACCCCAGTTTTAAAACGCGTGGCTTCTGGTATTTCAAAGCCCCCGAAAGATACCTTATCCCACATTCTTGAGTTGATGCTCAGGAGCAACGAGGAGAGAGGACGCAGAGAGATGAAATCCATAGTGCTGAAGCTCCTTCGGGAAAATAACAACCTTCCAAGCTGCTCGAATTCAGTTGATATCTGCAACGAGATTATATATGGCTCATGTAGAAGCTGCCTGGATATCTTACTGTCCTTGTTCCGTCAGGCAACAGAACCAGAATTTAGCAGCACACTTTGTGAATGCAAAGAAACAGTATTAAAACAGTTGGCTCTAGAGGCTGATAACCTTTCATGGTTGCTCGATATATTAGCTGACAGGCAAGCAGCAGACGAGTTTGCTGTAATGTGGGCTAACCAGCAAGAGTTGGCTACCCTTCATGTAAAGCTACCTGTTGCATCGCGATACCATGTTAGCTGCATCACTGCAAGGCTATTCGTTGGAATAGGAAAAGGGGAGCTTCTGCCCTCAAAGGACGTGCGCCAATTGTTGCTACAGATGTGGTTGCAGCCGTTGATCAATGACTACAGCTGGTTACAACATGGAAGTAGATCATTTGACCGAAAGACTGTGGAGGAAGGAATTGGCCGTACCATTCTCACTCTACCACTAGAGGAGCAGCAGAGTATCTTACTAGCTTGGTTTGGAATGTTCTTGAAGGCCGGTGATAGTTGTCCTAATCTTCAAAAAGCTTTTGAGGTCTGGTGGAGGAGGACTTTTGTTAGACCATATATGGATTCTGTAAGCTTCCAGCGATCAGACAGCTCAATAATATTGAAGCTATCAGAGCAATAAGACATAGTATTGTAGGTTACAAAGATGTTTTATCAATTCGTGTGTATGTTTTAAGGTTTTACCGATTAGGTACGATTCGGCTGTTGATGTACTTAAATTTGTGTATGTAATGCTAACATGGCGTTTAACATGCATCTATGAAGTTACCTTGTTTTGCAAACTCGGACAAAACACTTATGTGGGAAAAACTTTAGTTTTGCTGATAGGAGTGGTTTCATTCGGTTAGTCCACTATGCAGCTGTGAAATCAATCAGTTTGATATCTGGCCATATTAAGGCAATGTGTTTGTAAAGTCTAAGAACTGATATTTAAAATTAATTGGAGTGTGGGATATATATTGCATCAAGAATCATGGATTTGCCCCTTTTCTTTTTAAATTGAGGAAGAGGTTTGGACTCGATTCTGTAAGAACTGTGGAATTGCTTGTTTCTGGGTTTTTTTTGAGAGAAACGTGAATTGTTTGAGGTGCCTGTCATAATATTGGACCTGCATTTTTTTTTTATACAACACCATTCTTTACTTTGGTGATGTTCGTGAGTCATCGTTGTTATCTTGTAGAATTATTCAGCCTCACTTGATCTTTGAGGGCGACGGGTGAGGAAGGGCCCTGGTGCTTGTACGAATGCCATACGCCAAAAGTGTGAAATAGGGAAAAACTCCACTTTCAAGCCTTTGCGTGTGTTTGTGCCAATTTTCATCCGTCCATGCCAATTTTCCGTTCCCTCCTAAAAATATGGTCATAATTTGATTTAAACGTTAATTTTAAAAAATTATTTTGAGTATTATTTTTATTATACTTCTAACAAGTTAATTAAGATAAACTGAAAAAATCATACAAATAAAAATTAAATGATAGTATGAAAATTAAAAGAATATTTTTAAAATGGATGGAAGAGAATGTATATCCACAACTAATTGTGAAGTTGTCTTAAACGAATAAAATTCGAAGTCGACGGTTTCTTTTCTTTCTTTTTTTCCCCTCTCTCGTAGGACTTCTGCTGAAGTTTTGGAGTAAATAGTTTCTGTCCAGATCACAATTAGATCAGAATATTAAAATTTATTGTAAAATTATAACGTAAAAATGATATGGTGAATGACATAAACCAATGAATAAAAAAGGGAGTGTCACGTCATTTACATTACCACTTTTACATTACAATTTTACGTTAAAAACATTATCTTTGGAATCACGATTTAAATCATGTTACACATGTTTGGATTCATTGCGTTTCCGGTATAAGTGAGAATTTGAATTTGCCTCCCTTTCTATATGTGAGCGTTATTGAAAAAAAAAAAGAGAAAATATCAAACCACAATTTTAAATAGTAGCCTTATTTAATGCGAGCTCTCAGTTGGTATTTTATTGCTAGAGGTAGTTAATTCAAATCTTTAACAGTTAGAATGCAAGTGTTAGAGTCGTCAAAACGGGTAACACCTTATGGACTTCGAATAAAAACCTGGCACCTAATAAACCTAAACAATTTTGATTTACATCTTCAATTGATTTTATTTCTTTCTTTTGTCGTTTGTTTTTCCTTCTGATTTTGTCGATCAGTACAAAAGAACAAGTTTTTAAAATGTATTGTAGGAATTTTTTTTTACCAGCATTTGGATCTACATAGACGATTGGGGATATCTCTAAGATTATGGTAATCCAATTTTTCCTATTTGTCTCTTTCTGTTTAATATTGGAGATATACCTAGTTTCACTTTCTTGCTTTCATGATTCGTAGTCCAGAACGCTGAGATTAGATAAGATGATTTACGTATGTACTGACTATGACCGCTGCAGTCGCCCCTTATTTATTGTGGAGAAACAAAGGTTTCTTATTAAGAAGAAATATATCCAGGCTTTGCAAGAAAGAATATGCTCATTTTATGTTTTATGGATTGTTTGGCCTGTTAGTCAGTGTTTCTCTTTTTGGCATTTTCTATGTTACAATAACTGAGAATGTTTTTCACCTGCAGGTGTCACCTGAAGATGGCGCTGGCATGACCCTGTGGCCAAGGGGTGCATTGAATATGTTGACACCGACGAGGAAGAAACCACAATGATTTCCTTGACGATTAATGTAAGGAACTTACCAGATTTTGAGCTTCTTTTTCATATTATCATATATTTTTAAAACTCTCTATCTGACACATATACACGAATCCCTGTTCCTTGGCACTTTGCATTTGATATGCTGAAATGTCAGCTTCAGTGATTTAGGATCTTATTACTGCAAGACTTAATCCAAAGTAAGGCTTATACTGATACTTTACACCCATTGTGAGATCCACCCATCTCTGATATATGTCACTGATTACCAATTCTGCATGGTAGGGGCTTGAACTGTCTCCTAACCACTATCCTTGTTCTTATGATATTTTGTTACTGAACTTCGGGTTCTTTCATTTTAGGACACTATTGCCTATACGCTTTATTATCCACGAAAACCTATTGTTACTATGCTAGCAATGGAGCACTTGCACCTCGGGCAGCCACCGGCTGGCATAAATGCCACTGTTGCCATTGCTTGCTACTATGGTTATAAAGGAGAAGACTCTATCATGATGAATCAGTCATCAATTGACAGTGGATTCTGTATGTGTTCTTACCCTTTGTCCATGTGTGTGTGTTCATACCAATTGGTAAAACCTTTTCATGTAACTAGGCTTTCCTTAATCCCAATCGATGTTACTTGTGGTTGTTAATATAGACTTTCCATGTTCATGGCTTGCTCCCTCCGCTGCCTCTCTTTTATCAGGTTATCACTCTCATTTCAGATTATGGATTTTGATGTGATCTGGGAAATGCTCACGTGTGCACTGATTTTACTTATCTAAAGCTTCTCCCTGCCTTTTTATCCTTCCTGACTTTATGAAGTTGCAAGATAGAAAACTACTATTGCTAGAACCTTTGCTGGAAAATCATCAGGAAACATTGGGAGGGAGGTTTGAGTGGAACCAGAGATTGGTGAAGATATAGGAAGGCATGAGGAGATTGAAATGGATACGAAGCAATAGGTGCAGACAAAAGGTTGATTCCCCCATTGCTTTTATGAGGTCTAAGTGGCACTTTTTTCATTTTCTTTTCCTTTGTTCAATACTCCTTGAGCAACAAAAGTACAAAAGACTGCATTTTCTTTTGTTATATTGCTTATCTGGCTTGTAAAGTAAGCATTATTACAACTGCTGATAAAAAGGGCTGGTGTTGGTTTGTGAGTTGATGTTCTTTTCAAGTTGCAAATAGTGTACTAATACAAAAAGAAAGATTGTGTAAATAGTTGTGTGGCTCAGCTCTTCCGAAATCCAGTAGATATATGATGCTTTCATTGATTGCACAATTTCATCATGGTAAGAAGATAAAAATCTACTATACTTCAATTGATAACATCATTTATTACTTGTCCCCTCTTATTCTTATGCACCGCTACTGACAAAATTTTCAAGTGGTTCTTTTGTTTTGTATTGTAGGACAATGTTGAACCAGTTTAGCATTTGGTATACTTCCTGAGCAAAAAGCAAATACCCCAAGCCCCGTGGGCTTCCACCAACCCAGCCCAATGAGCTTCGTGAGTGATGCATATCATGAGCTCATCGGCCTCCTAGATTAAGGCATTGTCAGGAGCCCGTACAAGGTGACTACTGCAAACTGGGCCAACAATCCTCTAACCCAATTGGACCGGATATAATGGAATAGCCATTACTGACCCAGATAGCAGTAAAGCACAAACGCTGCGCTTGTCCTGGTTCGAATATGCACCTTTCTGGAGCAATGTTCCAACTCGAGTATCAACTAAGCTATGCCGGGGGCATCATTTGGTATACTTGTGTAGCACTGAGAATGGTGTTTATGTATTTATGGCTTTACACTTGTTTTAGATGGTACTGTCCACTGCTTCGTGAAGTGTAACACCAACGGTTTCAAACGCCAGCCGAAAATGATGTTCGAAGCTACTCTATCGGCAGCATTTTGTTTATATATTCTGGAACCATTTGGTAGGAGTAAATTGATTTCTGTGTATTTTCTTTTCAGCACAGTGCCATTTTTTGTCATTGCTCTACTTTTTAACATAAGTTCAAATTCGCATGCTATTTATATTCTGTGCAGTGGTATTGTGCAACCAGTTAGCTTTGTCTACCAATCGGAAATACTAATCGTCTTCTAAACTAACACTATAGTATTAATTACAAAGCGTACAAAGAATTACATCTCTATTCTACCCCAGTTGCTTTCTGTTATATTATATTACAATGTATGGGTCTAACCAGTGCATGGCACTTACAGGTGACGACAACTAGTACTAGATATGTGGGAGAAAATGGTTAAAAAACAACATCAATGCTCCAAGATCCGTATTCAAAAGGTGATATGTCCGTGAAAGGATTCGAACCTAGGTGGACATGCTGGAAAAAAAATGGTTGATGCCGGAATTCGTTGTCAACACGAAATACAAAATTATAGTCTATGTGACAACCTGAAAATTTTAGACGTCAGCGCCGGTCTGAGTAGGATAACGAATAATAAATAAACAAAAAATTAGGGCAAAATGCAGCAATATGTTCATGAACGAAAATGGAAAAGGAAAAAAGAAGAAAAAATCATTTTCAGAATACGTGCATAACGTTGGAAAATTCGTTGACAAGGACTATAATCCATGAAATCCAAGTCCAGCTATATTTGGAGCATAAGGTGAAATCCGTTACTTTGGGGTCTCATCGTTCCAACTCCAAACAGCATGTGTGGAGAATGCAAATTAGGAGTCCAGCTGTCTCTTAAATTGGATGATACCTTACGCATTGACTCACACAAGGTGTACTCTAGCGGTCTTGCTCAACACCCAAAGTCCAGGTATTTTGTTTGGCATCTTACTACCAAATTTATTAGAAAAAGGTATCAACAACCGACCATAAGTATGCAGCTTTATTATTATATGCTTCTCTAGTTCTCATCTATTTGTCATTGTAGTTTCTTCCACGCGAGGTGTAAAACAGGAAATCAGAGGCTCGTTTACACAAAAGATTGCTGCAATGGATGCTAAGGTTGAAGGAGCTTCTAAGAGGTTATTGAATCCTCAATATTTTCTTCATGAATATTTATATATCACATGTATTCTTAATTCTTACAGTCTGCCTTTTATATTCACAGGTATGCTGTAGTTACAGGAGCAAACAAAGGGATCGGTCTCGAGACTGTGAGGCAGCTTGCAACCGCAGGAATAACGGTGGTGCTAACAGCTAGAGATGAAAAGAGAGGCCGCGAAGCTACCGCAGGCCTACACAGTGAAGGGCTACCAAATGTTGTTTTCCATCAGCTTGATGTTCAAGATGCCAAGAGCATAGAGTCATTGGCCAGATTCATTGCTGCTGAATTCGGGAGGCTTGACATTCTGGTATGTTGATTAGCTTTCCGTAAAATCATTTCTCACAATAATACTACCAAATGATGGCAATTTCGTGTACAGATTTACATACTCTGTCCCAAATTTTTCGATATATGGTATTCCTTTTGAGGTGTCATAACATTTTGTCCACTTTACATGAGAACGAATGCATAAGAAGTATTTGAGAATAGGTAAAATTGAAATTGATGATAGTTTTAATAATGAGTTGAATTAGGCTCATGATTTAAACTTCCCCTTCTCAAACGCATATTTCATATTGAATCTCGCTTTTTGTCAATAAAAAGTCTATAAGAACTTGTCTAGGATTGTTGGGGCGCTTCCCTCCAACTCACGATTTGTAGAAAGGACTTGTCGAAAGAGAATGAAAAATCTGGTCTCTGCTCCAGGATTTGGAGATCTCGATTCTAGAATCTGAGAATCCCTCATACTTCCCTCTTGAAGGAGCTTGATCAAGAACTTCTTTGATTCGATTCCACTGCTTTCATTTTTTTCATAATCTGAATAAGGAAAATGCGACCCTCTCTCGAGTTGATAAATTCTATTCTTTAGGGAAAGCTTTTCCATTGATCATAGACATAAAGATGCCTTTCACTAGCTATCGATCAGAGTGTGATCACAAACTATCGTTGATAGAATTTTCTGGACCATCACAAATTAACCTTTGAAATAAAGTCGGACATGAAATTTTCTTATATCTGTAAGTTTCTTTATGGTTTTCATTATGGGTAATCGGAAACAACCTATGTGTTTCTAATGCATGAATAATGATGTGTACATCCGACCCTCTCCATACTCCGACATCGGCGGAAGCCTTTAAGGCAATGAGTAATGTTGTTGTAAGTTTCCTTGTGGTATTAACTTGTTAAAGAAAACCATCGTGCAAGATGACTAGGTAAATGAAAATATGTCTACAAAACTCATGCTTCTTTTGTCGGGCTTGCTGATCTTTTAGCTATAATAGGTGAACAATGCTGCAGCTTCTGGAACTGTTGTTGATGAACAAAGACTCAAGGCCTTAAATCTAGATCCTGAGTCTTGGGTAAGAATGTCATTCAATCAATACATCTTTCTACTTGATTGCATAGAGTAGAAGCTCTAGAAGGCTCACTACTTCTTGATGCAGCTAGCAGGAAAAGTTACTAATTTAGTGGAAGATGTGATAATAACAACCTATGAGAAAGCAAAAGAATGTCTCCAGATAAACTACTATGGTGCAAAGCATGTTACTGAAGCTTTGCTTCCACTCTTGCAACTTTCAACTTCTGGTGCAAGGATAGTAAATATCTCTTCCCTCAGGAGTGAATTAAGGGTAAGACATGTTACATAAGTATCTTTGCTTCAGTTAGTCAATGTACATAATCTAGATGTGTGGCACTATAACATTTTTATATGTATCTAAATGAACACGTTGAATTATGTACCGTGGACTAATAAAATACTGATATGAATACAGAGGATTCCAAATGAGCAGACTAGAAAAGAACTTGGGGATATTGAAACTCTAAAAGAGGAGAAAATTGATGGGATTCTTCAAAGATTTCTGCATGACCTGAAGCATGAAGCCCTGGAAGCCAATGGATGGCAAAAGATGCTGCCTGCTTACAGCATATCCAAAGCTGCTATTAATGCTTATACTAGAGTCTTGGCAAAGAAGTATCCACAAATGTGCATAAATTGTGTTCATCCAGGATATGTGAAAACAGATCTCAACTGGAATACCGGAACAATGACGGTGCAAGAAGGAGCAGAAGGACCTGTCATGTTGGCTCTTCTCCCTGAAGGAGGTCCGACTGGTTGCTATTATGATCGTACAAAAATTGCTGAATTTTGATATAAATTTTGAGGTTGGAAATTTAAGCAGAAGTATGTACTGTAACCTTTATGGTTTCTAATTAGAATTCTTGAAATGCATTGAATTCGTGGTCTGTTACTTTAGGTCTTGAAATGCATTGAATTATGGAGTTAAGTACACATTGTTCATTGACTTTGGAATATGATGGAATAAAACAAAATAACTCACTAAATTGACTGCGTTTCTTATATTGTGAGGTAGCATTTGATCGATACAGCTTGACGCAATTTTTATTATGGGCCATCGTGAAACAACCTCTCTGTGTTTCTAACATATAAGTATGTTTGCGTACACCCGACTCACTCATACTCCGCCATAGGCGAGATTCTCTAAGTCAATGGGTAATGGTGGTGGTGTTGTTACTTTAATTAATTTCTGTTTGCTTGGCAAAGTTAGCTGGTGTGGATATGAATAAGCAAGTGTTCGTTTCAATCTCTGTTGTGCTTGGCAACTTAAATGACTGAATAGGATAGGATGCTTTACTTGTTTGCTTAAACCATTTTGTCAGTTTTCCAAAGTGTGACATGAGGTATCACGATATATGCTATGAAAAGTTGAGTTCATAGAAATAAAGAGAAAAGCTACTATTGGACAAAAAACAAAATAAACAGCATCTGTTGTCCTTATTCCTTTCTTTCTATCATTACGGTTTAAAATTTTCTTTTCACATTTAGGGATGAATACGTTTTTTTTAAGTTACACGAATTGTTTCCATTTCCGATGAAGTAAAAGACACACTCTTCCTTGACTTTAGAATATAATGGAATAAAGCAAAATGACTCACTAAATTGGCTACGTTTCTTATATTGTGAGTAGCAGTTGATTGACATAGCTTGACGCATCATTATGGGTCATCGGAAAACCATATCTGTGTGTTTTTAACACATAGGTGGATTCGAATTCTAATTCTAAATCATGAAAATGATTTGAAATGAATGAGATCACATGAAGGAATGGTGGACAATGAAGAGAGGGAAGCGGAGGGATCTTGGAGGAGGAAGGGAGAAAGGAGTGAGACGGAGGAGTCTGGGAGGCGACGGCCAATGAGAATGGGGATAAGAAAAGACTGATGTTAAGTTCTTAAAATACCTTTAATTTTAATAAAACCAAAAATTTTAGACGGTGAATTTCTGGACGCGAATGACAGTTACGTCTAAGGTATACTTAAACAACACTAACAATTGCATTCTAGTTATTTGAGAATTTTTTTCATTTTGTACCGTATTTGAATTTTTCTTTTTAAAACTATACTATAATTTGAAATTTCTCTGTCTTTACAAATAAAGTAAAAACAACCTTTATTGACACAATAATGCAACTGTATTAATAGTAAAAAAAGGGAATACGTCTTACGTACGGATAATAACTGTAGCGCCCCGCTCCCGAGCCCTAGCATCGGGAACAGTGCACCCGCCGTATCTCACTAAGGAGAATACAAAGCGTCAAACCAATCTCTTACTTGTCAAAATGACGTAGAAATTTTTTCCGCGGAAACGCAAACCATAACATATATTAAACTCCAATAACCGTCATTACACTGCTAAATAAACATTCTGGGAATAAAAGTAGTAAAGTAGTATGTGGAAAATCCCCAAAGTATAAATAAGAACAAAACAGCTGCAGAGTCCCCTCATCTCCTAGCTGCAGCTCTCAACCAGCCCACTCTGCTATATCCATCCCGTCCTCAATGAAGATATGCTCATAGTCCTCATCCGGCTCACCTGGGAAGTAGGGGTGAGTGACAGAAATCACCCAGTAGATGCCCGCCTCAAACAAATACAAAACGTACATACCGAAATGATATAGCCACATAGCACATAATCATGATATAACAAATAGCACATAAATATAAGAGAACATGCATAAGATAAAGTAAATGCAGTAAGTAAAGCACTCCACATAAAAATGCGCAAGTACGTGATGCATGCTCAAATAACGTGTCACACGCAACAAGAATCATGTCACGCAATATGCCCTAGACCTATATGCAATGCATGATCCCGGGATTGACTGGATGCCTGTAGCCCGTACACTACAATCCACCCTGACCGATGCCCGTGGCCCGTACACCACGATCCACCTTAACCGATGCCCATGGCCCGTACACCATGATCCACCATGACCGAGTACCCATGGCCCGTACACCATGATCCACTCCACTCGAGCGTCTGAGACCCGTACATCTCAACCCACTCCAATGCAATGCACGTGCCATGAATGCAACAACAAAATCGCCTGGGGCCCGTACGCCCATCCTCACCATCTCCGGCACTCAATATTTGGCTTCGTAAAATTTTCGAATATTGGAAAGTTGTTATTTATCACCACCCTCATTTTTTCCTTAGCTTGTATTAATTTACCAGAATTTCCTACTAATTTACCCTATGATTCCCTTATTTAATTTTATTTATTACTATTAATTTTTGATTACCTAACTTTACCAAACTTCAGAAATTAAGTGAAAATAATTTAATTTTGACCTTTTATATTTTCTGGAATTTATTTGAATTTTATTGGTATTTAATTATATTTCCCTGGTCTGATCCGCCAGAGCCGATACATTTTTTTTTGAGAGATTAATGGGCCGCCTTCGGCCCGACCCGCTGGCCAGTCGACCCGGTCCGTTGGCTGGCCTATTCTTCGTCTTACTTTATTTATTTATTTATTTATTTATTTATTGGCTGTTCCACCAGTGGCAACCCGCGCTGTGATTCGTTTTTTTCGTTCCCAACCCCCATTTTCTCCTATTTCCAGTCTATAGGAACCTATTCTAAGGCCAAAACATAACTTTTTAAAGGCTCCTAATGTGAAAGTTCCCCCTTTTCCCCATTTTTAAGGATATTTTGCTTTCGATTCAATCATACCACCAATTTCACACACATACACGCACATAGCAGCCACAAACAAAATATCTCATGCTTTCCAACATACACAAAATTAACAACTTAAGCAAATAAAAACAACGGAACAAAATTTACAACTTAAACAATTAAACAAAGAAACACATTAGTATACCATCAAAGCATGCATGAATCATATCCGTTTGAGGGGGGAAGAGGCACCTACCTTTTTGACGAATTAACTTCCTACGCGGAATCTCTTCTTCCCAACCCTGCTGACCTCTATACTTGGTGTTGGGCAAATCCTTCCTTTCTTCCTAAAGACCTCAGGTGGTTACTTTAGAAAAGGACAAAAACTTTAACTTTCAAACTTAATCCAGGAAGTTGACAAGTACAACTTTAAACACCTTTTCATTTACTGTTATACTTATTCGTTTACCATTTTATTACCGTTTCAATTCCAAATTATCTCCTACATATAAGTATATTTAGGTATATGCCCGCGCTCATACACGTGCATATATGTGTTTATACTTAAGTGTAACGTATAAGTATACCCATGTATATGCATGTGTCCATACACGTGCATATACGCGCTTATACTTACGCGTAACACTTGAGCTGCCCAGTCGCAGCCTTACCACTACCAATCAAATCATGTATATATGTGTGTGTGTATATACACATACATGTATTCATATATGTATACTATATAGAGTATATTAATTTACATATTTAACTAGGCAATTTAAACATATATATATCTAAAAAAAAGTGGCGGTCAGAGTACAAAAACATTCGGCCCATAGATTTCATTTTACATGGAATTACAATATGCAACCTATTAGATTTGCTTCTTGACATAGCACTGACGTACATCAATTCTATAAAAAGTATCACAACCCTTATTCTTTTTTTTTGCTTTTAAACATTTTTCATGCATAAGAAACATTTAACCCCGACGCATGCATTAAAAAAGACTTCTCAGCATTTTTTTTCTCTTTTTTTTTTTTTAGTTTCATTCATTTACACAATGGCAGCAACGAGAAACGACTACTTTTCACTTCTTTGTATATATATATAAATATGTCATCAGCACTTTTATATTTCTTCCTTTTTTTTTCGGCCAATGACATTAACGTACAACACTTATATATATTCATCTTTCTACCAACTGTCCATATAAAATTAATTCAACAAGATTCATGTATCTTTCATACGTATATACACATAATCGATACATATATACAACAAATGAAGATGCATATATATCAATCTATGCTAATCACAATTACGAATGCATGATCCAATTTGATATGAAAATAGCATAAGAATTTTATAAAAACATAGCAAATATAGCAAGGATACTTGCCTCGTGTCTCGATTATATGCGATATATAAACAACGGATTGAACGGTTGAAGAAATTATTTGCTTTTGCTTCATATGTGTGGCGGCAGCGACTGATATTTTGTAGAAAATAAGGAGGGCTGCTGTTTGTTGGTAATGTGTAGTTTGAAGAAATTAAACTTTGGAGAATTGCTTCCTTGATTGATGGCAGCAGAAGGCTTGGATATTTGGGGCTGGTGGATGTCGCTCCTGGGAGAATAAGAGGGAGACTGCCGCTATTTTAGTTGAAGGATGGAAAATAAGAGGAATTGTGTTATGTGTGTAGATATAGGTGTATATTAGGTAAACTCCTAAGATCTTTAGGTTATCTTGTTTTAATTTGAATTTGTGATTTGATTACACTTATCTACTATTCATTTCCTAATCATATTAGGATTTTAGTTAGTTTTTCTTTTTAAAACTTATCTCTCTTTATTTTCTTTTCCTTTTATCATTCTTTTTTTTTGCCGTAACCTTTATCTTTATTTTATTTTTTTCTTTTCCTTTAATTTTCTTTTGCCATGCACACGAAGTGCATAATTATAAAATATATATAATTATGTATGTTGCTCATTTGTGTGTTGGTGTATATACATGTATATATTTTATCCTACGTGTGACGTGTGTGCTGCATATTTCATGTATTTGTACAACTTTCACGTGAAACAGTTCACGGACATAACATTCTTCCCCTCTTATTGTAAGTTTCGTCCTCGAAACTTGCGTACGACGAAATTAATGACTTAGTATGGTCCTACTTGATTCATTTACCTAGATAATGACAAGCTAAGTATCCATTGCTTATTGCGATACGTTAAACATTTCACTTCCATATTATAGGCTAAAGCCTCGAAAATTATTCTTTGTATCCAACAAGGTAGTTTCTAAGTCAATTGTTCTCCGATTACTTAAGATCATAACCTGCTTCTCTTATAATCCTAGAATCAAGCCTAGGGTATTGTGATCGTACTGGAGGGTTCCATAACCCAGCCATTACTCGATATCGTACTTGTATCTACGGTCATAGTAGCTCTCTAAGATCAGTTCTTAGGGGTACTATAATCTTTAACTTAATTTTCTATAATTACAACTTATAACTTTCATTTATACCACTTGACGTGCACCATTCCACTTATATACACGTAACCTATAATTCCGAATCCTTAAACTCATCATGTATGATTCTTCTAGTTACATAACCATCAATAATATCCATCGAGTCCTCCGATGTATCAATCGTTACATTTCATAAATATAGAATCAAGTCCTCAAATACGCTGACCATCACTCCACTTTATCATTGAATCAAACTCTCGAAATCAATTTCTATATCAACAAATTATTTCTATGATCATGCCATTACTTTTCTGAGATAAAATCAACGACCTATAAAACGAAGTATGTGTGTGGACATTTTTTTAGAGAAAGTAACTTACGTAGCTATAATTTGAAGTATAGATTTAACTGTTTAAAATGATTACCTTCTATTTTTTTTTGTAAACACCAAAAACTCAAAGTATCATATATTTGTTTTCGCAACACGGCGTCTCAAATGACCATTTATAAGACAATGATACAACTAGTTTGCAAAAGCATTGCGGTTAAAATTATTTCAAAATAATTGAGACACAACAATCGTAAAATTTCTTTTTACAAAATGATTTGAATGCGGTGTCTTTTTTTTTTCTTTCCAAATAGAATATATATTTTGAAAGCTATGCTTTATTTCGCAAATATAACAATCGAAAACTCAACAATTGTGAAGTTTCATAAAACAATTTGAATAAAGTACATCTCTTTTTTTAAAAAAAAAGTATATATATTTTGAAACTATTTCTACTTCACAAAATAAATTCATCGCAAGCAGACACATACTTTTAGAAGCTTTTAATGGGTAGAATACTTGCAATATCGATAGTTAATAAATTTTAGCAAAATGAATTTAGCTAAACAAAAATCGAGAGTTAATGTAAAAACTATATAAACATATCGTTGTCAGGAAACATCTTTATTTTAAAATATATCAGTTTTGTCAAGAGTAGTCGAAATTCCAGTATGTTTATATACAAATTCAAAAGAAAAAAAATAGCCTTGTAAGATAATATACTATATAAAAATAAATGAAAGTAGTTGAAATATTCAGAAGCAAAAATATTTGAAATACCTTTGAAATATAGAATATATCTTGGTGTACGTGCTTATAAGAAAACGTTTAACTACTTGGAACAAAAAAAATAATAGTCCAACTTAGACTTAGTCACGTTCTGACACTAATGTCAAGGTAGAGGTGTGAACCTGCTTCATTTGCCATAATGGTACCGGGTTTGCAGAGATCGGACCTATGGAGTTATGCCAATGATTGTAATCCACACTAAGGTAAATAATTTAGAGTTGTATGGAGTGCCCTAGGTATACGTGGGCATATCCCTTATGCGATCATCACTTAGATCTAATGTCATGACTTATTTCTAGAACCGATATTTGGTATCATCATTTCGTACTTCTAAAATCATTACTTATTTCTAAGTTCAATGCTTATAATATAATCATCGCTTATGTCTATGATCGTTACTTAGTCTAATCATCTTTTACGACTAAGATCAATCCTTGTGTTCAAATCACCACATAATGTTTAGATCATCACTCAATTTCTAGAGCCGATATTAAGTAACGTCATTCCTTAAATCATAACTTGCGGGCAAAAATCATCACTTAACTTCTAACGTCTCATCTTATTTCCAATAACATATTCAATATATAATCATTGCTTACGACTAAAAATTGATACTTATGTCTATGATCGTGACTTAGAGGCAAAATCATAACTTAATCTCTAAGATCATGTCCTGAATCTATATTTCCGCTGTGGATCTAGAACCATACTCTGAAAGATCGCACTGTCGGACACGTAGTACTTTTTAAACTCATTCCGAAATTACATCCAAGTGATCCGTGAGGTCAATTATGCTGCGTCATCACTCCTCCGCATCTCCTTGTCGAAGAATCTTAGGTCCGAGTGTGATGGTGGTGGAGGCGGTGCATGCTAGTTCAGCAGCTGGTGCTACTGCGCTGAGGTGTTGGTCATGGTGACTATTGCATCTTCAACTGCTTGGGGATGATCCTCTGATTCCGGTGATCTCACCACCATTTCCAGCTGGCTCACGTCGTAGAGGCATTTCCGTACTTACAGTTCATGAAAAGAAATCAGATTAGTCAATAGCGAGTTAAAAGGGTTGGACACGGGGTAAAACAGTATTTAGACAGAGAAAGCTCACCATCGTCACACACTTCCCATAACCCGATCATAGCCTAAGTCTAAAGTCATCTCTTAAGTCTACTTTGTTTATTAGGGGTAAAATCATCATTTTACGAAAAGATCGTAGCTTATGTCTAGGTGAGCTAGTTAATCATACGTTTCCGAGGCGGATCTGAAGCCTCGGCTCTGATACCACCTGTAGCGCCCCGCTCCCGAGCCCTAGCATCGGGAACAGTGCACCCGCCGTATCTCACTAAGGAGAATACAAAGCGTCAGACCAATCTCTTACTTGTCAAAATGACGTAGAAATTTTTTCCGCGGAAACGCAAACCATAACATATATTAAACTCCAATAACCGTCATTACACTGCTAAATAAACATTCTGGGAATAAAAGTAGTAAAGTAGTATGTGGAAAATCCCCAAAGTATAAATAAGAACAAAACAGCTGCAGAGTCCCCTCATCTCCTAGCTGCAGCTCTCAACCAGCCCACTCTGCTATATCCATCCCGTCCTCAATGAAGATATGCTCATAGTCCTCATCCGGCTCACCTGGGAAGTAGGGGTGAGTGACAGAAATCACCCAGTAGATGCCCGCCTCAAACAAATACAAAACGTACATACCGAAATGATATAGCCACATAGCACATAATCATGATATAACAAATAGCACATAAATATAAGAGAACATGCATAAGATAAAGTAAATGCAGTAAGTAAAGCACTCCACATAAAAATGCGCAAGTACGTGATGCATGCTCAAATAACGTGTCACACGCAACAAGAATCATGTCACGCAATATGCCCTAGACCTATATGCAATGCATGATCCCGGGATTGACTGGATGCCTGTAGCCCGTACACTACAATCCACCCTGACCGATGCCCGTGGCCCGTACACCACGATCCACCTTAACCGATGCCCATGGCCCGTACACCATGATCCACCATGACCGAGTACCCATGGCCCGTACACCATGATCCACTCCACTCGAGCGTCTGAGACCCGTACATCTCAACCCACTCCAATGCAATGCACGTGCCATGAATGCAACAACAAAATCGCCTGGGGCCCGTACGCCCATCCTCACCATCTCCGGCACTCAATATTTGGCTTCGTAAAATTTTCGAATATTGGAAAGTTGTTATTTATCACCACCCTCATTTTTTCCTTAGCTTGTATTAATTTACCAGAATTTCCTACTAATTTACCCTATGATTCCCTTATTTAATTTTATTTATTACTATTAATTTTTGATTACCTAACTTTACCAAACTTCAGAAATTAAGTGAAAATAATTTAATTTTGACCTTTTATATTTTCTGGAATTTATTTGAATTTTATTGGTATTTAATTATATTTCCCTGGTCTGATCCGCCAGAGCCGATACATTTTTTTTTTGAGAGATTAATGGGCCGCCTTCGGCCCGACCCGCTGGCCAGTCGACCCGGTCCGTTGGCTGGCCTATTCTCCGTCTTACTTTATTTATTTATTTATTTATTTATTTATTTATTGGCTGTTCCACCAGTGGCAACCCGCGCTGTGATTCGTTTTTTCGTTCCCAACCCCCATTTTCTCCTATTTCCAGTCTATAGGAACCTATTCTAAGGCCAAAACATAACTTTTTAAAGGCTCCTAATGTGAAAGTTCCCCCTTTTCCCCATTTTTAAGGATATTTTGCTTTCGATTCAATCATACCACCAATTTCACACACATACACGCACATAGCAGCCACAAACAAAATATCTCATGCTTTCCAACATACACAAAATTAACAACTTAAGCAAATAAAAACAACGGAACAAAATTTACAACTTAAACAATTAAACAAAGAAACACATTAGTATACCATCAAAGCATGCATGAATCATATCCGTTTGAGGGGGGAAGAGGCACCTACCTTTTTGACGAATTAACTTCCTACGCGGAATCTCTTCTTCCCAACCCTGCTGACCTCTATACTTGGTGTTGGGCAAATCCTTCCTTTCTTCCTAAAGACCTCAGGTGGTTACTTTAGAAAAGGACAAAAACTTTAACTTTCAAACTTAATCCAGGAAGTTGACAAGTACAACTTTAAACACCTTTTCATTTACTGTTATACTTATTCGTTTACCATTTTATTACCGTTTCAATTCCAAATTATCTCCTACATATAAGTATATTTAGGTATATGCCCGCGCTCATACACGTGCATATATGTGTTTATACTTAAGTGTAACGTATAAGTATACCCATGTATATGCATGTGTCCATACACGTGCATATACGCGCTTATACTTACGCGTAACACTTGAGCTGCCCAGTCGCAGCCTTACCACTACCAATCAAATCATGTATATATGTGTGTGTGTATATACACATACATGTATTCATATATGTATACTATATAGAGTATATTAATTTACATATTTAACTAGGCAATTTAAACATATATATATCTAAAAAAAAGTGGCGGTCAGAGTACAAAAACATTCGGCCCATAGATTTCATTTTACATGGAATTACAATATGCAACCTATTAGATTTGCTTCTTGACATAGCACTGACGTACATCAATTCTATAAAAAGTATCACAACCCTTATTCTTTTTTTTTTGCTTTTAAACATTTTTCATGCATAAGAAACATTTAACCCCGACGCATGCATTAAAAAAGACTTCTCAGCATTTTTTTTCTCTTTTTTTTTTTTGGTTTCATTCATTTACACAATGGCAGCAACGAGAAACGACTACTTTTCACTTCTTTGTATATATATATAAATATGTCATCAGCACTTTTATATTTCTTCCTTTTTTTTTTCGGCCAATGACATTAACGTACAACACTTATATATATTCATCTTTCTACCAACTGTCCATATAAAATTAATTCAACAAGATTCATGTATCTTTCATACGTATATACACATAATCGATACATATATACAACAAATGAAGATGCATATATATCAATCTATGCTAATCACAATTACGAATGCATGATCCAATTTGATATGAAAATAGCATAAGAATTTTATAAAAACATAGCAAATATAGCAAGGATACTTGCCTCGTGTCTCGATTATATGCGATATATAAACAACGGATTGAACGGTTGAAGAAATTATTTGCTTTTGCTTCATATGTGTGGCGGCAGCGACTGATATTTTGTAGAAAATAAGGAGGGCTGCTGTTTGTTGGTAATGTGTAGTTTGAAGAAATTAAACTTTGGAGAATTGCTTCCTTGATTGATGGCAGCAGAAGGCTTGGATATTTGGGGCTGGTGGATGTCGCTCCTGGGAGAATAAGAGGGAGACTGCCGCTATTTTAGTTGAAGGATGGAAAATAAGAGGAATTGTGTTATGTGTGTAGATATAGGTGTATATTAGGTAAACTCCTAAGATCTTTAGGTTATCTTGTTTTAATTTGAATTTGTGATTTGATTACACTTATCTACTATTCATTTCCTAATCATATTAGGATTTTAGTTAGTTTTTCTTTTTAAAACTTATCTCTCTTTATTTTCTTTTCCTTTTATCATTCTTTTTTTTTTGCCGTAACCTTTATCTTTATTTTATTTTTTTCTTTTCCTTTAATTTTCTTTTGCCATGCACACGAAGTGCATAATTATAAAATATATATAATTATGTATGTTGCTCATTTGTGTGTTGGTGTATATACATGTATATATTTTATCCTACGTGTGACGTGTGTGCTGCATATTTCATGTATTTGTACAACTTTCACGTGAAACAGTTCACGGACATAACAATAACATCGAGAAATGCTGAATGTAACATCATGGGAAGACGACACGCATAGCTGTCTGAGATCTTATGCAAAGGACAAATTACTTGAGTTATTTGTGGTCACTGGCCCACTAGGAGTACCTCGTAAACCCTATTCACAGACAAGTAACCCCATCTTCTTTTGTCCTATTTCTCCTTTACATCCTGAAAGAGACTATAAAATAAGGGATAACTACCTAGTTTAGCATAATCTCCCATATCCCTTTCCAATTACAATCACAAGAAGCTCCCATGGAAACCCCATCTTGTGTTTCCGATTGTGGGTTCCTAAAGTAAACCTACTTTCGTGACGATTAATGAAGTTTTAGTACCCACGGGATTATATCCTTACATTTGAAAACCCAATCCACGCGAACTTGTTCAGTACTTATGAACAAAATCAGTTGATAACCTGATATTTAATCAATATTAGGATTACCTGATATAAACCTGTTGGAGGATTTGGAATAAATTGGAAAAGTTTGGGCAAATGGGTTTGTCAAAAGTTGACAACCACCATACTTTGAGCTTAATTATGATTAGTGTTCGTTAATCAAACACGGAAACTAAAAATTTCTAAATTATCTACGTAACGAGTAGATGATTTTAGGCTTTTGAATCACTCGATTCCGATACCGGGTGAATGAGAAATTAATGCTCAAAGTTGGAGTAAAATTGGTGGAAATTAGAAAAATTGGTGATGTGGCCTCTTGAGGAGTGAACACATCACCAATTTGCTTGTATACCACATTGCCCACTTGAGAGAGAAAGGCCACCATATAAGTTTCAAGTTGGAGCTTTCTAAGATGTGCCCTGGGGCATGAGAAGTTTTCTGACGGAGTCAGGACGCAGCTCAGGCAAGGTTCACCACACACGCGCGCGCGCACCGCCGCCGTCCGGCCGGCTCGGCTTGTGCTCGTGGCTCGTGGCTCGCCCGGTTCTTATCTTTTTGGATAAATTTTCTTTTAAATTTTTCCAGAAAAATAATTACTTGATCCTACGGTCTACGGTTTATGATCTAACGGCTGTAGATGAAAACCGCTGCGGTTTATGATCTAACGGCCGGGATTCAACGGTTTATGATCTAACGGCTGTAGATGAAAACCGCTACGGTTTATCATCTAACGGCCGAGATCGAAAACCGTCAGATCCGACGGTCTACATTTAAAACCGTCGCGGTTTTTGATCTAACGGCTCTGGATGAAAACCGTCAGATCCGACGGTCCACGTTTAAAACCGTCGATCTAACGGTTGTGGATGAAAACCGCCAGATCTAACGGCTGAGATCGAAAACTGCTCGTGTGAACTGTTTTGCCGTTGTATCCTGGGAGACGTTTGTTCCATCCGGTTGGGCACAGTATACCGGAGCAATTCGTCTTAAGGACAGAGTCCTTAGACTCGCCTCGGTTTTGCTTGCATTTTTTGTCGATTTAGTCAAACACACACTGTACACTTGTTCAGATTACAGAGTCCAACAAAACCTACTACATTTTAACTGTATGATATGCTTTCCAAAGAAATTTTATATATATGTAGGAAATTTTCTATACTAATACAGCATATAAAAGCTTCACTGTTTCAAAAGAAAACCATTTTTTTTTAAAAAAAAAGAAAGGAGCAAACTTTGAAGACAAGAGACCAGAGGCGCAATGATGATGGGCATATATTTATAACAAAGTGTATTGGATGGTAGCTGGAATCGGATTCCGGTGCATCCTTTGGCATTTACTATTTTAGGATACATTCCTTGTACACGAGCAGTTGGTCAACTCCGGCTGTTATTTGTTTTTATTTCTCAACGGTATAATGATTTCGGATAAGATAACCAACTTATGTTGTTAATTTAGTTCTTTGGACTCACTGTTTAGGTGCTAATCATTTACGTAACTGCTTTGTAATTCATGACATAGCGGTATTATATTTCATGCTCTTACTTACAAGAAACATTGTGAGATCGGAGCTTGAAGCAACCGGTTAGGTTGATGTCTTGTGACCTTGAGGTCACGGGTTCGAGCCGCGGAAACATCTTACACAAAATGTAGGATAAGGCTGCGTATATCAGATCACGAAAACAATCTAGCTAGCTTCCCTCCGGATCCTACGCAAGAACAGTAACGTAGTGCACTGGGAACGCCCTTTTTACTTATAAGAAACATTGTGAACATATGTAACAAGGGGTTCATAAATAAAATAACCAAAGAGACATCTATCAACAACATGGTATAATCAGTGTTGGAACTACTAGACGGTATAATCAGTTTTGAAGCTAATAGACGATATGATTAGCGTTAGAACTACTACACATCATAATCGGTGTTGGAGCTACTTGACTTCCTCTATTCTTGGATCGTATGTATTTACTTGGCCATTATAATGTTGCTAGAATGTAGGGTGTTAACCGAACCGAATAGTTCGCGAACTGTTCGAGTTTGATTCGTATTTGATACGAGTTTGTTTGTTAATTTTACTTAAACGAGCCGAATTTGAACATCTGTTTGGGTTAGTTTACCAAAACGAGCCGAACTGTTCGGCTCATTTAAACAGTTATAGTTTTATCGAGCCGAACTCGAACCAATTTTAAAGCTCGTTATACTAAATGACCCGAGCTAAACAATTTGTTTAGCTAAACGAATCCGAATTCAAAAACCTAGTATTCGGTTAGGTTCGGTTCATTAACACCCCTATGATTCCATTGGCAACATTATATATGGTGAGTATATATATATAATAAGGGGTGAAGGAATGTATAGTTAAACAAAGACATTTACTAGCATGACGGTATAATCAGCATAGGAACTTCTACACCGTATAATCATTGTTAGAGCTATTGAACTTCTTCCAAGCTTGGATCATATGATTGAGCTAACCATTTCGATTAAACAATTCCAACCGTAACACTATGTACGGTGAGTATATATAATAAAGTATAAGGAAATCAATAAACAGAGAGATCTACCAGTATAACGATATAATCACTATTGGAGCTCATAAACTTTCTCCATGCTTAAGTGAGATGTATTGTTGCCATTATAATTTCGAAAAATAATTCCACCGACAAGGTTATATATATAATACTACCTAAGCATAAAGTTTGCCATCTAAGCGTTACATTAATCTGACGTATTAATTGCATGATAGCTTTTGACTACATAACCTCCATGAAATAGTCCAGTTGGTACTCGAGTTGGGAATTACCACAAAGAGGTCACGAGTTCGAATCCAGAGACACGTACAGTGTGGGTGTTCGTCTGCTTCTAGGCTAAAGGACTGGTTTATAGGGAAGACATCTTTTATGGGGGTAACTATGTAAGATCTCACATCGCTGTGCTCTTGATTTAGATCTTCTACGCAGTTCCTTGGAACTAGAGCAGTGGGCCCTTTGGGCTTTTGACGCAAAGCTTTTGACTACATATATATTTATATTTATGAAAGGAAAGATGGTACTGTTACTAGAAGAAACCCCACTTTCTTTAAGCCGCAACAGTAGTTGCTGGCTGAGGTGCACTCATTGTTCATGATTTATTACACATTTGTGTAGTGATTTAAGAACCTTGAGGGCTTGAGTTCCAACTCCCAAATCTTTCCGCCATAGCTGAGAATCAAGAAGAAGAAAACATGTTCTCATCCTTCACAAATAATCCCATCTCTCTTCCTCAGCCCCCCTCCCCATACTGCACCCCACACACTTCCTCTTTTGGCCAAAATCATCATGACCTTGATCTGCTCCACCATTACTTCGACCTAGGTCATCATCCAATCACAAGCTCTACAGCTAATAGTATGATGTTATTATCATCATCAAAAGGTATAGAGATGAACCACGAAATAACCCGGCCTAATTACCAAGATCTTAGCTTTCGGGGTGGCCGGCTTAATAGCAAGCCAAAGAGGAAACAAGTCCAAAAGAAAGACCGGCACTGCAAGATTGTGACGGCCAGTGGGCCGAGAGACAGGAGAGTTAGGCTTTCCATGGACATTGCTAGACAGTTCTTTGATCTTCAAGATTTGCTAGGCTTTGATAAAGCTAGCAAAACCCTCGATTGGTTGCTCACAGAATCCAGCACCGCAATCAATGAGCTGGTCCAGATGAAGCAAATGGAAGAGCACAACGCCAAAAACTATTCTTCTTTGAAATGCAAAAGTTATGACAATGTTGGAAACTCCAGAAGTTTGTTTTCTCTGACGAATGGAGAAGAAATACTTGGACAGAAGAGTGGTATAGGGTTTGATAGTGCTGCAAAAGAATTAAGGGCTAAGGCAAGAGCAAGGGCTAGGGAAAGAACTGTAGAAAAGAAGTGCAAAAATGAAAAAATGTTTGATGTGCTTGAATTACCAAGAAAATCTTGCAGCCATTTTGGAGATGTTAAGACTTGTGATTGTGAGCTTTTATGTTTCTGTCAGCCAAATGGGAAATCGGATTTTGGAGAAACATTTGAGAGTTTGGCTGTAATAACAAAGAAAATGAAACCCTCCACAGTGTCTTCTTGGGACAATTTGAAGATGGACAGTTGCATCTTCAACCAAGGTACTTCTTATATGAAAAGCTAATTAATAAATGTGGGATCTTTATGTGAATATAATTTCCTTAACCAAGGTATTTCTTATTTTACTTTTCTTGCTCTTTGTTTTCCAGGAGACTCAGATCTGCATGAAGTTTTTAGAGGATTACAGGAATAATAACGTACGGATGAAACAAGAAGCAGAAGCACTACGAGATATAAAGTAAGAGCTGTTTATTTTTATAGTTCTTGCCTTGGTTATTATGTGGAAGCCCTTGAGTGGAGAAATATGAGCTTCAACTTTCTCTGGACTCAAGCTTATCACTGGGGTTAGTTAAATGGCTAAGGATCAGTTTTAAATTTTTCACCCCATGATCCGTAATTGTATTGAAAGTTCTTAGATGCATGGTCTCCTTTTCCTCAGCTCCACTACTAAAGGCAACAAGTTTCTTCTATAAGTTGGTAAATTTATAAACTGATTTGTATTAGATAAAAAAGACTTGATTAAATTTGTCTAATCATCTGTTAAAATTTGAGAATGTTGCATATTGATGGCAAAAAAGTGCTTGTTTTTCCACTCTTGACTCTGTTATACTTTGAGGCACGGAGTTGTTATGAGTTTTATGATGGTGGGATGGAGTAGGGAGCTTTTTAAGGTTGCTGCTTTGTGACTTTGAGGTCACGAGTTCGAGCCGTGAAAACAGACTCTTGCATAGAATAAGGATACATACATCAAATCGCGAATCGATCCGGTCCCTCTCCAGATCCTGCGCAAACGCGGAATAGTGCATCAAAATGCTCTTTTATGATGTAGAAGTTCTTCTTCCTTTTTTTTTTTTAAGAAATTAAGACCTGAATCCATAGCCAAGACCTAAGTAAACCTTATTTAAGAACAAAAGCATATTGACAGAAAAAAGGGTACTATTACTTGCACTAAAATTTTCCAAGGTGATGAGCCCTTGTCTGAGTTGTTTCTTGTTCAATTCTGACGGGTTATTTTGCATATTGATTGCACCCCCTAGGTTGTAAGAATCAACGATTACCATATTGCTCTTCTTAAACCTTGTAGTTCGAAAAGTGAAAAATGTTAGGTCCGTGAAACACACTAGAAGGGGGGTTGAATAGTGTGTTTATACAAGTATGGTTCTTTTTCGAATCTTTTTGCAATGGAAGTGTTTAAACCAATACTTGATGTGTTCTTTGAAGGAAATAAATTGCAGAAATAAAAGAACACCAAATTTATAGAGGTTCAAGTCAAAGACTCTACTCCTCTACCTTCTTGCTTTGAACAAGAAGGATTTTTGAACAAGGGATTGTTATTTCTCTTTGGGGGGAAACAACAATCAAAGAAAATACAATAACAAACTAGGTTTAGCAAACCTAGCTCAAGAACAATGAAAACTCAACCTCTTTGAAGCCTAGCCTCCTCAAGATCTTCTTTGCACCAAAGAAACCTTCTATGGAGTATGATGTAGCTCCTACACCATCAACTAGCTCTTGGAAGCTTGAGTTTCAACAATGAACACTCAACCTCCTTAAAGCCTAGCCTCCTTAAGATCTTCTCTTCACCAAAGAAACCTTCTATGGAGAATGATGTTGCTCCAACACCATCAACTAGCTCTTGGAAGCTTGAGTTTCGCCCAACAAGAAGCTCACTTGCTTCTTGACCAACAATCTAGATCTTGCTCCTCACAATCCTCACTTAGAAGAAGACCTCTTCTCCTTTACAATCACACACTCTCAACAATAAAGTAATTTTACAATGATTTTGAGAGCAAAACACAAATGAAGACTTGAGAGCTTGAGGTAGAAAGTTAGTCTTCAAAAATGGAGTCTTCAAAGCCTTAAAGGAAGAGCTTCTAACCGTTGGAGGAGAAGGAGAGAGAGAGAGAGAGAGAGAGAGAGAGAGAGAGAGAGAGAAGATTGGGAGAAGATATCCAATGGTATGTTGACACCTCATCACTTTTGAAAATTGCTTCTTGGAAGAAGTCAAAACTTCTTGGGGAAGTCTTGCATTTTAAACCAATAGTAGAAGGATATCCCCACCTACCTTGGATTTGCATTTTGAAAAGTAGCCACAAAAGTCATGATTGCATGGGGAAAATAAAAAGTGCTTTTTGTCAAACAAAAAGTACAGGAGAGAGAAAATTACTCTAGTTCGTACCTTCTATTCGCGCATCAGACTTGTGAATGTAGCGCTCAATAGAGCGTTCGAAACTTTAATAACCTCATTTGTCTTTCCTGATAGAGCGCTATTTGCCTAGTTTGAAACTTTCTGTCCTGAAGGCTTAATATCATAATTTAAAGCTGAAGCGCTCGATAAAGCGTTTGAAACTCTATAAACAAGTTAATTTTATTTCTATGATCTGTTAGAGCGCTATTAGGCTCAGTTTAAAACTTTCTGTCCTCAGAAGTAGCGCTCCATAGAGCGTTTGATTTCTCAAGCTCCTTAAACAAGTTAGTTTTATTTCTCTAACATGTTAGAGCGCTATTAGGCTCAGTTTGAAACTTTCTGTCCTCAGAAGTAGCGCTCCATAGAGCGTTTGATTTCTCAGAAGACATTTTTTCTATTATTTAAAGATATTTCAAACACACTCGTTTTTGAACCTTCTCTCTTCTTGTGTGCAAATCATCAAAACCAATTCTTGCATTAACAATCTCCCTCTTTTTGATGATTTCACAATAAGCTCCCCCTCACTAGATGCATCTAATGCTCCCCCTTACTATATGCACTCGTCAGAGAATAACTTTATTTCATAACATCAAAAATGATTTATACTGAGGAAAAATATCATATAAAACACTTCATTGCATATGTTAATTAAAGACATAGCACAACAAGTGATTTAGTGAAACAACTACCATCAAATACTTCAATACCAGTCTTGACAAAACAGAGCATAATAACCTAGGAGGAAAACAGAGGACATCACCATTATCACAAAAACATCAACATCCACCTGCAACACCTCTCACAACACAACACAACACCACACACAGCACAATAACACATTTCTCCCCCTAAATCATCAAAAAAATATAAACCAAGGGAGGAGAATCAAGGCCAAGAGAACTAAACAATCTTAGGTTCATTCTCAAATGCTATAACAACTTGAGCATGGAGTAGTTTGGATTTCAAATATTTAAGACGTGCATCATTTGAAGTGCTTTAAGTTGACAACATTTAAATGTTTCAACTTTGCATTGGCATTGAACTCGTTGAATTGCTTAATTTGACTATGAATGCGATTTCAAAGTAATGTAAAGTGCTTGAAATCAAGAGAGCATTTATATTTTCATACCATTTGACATTGATCAATGTTAAGTAATCCCAATCGACTTCTAATAGACTCCAATACTTCACAAGGCAGTGGTTTTGTGAATATATCCGCTAGTTGGTTACTAGTAGAGACAAATTCAACACAAACCAACTCTTTATGCACACAATCCCTAATGAAGTGATGTCTCACTTCGATATGTTTAGTTCGACTATGATGAACAAGCTTTTGTGCAATATTAATAGTCGAAGTATTGTCACACAAGATAGGTATCTTGGAAAAAAAATGAACATTGTAATCATTTAATATGTGTGACATCCATAACAATTGTGCACAACATAAGGCGGCCGAAACATATCAGATTACGCCGTAGAAAGAGCATCACTATTTTGTTTCTTGGAAAAACAAGATACAATACAATCTCCAAGAAATTGACAAGTTCCGGATGTGCTCTTTCTATCAACAAGACTTCCGGCATAGTCGGAGTCACTATAACCTCTAAGATCAAAACATGCATTCTTAGGATAAAATAAACCAAACTTCAAAGTTCCTCTAAGGTAACGAAATATACGTTTTACCGCAATGAGATGCATTTCTCTAGGATCACTTTGAAATCTAGCACATAAACATACGGCATGCAAAATGTCAGGTCTACTAGCTGTCAAATAAAGTAGACTACCAATTATGCCACGATACAAGGTTACCTCAATTTTCTTTCCTTTTTCATCCTAGTCAAGTTTCAAACTTGTGCTCATAGGAGTGTCACATTTCTACCTTCACCAAAGTTGTTCTTTTTGAGCAAGTCTTTTGTATACTTGGTTTGAGAAATGTATACTACATCTTAAGTTTGCTTGATTCAGAGTCCAAGGAAATAAGTGAGTTCTCCCATCATACTTATTTCAAATTCACCTTGCATCAAGCTAGCAAATTGCTCACAAAGAAGATTGTTAGTAGCACCAAAAATAATATCATCAACATATACTTGAACAAGCAAATGATATTTACCTTGTTCTTTGATAAACAAGACGGAATCCACTTTACCTCTTGAAAATCCACTATTTAGAAGAAATGTACTCAACCTATCATACCAAGCTCTAGGAGCTTGTTTAAGGCCATAGAATGCCTTTTAAGCCTATAAACATGATGTAAAAAATCATGACATTCAAATCCGGGAGATTGAGCCACATATACCTCTTCTTGAATAATTCCATTCAAGAAAGTGGATTTAATATCCATTTGGTAAAGCTTGAAATCCTTGTAACAAGCATATGCTAACAACATTCTTATAGCTTCAAGCCGCACTACGAATTGGAATGTTTCGTCAAAAACAATCCCCTCTTCTTGACAATATCCTTGAGCAACTAATCTAGCCTTATTTTTTTGTGACATTTCCTTGATCATCCATCTTGTTACGAAACACCAATTTTTTGCCAATAATAAGATGATCATGAGGTTTGGGGACCAATTTCCAAACATCACTTCTCTCAAATTGAACTAGCTCTTCTTGCATAGCTAAAATTCAATCCTCATCAAGAAGTGCTTCTTTAACATTTTCAGGTTTCATAAGAGACACAAAAGCATTTTTCCTATATTGCCTTCGGGTTGTAATTCCACAATTTATATCACCTATGATTAGATCTTGAGGATGAGAACTTTTGTGCTTAAATGACCTAGGAAGATTGGATACATCTCCTCCAACTTCCTCATGATCACTTTCCGGAAGAGACAAATGATCATTATCAATATGTGAGTCATTTTCCAGAAAATGAGATGCATTAACAACATTTTGTGTATCATCAAAAGAAGCTTGTGAAATATCTCTATTTATTTCACTTTTGGTCTTTGACACTAGGTGGATGAGTTCCTTCAATATGATCAATTTCTAAGTCAATGAAGATTTTTCCGTTAGGTGATTCATCAACATCTCTTCTTGATGAACAACCCTTGGAACAATATCAAGGTCTTCTTCTTGAGAAGTTTCACCTTTAACATCTTCATTTTCCTCATTGAGTTTAGTTTCATCACTAAGTGATTCACTAAACTTAACATGAATAGATTCTTCCACCTTTTTGCTTCTTTTGTTAAATACACGAAATACTTTACTATCTGAGGCATAACCTAAAAATATGCCCTCATCCGCTTTGAAATCAAGCTGGTCCAAAGTGTCTTTAGTGTTAAGTATAAAACACTTACAACCAAACACTTTGAAATACCCAATGTTGGGGACTTTGCCATTCTAAAGTTCATAAAGAGTCATATTTAGGTAAGGTATTAAATAGACACGACTAATTACATGACAAGCGGCATTAACCGCTTCGGCCCAAAAATGCTTGGGCAAGCCGAACTCATTAAGCATTGCCTTACTTATTTCTTGTAGGGTTCTATTCTTTCGTTCGGCCACACCATTTTGTTGTGGATTTCATGGAGTCAAAAAGTTATGTACATATCCTTTGGATACACAAAATCTTTGAAAAACTCCATCAAACTCACCACCATGATCACTTTTAATTGTCTTAATGGTGTCACTCATGTAATTTTCCAATTGCCTACATAAATCAATAAACTCATGCCATGCATCACTTTTCTTAGCAAGGAACATTACACATGTATATCTAGTGTAATCATCTACTACCACAAATGTGTAATGTTTGCCACCCAAGATTTTTGTACCAATATCCCCATACAACTCCATATGTAACATTTGTAGGGGTTTGGAGGTGGAAATATTTGTTTTGGGCCTAAAGCTTGTTTTCACAAGCTTTGCTTTTTGACAAGTGCTACAAAGTTCTTGGTTTTTCAAAATTCATTTTGGGAAGCCCTCGAACTTTTTCATTTTCACAAATATATTTAAAAGTTTTAAAATAAACATGTCCGAGGCGTCTATGTCAAAGTTGTGCCAAATCATTTTTAGCTACAAAACATGAAACATTTTGTGAAACAAATCATTTATGCTAAGTTTGTAAATGTTTTTGTCCCTCAAGGCTTCAAACATAACAACCTCATCCTTTTTCACAATGCATTTTGTTTTCACAAATATAACTTCATATTTGTATCACACAATTGGCTCACACTTATCAAATTATACTTAAGCTCATCCACATAAAGTACATCACTAAGAGAGAAGGAATCGTTACCCACTTTACCATGTCCTTTGATTTGGCCTTTACTACCTCTGAAGTGGACAACTCCTCCATCTTGCATAGTGATCTTATGAAACAATCTTTTGTTTCCCGTCATATGGTTGGAACACCCAGTGTCCACGACCCATTGGACGCCTTTGTCCTTGATTTCTCCAATTGACGCTATGACCTACAAAATCAACATATGACATTGGTACCCTTTTTGTTTTGGGTCCTTGAGGATTAGTAACATGCACTTGACCCTTTGGCACCCATACAAGATGTGTATTTCTCTTGGCTCTACAAACTCTTTCTACATGCCCTTTCTTGTTGCAATAGAAGCATGTAGGAATACGTTTGTGAGAGTAAGGATGATCATGATGCTTATGTGTAGGCATAATTCGAGAGTAAGAATGATCATGATGCTTATGTGTAGGCATAACCCGTGATTCATGTTTATGCATGTTCTTCCTTGGTACTAAGGAAGAGGTTTTGGCAACGTGTTTAACCAAAGGTTTTGATACCTTGGGTGCTTTTGCCTTGCTATGAGGCATATGCCTTTGTTTCTTCAAAGATGGTTTTGATTCTTTGAAGGAGGGAGTGGATGCATTACTTGATTTAGCAAATTTAATCAAAGGCATAGTTGAAGGTTTCATGCTCACACTAGATGCATTATAGCCTAATCCGGTTTTATCAATGCTTGCTCTTTGACTAATTAGCATCTTATTTAAAGCATGCTTGCCCTCAAACATTTTTTCCATTGTGCTCAAATGAATCTCACTTTCATATCTCAAACAACAATTCTCATTAGCAACTACTTTATGCATGGTCATAAGAATATCATATTCAAGTTGCAATGCAATGTTGTTTTCAAGTGTGACATTATACTCGTTTATGCATTCCCTAAAATCTCGTTTAACACGTTTATATTTGAGACTTAGCAAATCATTCTTCTCAATCATATCATCAAATTCATCTTGCAATCTATAATGAGAAGATCTAGTGCATACCTCCATATCATCTTCGATGGCCATGAAACAAGAATATTCTCTTTCAAGATCATCATCACTTATGGCTATAAGAGCAAGATCCTTGTCATCATCATGGTCACCTTCGGAGTCGGATAGGAGACTATCCCAATGTGCTACCTCCGCTTGAAGAGCCTTCTTCTTTTGATAGATAGCCTTCTTATCTTTTGGATGCGGATCCTTCACTCTACAATCTTTCATAAAGTGACCATATTTTCCACATTTGAAGCATTTGTCATCTTGGTCCTTGGATAGAGTTCCTTTGATAAATCGTTTAGCCTCATCTCCATTTTTCCTAGCAAATCTTTTGAACCTTCTTACAAGAAGTCCAAACTCATTATCCGAATCATCCGTGTCACATACCAATGCCTTAGGTGAGTGTTTGATAGGATCATTTTTCTCTTGTTCCTCAAGTTGAATTTCATGAGTCATAAGATTTCCATATAACTCATCTAATGTAAGAGTTTCAAGATCCTTTGATTCTTCAATGGCCGTCACCTTAGGATTCCATTCTCTTCCCAAGCTATTTAGAAGTCGATGGTTAAGATCTTCTTGTTCGATCTTCTTTCCCACCGCATTGAGTAGATTGACAAGTTTGGTGAACCTTTGAATAGTCTCTTCAATTTTTTCACCATTTGGGACGGAAAAATTATAAAATTGTTTCATCAACATCCTTCTCCTTGCCTTTCTAACTTGAGAAGTACCCTCATGAATCATTTCCAACTTTACCCATGCTTCATGAGCCGATTGAACACCTTGAATCTTAGCTCTCTCATTTGGAGTAAGAGAACTATTCAAAATGTCAAGAGCTTTTCCATTTATAGCAAATAACAACTCTTCTTCTTGAGTTGGATTATCATAGTCAATAGGAGCCTTTGAGCCCTTGGTAACTTCTTTCCAAATTCGATAACCACAACCTCTAAGATGGGTCTCCATGTTGGATTTCCATAGAGAGTAATTATTTGGATCAAACATTGGCACTTTGGTATAGATATTAGATACCGAAGGTATCAAATTTTTTTGTCTTATTCTTCTTGTTCTAGAAGACTCACCACCCGAAGATTCCCAATCATAAGGTGTTTCTTCCATACTAGATAGGATCAAGCCTTGCTATTTGACTACCAAACAATCAAGGTTAGGCTCTGATACCAATTGTTAGGTCCGTGAAACACACTAGAAGGGGGGGTTGAATAGTGTGTTTATACAAGTATGGTTCTTTTTCGAATCTTTTTGCAATGGAAGTGTTTAAACCAATACTTGATGTGTTCTTTGAAGGAAATAAATTGCAGAAATAAAAGAACACCAAATTTATAGAGGTTCAAGTCAAAGACTCTACTCCTCTACCTTCTTGCTTTGAACAAGAAGGATTTTTGAACAAGGGATTGTTATTTCTCTTTGGGGGGAAACAACAATCAAAGAAAATACAATAACAAACTAGGTTTAGCAAACCTAGCTCAAGAACAATGAAAACTCAACCTCTTTGAAGCCTAGCCTCCTCAAGATCTTCTTTGCACCAAAGAAACCTTCTATGGAGTATGATGTAGCTCCTACACCATCAACTAGCTCTTGGAAGCTTGAGTTTCAACAATGAACACTCAACCTCCTTAAAGCCTAGCCTCCTTAAGATCTTCTCTTCACCAAAGAAACCTTCTATGGAGAATGATGTTGCTCCAACACCATCAACTAGCTCTTGGAAGCTTGAGTTTCGCCCAACAAGAAGCTCACTTGCTTCTTGACCAACAATCTAGATCTTGCTCCTCACAATCCTCACTTAGAAGAAGACCTCTTCTCCTTTACAATCACACACTCTCAACAATAAAGTAATTTTACAATGATTTTGAGAGCAAAACACAAATGAAGACTTGAGAGCTTGAGGTAGAAAGTTAGTCTTCAAAAATGGAGTCTTCAAAGCCTTAAAGGAAGAGCTTCTAACCGTTGGAGGAGAAGGAGAGAGAGAGAGAGAGAGAGAGAGAGAGAGAGAGAGAAGATTGGGAGAAGATATCCAATGGTATGTTGACACCTCATCACTTTTGAAAATTGCTTCTTGGAAGAAGTCAAAACTTCTTGGGGAAGTCTTGCATTTTAAACCAATAGTAGAAGGATATCCCCACCTACCTTGGATTTGCATTTTGAAAAGTAGCCACAAAAGTCATGATTGCATGGGGAAAATAAAAAGTGCTTTTTGTCAAACAAAAAGTACAGGAGAGAGAAAATTACTCTAGTTCGTACCTTCTATTCGCGCATCAGACTTGTGAATGTAGCGCTCAATAGAGCGTTCGAAACTTTAATAACCTCATTTGTCTTTCCTGATAGAGCGCTATTTGCCTAGTTTGAAACTTTCTGTCCTGAAGGCTTAATATCATAATTTAAAGCTGAAGCGCTCGATAAAGCGTTTGAAACTCTATAAACAAGTTAATTTTATTTCTATGATCTGTTAGAGCGCTATTAGGCTCAGTTTAAAACTTTCTGTCCTCAGAAGTAGCGCTCCATAGAGCGTTTGATTTCTCAAGCTCCTTAAACAAGTTAGTTTTATTTCTCTAACATGTTAGAGCGCTATTAGGCTCAGTTTGAAACTTTCTGTCCTCAGAAGTAGCGCTCCATAGAGCGTTTGATTTCTCAGAAGACATTTTTTCTATTATTTAAAGATATTTCAAACACACTCGTTTTTGAACCTTCTCTCTTCTTGTGTGCAAATCATCAAAACCAATTCTTGCATTAACAAAAAAGACAAAAATAAAAAAAGTTCATTCACCTGCTTCCTTTATCCATGAGAATGTTGAAAACTATGTGCTTAGCTTACTAAATAGTGTTTGAGAAAATTCTGAAAGTAGAAGAATTAATGCACTTTCTTCAGCTAATCGCCTATATGTGTTGGCTTTTTGTTTGTTCCTCATTTTTTCCATCTAAACAGTGTTTCCAGTGTTCTAGGCTTTCGTGTTTGTACAAGGTACAGGGAGGGGTTGGATCTCTTCGAGATCTCATATACGCCTTACCATACATTTTGTGCAAGAGGCTGTTTTTGCGGTTCGAACCTGTGACCTCAAGGTGAAAAAACAGAAATCTTACCAGTTGATTTAAGACCCGCCCTCTTTTTTCTATCTCATTTGGGAAAATGTTGACCTCCCATTCATTATCATATTACTCCCCGGTTGGATCCTCTCACTCACAATCCCCTCACCTCTTTCTCCACCGCACAACACGTGGCAGTAGGGGGTGAGGCTAGATGCGAGTTATCCTTATCTAGCCTCACCATCCCCTGCTGCCCATATGTCGTGCGGTGGAGAAGGGGGTGAGGGGATCCAAACCCATTACTTCCACCTTATATATTTCCAGTTTTGTGGATCTTTTCTTTTAGCCGTCTTGTAGACGATAGCTCATGGCAGCTTTCTCTGCTGTTAGTTACCTAATCCCGTGGAATGTGAGATGAGGAGAAAATATTCTGGAGAGATCAAATAAAAAGATGACAGCTGATTTTGGGATATACTGATATGTGAAAAATGGAGACCTTAGATACAGCTCTTAATTTGTAGAACCGAGTAATTAGAGAAATTCATACGCTGCTTTGGTAAATTAAATGAAGTGTGGCCCTAACTATTCATGCATAACAATCTAATAGTTTATTCAGAAATCGGAACAATAAAAGATATCTCATGTAGTATGGACGGAACAACGTAAATGCATGCAGCAGTGAGCATTTGTCGTATTTTACATGTCAAATATCTAGGTTTTGCTATACTTTGTGTAAGTTTTATAACTAGTTTGTAATGTTCAGTGGATATGAGAGTATATAAGCCATTACAGTTTCCACCATTATTACATAGATGCCGGAATTTTTTTTAACAGAAAGAAAAAGATAATGTAATCCCACCAAGACTTTAGGTTAGGTAATTTAGCGTCAGTGGTGGCGCCGGCGACGAAGAGTGGTTAGATATTAATGAGATGTAGATCGTATGTAGCAACTCTTTGAGCAGCTACGGCCATTGTCTACATGTTTTGGCGACAGATAAGGTAACATATAGCTATTAAAAAACACAAACCCACGTAAATTCAGCAATCATAATCGTACGGGACGCAAAATATCATCCCTTTTTCACCTACTTGCAGTCTTGCTGACCACCCTCTGAAAGTAGTATTTGTATCTTTGATATACTCGAAAAGAAGCTCTAATTAATATGGAAATTTGTTGGCAAAAGTTGAACCCCAACCCAAAAGGCCCCACTGTCCCAGCTTCAAAGAACTGCGTGAAGAAAATTAATATGGAAACTTGAGTTTATATGAGGTGAGGTTTATATCACTTAAATTTTATGAAGTGATGTTTATATCCACTTAAAACGTTAAGATAATGGGTCTCATTCTCATATAAACTCATACATTTTTCTCAAAGTGGGTAATGTAGGATTATATTTTCAATACCCGGCCTCACGTGGCAACATGATTTGACATACACACGCGTCTTAGAATCCGGTTCGACATACACACGCGTCTTATAACCTGTCTTCAATCACAAACGACAAGACATGCATAAATATCTGTACTTGGATGAGGGAAGACAATAAATGGACAACCATGAGCCATTTGGGTGAGTGAATACAATAAATGGTCAACCCTGAACCACATAAGTGTGAGTCCACATTTTAAACCTGCTCTATACCATGTTAAAACTTGGGCTTACGAGGCACATATCCACTCAAAATCTTAAGTTAATAGATGGTCATAATTCATTCTCGTATAACTCATATTTTTTCTCAAATTAGGCAATGTGGGACTATATTCTAAATAATTAAAGTTCATTTCTACCTTGTTTAATTCACATACATATTTGTGTGCACAGTATCGAATATCAACGACAATTACTATTTTTATAAAAACATTTTGTAATTAATCTATGGTTGAAGGGTATTGTTGTCTTCTCCAGAATTTTTATCTGATTTTAACCAATACCTTTTGTAACTCTAATCATGAATATTTTACAAATTAAAGAAATAAGAGCAAGAACAAGATGATTGAAACAAGACATAGGTGAGGACGGGTAGGTTTGGAGGTTGTAGCAAATGAGAATTCTTGATTATGTTGTATTTATTTGATGACAATAAAAACGTAAATGTCAAATCATGGAGAGCTGGGTTAGATGACAATATCCCCGAATCCAATTTGTACACGACATGAGATACCGTGTGTATGTTTTGCTAAAAGCATGTGACGTAGGTGTAGATATGCATTAGTCTCTTACGAGTTGTTACCATTTGTACATAAAGTTTTATTCAATAAAATCGATCGAATTCCCCCAGAAAAAAGTATTGTAAAAGAAAAGGTAAAAGGCTTTGAGAGTGACACTAAAAAGACACAAATAATCCTTCATTTGGGCTTCATTACACAACAAAAATTTTTGTGAAGAAATGACTTAATTGTTACATATTCAAAAGAAAAGTAGCAAGATTGTATCTTGGCGTAAGGCGAGAGCATTATTTCCCCTCAATAATTTGTAGTTGGACCCAATTTATCCAGAAAAAATAAACCACAGAAGACTTCGGCCCGTTTTCTACTTTCTACTTTGACAAGATAAAGATAGGCTAATTCAGTATCCGGCCCAGTATCACCAGCCCATATTACTGTATTACTTACGTTTAGAGTTTTCTTGTCCCCGAAGTTCTTCGCTTGTTTCAAGTAGCAAAAACCGGCTGAGAGTAGCAGAACCAGAAGGAAACGATTAACAATGGAAGATCAGAAGACGATATCTCAAGGTATCGGGGAACTCAAGTACGATACCCTTCGAACCGGTCTTCAAGGCGTTAAAGGAGATATGCTTGAATCTCATCCTCTCGAAACTGCTCGTCACAATGTAAATTTTTTTCTCTCATTCTGCAATACAATTATCAAATTCATGTTGCGGGTATGCTTTTTCATGTTGCGTCTTAGCAATTGATGTTAACTTTTTTCGGATTTTTTTCATATTAGTGTACTTATTTATTGTATCTTTCTATCGATTAGGTGAATGTATGGAAAGAGCGTATCGACAGGAAGACCCAGGCCGACATTTACGGCTCTGCTTTCACCCTGAGGGCGGCTTTTGAACGTGAAATTCTCTCGAAGTTAGTTCCTTTTCCGGATATGTTACTGATTTGCTCCTCCCGTGGATAGTAAACGACAAATATTTTGGTTGGTTGCGGTTAGGGTCCTTACAGCTTATGATTTCTGGATCTAATTAGTTTTTTCCCTGTGAATCTGTATACTTTTTCACTGGTTTACATCGTGTGACATGTTTTTCTGGTAAGAGATCACCAAAGAGTTGAATATGGATCCCATTGATGTTCCTGTGTTTCCTGAGTATAAGAAAACAACGATGGGAAATTTGTTCTCTTTTGTGAGTACCGGTTTTCTTGATATGTGTTTTTTTTACATCTTTTTTCTCCTTATTTGGTGTGGATTTTGGTGGAACTATTTGAAGTTTTAGTTTATTGTGGTTTTTAGTTTCTGAGAAAATGTTGCTTCTCTATTTGGCTGTAATTCAAATGCATTTTCTCTTCCCTTAACGTATGGTTTAATCTTGCTATGAAGTGAAACCTAGAGCTCCTCTGAAGTGCTTTACTTGACTGTTGCCAAATTACTCTTTTATTGCAAGATGTTTAGATGCATATTTCTTGTTAGATTTGTCATGGACGGGACTACTGTTATTCTTTTTCGCTTTATCTGTTTAGGACCTCAAGAGGTGAATCAAGAGCTTAAGAAATTATCTCTTAGGTTTACTTAGTGCTAATTATGGGAACTGAGTACGTGAGGCGTTATGAAGGAAAGTGAAGGAGAGAAATTACTTCATCTTAAGGTAGATGCTTTTCTTACTCCAGTCCAATTTAGTACCTCATTAAGCTTTCCCACTTATTTTAGGTTTTCAAGCATTCCTGGTTAAAGTTGTAAATTTTCAAGGCTGACCAACATGAATTGGTGCTTTAGAGTTGACTGTTAAACTGGCTGACCACTCTAGCCCTTTGTTTCAAGTTACTTTGTGACCTTGATATGATTTTTACTGAGTTATGTTACTTAAAAGTACTAAATCGAAGCTCTTATTACTTACCAAAATAAAAAATCTCAGCTCTTTTTTTCAGGGTGCTGAATTTAACTGATAATCAAAGATGCATGGAGAAGATTATTTCACATTCTTATCGATACAAAAGATAGTGTGATTATTACTGTGGGAGACTTTATGTAAAGATTCATCTCTCAGAATTGGCAGATTCTTTAAAGAGAATACCAATGGATAAACTGGTTGGGCTTGATTTTTTCCAATTGAGGTCTTGATGCGTTGAGAAAGTGTAGGCATCATTTGTTTTTGTATGAAGTGTAGGCATCATTATGGCTTTGGAGTGTGTTATATGGTTTTGGCATCAGAAAAATGCTCACATATGGAGAAGTAAGCAGTTGGTGATTCTACATAAGAACATAGGTGATGTAAATGAGCATGCGAATTACAGAGGCATCGTGTTAATGAGTCAAACTATGAAGTATTTGACATTTACAACTGAGAAAGAGCTTAGGAGGCAGACATATTTCATAGATTATGTCTGCACTAAGAAAACTAATAGAAAGACTTTTGTGGAAACAAATAACACCTTGTATCTGGTGTTCTTTGATTTTTAGGAGGCATTTGGAGTTTATGGAGAAACTTCGTGGAGTGGTTTTTCCGGGATAGATTGTGTTGTGGTTTTATTACCTGCCCTTTCCGGTATTGGTACTATGATGGCGGTGGTTTCAGTTTGGTGTGTGTTGGTTGTGCAAGGATGTGTGTTACTTTTTCCTGCAATTGTTATTGGTTTTTAGAGAAAGTGCAGAGTTGTCCAATTAAACTATAAGCCCCTATTCTTTGCTCGTTCCAAGTAGGTATTCCACTTGCTCCTCGCTCATTCGCTCACTCCAAATATGGAGTTCGCTCATTTGCTCTCTCAAACCTACGTATCTTGAAGTTTCTTCAGTCTCCTTTCTCATCTAGCTCACTCTACTTTGATTTTTCTTTTCTTAGGCTAAAACTATCTACTACCCTTTTCTTCAATTTCCACTTGCTCCTTTCTCATCACTGATTGAATAAGATTCAGTCTCTTTTCTTACGCCTTTCTGACTCTCCTACGTATCAACATGTTGATTTAGTATCTTCAGTTAAACCACTTGCTCCTTTCTCATCTAGCTCACTCTACTTCGATTTATGTTGATAAAGTAGAATAGGCTAAAACTATCTACGTATCTT
>AP025040.1:685458-974204 GCA_036186865.1 Eustoma russellianum | reverse complement strand
ACTTTTATCCTCGGAAGGTCTCTAGTTCTCGCTACGCCCCTTTGCTGCTTTTGGCATTCCACTTGGGATGAAAAGCATGGGTCTTCCTCTTCTCTGAAAGTACTTCCCCTTCCTTACTTGTTTCATTTTGTTACCGCCCTGTGGGTCCCTCCAATCTACGATTATATGCCCCTTGGGCTACTTTCCTCTTTTTTTATGAACTATTGACATATTAGATCGGCATTATCAAATGATTTAGCGCTTAGCTACTATATATAAAGAAGTAGCTTCAAGCAGGTTGAGTTTTTTCGGCCGCGTACAGAAATTTCGTAGAAAGAAGATCAAAATGTCCTTCCCTTAAGTGGGGAAAACGAGTGCGACGTCACTCCATTTCAAAGGTGAGAAGTGAAAAGGGTAAGCCCGGACACAGACCGTATAGGGCATTCTTTATGTTAAATTATGTATAGTAAGGGTCGGTCAGGTTCATTGTATACCTTCTTTCAGTCCCATCCACTAAAAAAGAACCTGTCCGAGTATTTGTACCTGCTTCTTCTTCAAAGTCTTCCAGGACTTATCTTTACTATCTTCTCTGAGAACATATTTTAGAATCTCCGATCGGAGAATGTTAATAGATGTTCCCACTACACGCTAACTAGCTGTACTGCGTAACGAACATTTTCTCAGTTAGTGAAGGAGAACAGTAGGGATGAATTCTGCTGTATTTGGTAATTGCTCTAACTTAGTCTCTTGAGATTCGATTCTGGATTCTTTCCGTAACCCTGGTTTCAGTTTGGTGTGTGTTGGTTGTGCAGGGATGTGTGTTACTTTTTCCTGCAATTGTTATTGGTTTTTAGAGAAAGTGCAGAGTTGTTATTGGTTTTTAGAGAAAGTGCACACATATGGTGTCTTTCCACACTTTTAGGATAATTAAACTTTTCTGCATCTTGTATGTAGTGGGGAGGGTATTCTAGTGCAGCATATTATTCTTTTTTATGATTGCTATGATTTCCTTGATTAAAGCCAAAATGCAGAATTATGGCGTCTTTTTTGACAGTGTCATTGAGCTAAATAACTTCATCTGCACTTTGATTCTTGATATAGACAATTATTTATTTATTTTTTTCAAAAATCAAGAGTGCAATTTTTTTTAATGAATCTTGGTTGCGTTTTTTTTAATGAATCTTGACTCCATTTTCAATAGAGTCAACAACACTTTTATTTGACTTTGGAATATGATGGAAAAAGCAAAATGACTCACTAAATTGGTTGCATTTTTTGTATTGTGAAGTAGCAACTTAACGCAATTTTCATTATGGGTGAAGGTGAAACCGGAAAAAATGGAAGGGAATCAATTGTATTTCCTTAAGCAAAACCGATACATACAATTACAACATATACCTCCTATCCTAATTATGACATTAAAGACTAGTCATTAATCCCATTAATCTTGGGGATTCAATACAAAAAATCCTACCAAATATACACCTCTAATTTCTCCTATAATCAAGCTAGGATATTACAACATAATTACACCATTCAATCTTCCAAATTAAGGCAGGTCAAAACTGCCGATTTACTGCAGCATCCGTGCAGCATCCGTTTCTTCCTTTATTGTGAATATCACACATTAAACATGCCATCACCATATTCCAGCCGAGAATAATGCATGGTATCAATGCCGAAGATAATTACATGCATTCCAACACTCCCCCTCAAGCTGGTATGTAGATATTTTCCATGCCAAGCTTGCTGATTAATTCTTCAAAACTGGTCTTATGAAGTCCCTTGGTCAGAATATCCGCCACTTGTTGCTTTGTAGGGATGTAACACATTGAGAAGCTTTTATCGTCAATTTTCTCTCTAATAAAGTGACGATCCACCTCGACATGTTTTGTCCTATCATGATGAACTGGATTGTGTGCAATGCTCACGGCAGCCTTGTTGTCGCACAACAGCTGTATAGGGCCGTTAGATAAAAAATGTAACTCACCAAGTAATCTTTTTATCCATAATCCTTCACAGACTCCATGAGCCAAGGCTCGGAATTCGGCCTCCGCACTGCTCCGCGCTACCACGGGCTGTTTTTTGCTCCGCCATGTTACTAAGTTACCCCAAACATAAGTGCAATATCCTGATGTAGATCTCCGGTCTACTGCTGACCCTGCCCAGTCTGCATCAGTATAAACACTTACACCCCTTTCGGCTTTCTTACCAAAGAAGAGACCCCTGCCTGGAGTTTTCTTTAGATACCTTAGTATTCGAAATACTGCTTCAAGATGTTGTGTTTTTGGTGCATGCATAAACTGACTCACCATACTGACTGCAAATGCTATATCAGGACGAGTGTGTGATAAATAAATGAGTTTACCCACAAGTCGTTGATACTGTCCTTGATTCACACCTGCTCCTCCTTCAAGACTTAGTTTCACATTTGCATCGGTTGGCGTGTCTGCGGGGCGGCAACCAAGCATCCCTGTTTCCATCAAAAGATCAAGTACATATTTTCTTTGAGAAACACTAATACCTGAAGTATTACGTGCGACCTCCATGCCAAGAAAATACCTCAAGTGGCCAAGATCCTTCATTTCAAACACACTACTCAAATAATTCTTTAGGGACTTGATCTCGGCATGTGCATCTCCTGTAATAATGATATCATCAACATAGACAATAATAATAGCACGTGTCCCATCAGTGGAGTGTTTATAAAACATGGTATGGTCAGCTTGTGATTGTTTAAATCCTTGAGTTTTGACAGCATGTGTAAACTTTCCAAACCATTCACGAGGTGATTGCTTCAAGCCATAGAGGGATTTGTTTAATTTACACACAGAATTATTCACATTTGAAATGCCCGGAGGGAAATCCATATAAACTTCTTCGTGTAGGTCCCCGTTTAAGAAAGCATTTTTAACATCTAGTTGTTGGAGGGGCCAGTCAAGACAAGCAGCAAGAGACAGAAGTATTCTTACAGAATTTAGCTTAGCAACTGGGGCAAACGTTTCATTATAGTCAATTCCAGAAACCTGTGTAAAACCCTTAGCTACCAAGCGAGCCTTATACCTGTTGATACTACCATCAGAGTTATACTTGACCGAAAAAACCCACTTGCATCCCACTGTTTTCTTACCTTCCGGCAATTGTACCACATCCCATGTGCCAGTTTTTTTTAGAGCCTGCAGTTCGTCCTGGACGGCCATACTCCAGTTTTTATCCATCATTGCCTCATAGATATCTTTAGGAATTGAGGTGTTAGTGACCTTAGCTGTGAAGGCCGAAAACTTGGAAGAGAGTTTATCAGTAGAAACAAAGTTTGAGATGGGATGTTGTGTACATACTCGTTTTCCCTTTCTTACCGCAATAGGTAAATCCAAGTCCTCCTGAGTGTCCTTGCATGAACCAAGACTCGGTTCTGGAGATTGGCACTCTGGAGAGATGACAGTGTTCATATCACCTTGAGGTGGGTTTTTTCGCGAGTAGACTATGATGGTGTCTGGAGGTGTTTTTGGCCGAGGGGCTGGACTTGAATGTGGCGGAGTTATGGACACGGGCACTGGCGGGGGTACGGACACGGGTACCGACATGGGCACGGGTAGCGAAGTGGTTGTTGGTATACTCCAGTTTTTATCCATCATTGCCTCATAGATATCTTTAGGAATTGAGGTGTTAGTGACCTTAGCTGTGAAGGCCGAAAACTTGGAAGAGAGTTTATCAGTAGAAACAAAGTTTGAGATGGGATGTTGTGTACATACTCGTTTTCCCTTTCTTACCGCAATAGGTAAATCCAAGTCCTCCTGAGTGTCCTTGCATGAACCAAGACTCGGTTCTGGAGATTGGCACTCTGGAGAGATGACAGTGTTCATATCACCTTGAGGTGGGTTTTTTCGCGAGTAGACTATGATGGTGTCTGGAGGTGTTTTTGGCCGAGGGGCTGGACTTGAATGTGGCGGAGTTATGGACACGGGCACTGGCGGGGGTACGGACACGGGTACCGACATGGGCACGGGTAGCGAAGTGGTTGTTGGTACTCCCCCTGAATCGCTGCCGTGATTGGGAGAAGGCAACGATTCGTGTACTGAATGTGGAATCAAGGGACTTTGAGTGCTAGATAGAGAATTAAGTGGAATGATATCCAAATGGCCCCATCGATCTACGGAGTCAGGTGTTGGAGGGAAATATGATTCATGTTCACGAAAGTAGACATCCATTGTAACAAAGATTTTTCGGTGAGTAGGTGAATAACATTTGTACCCTCGTTGAGTGGATGAGTAGCCTATGAACACACATTTGTATGATCGTGGGTCTAATTTGGATCCATGAGAGTTGTGGTTATGGACAAAGACTACACACCCGAATACTTTAAGTGGAAGAGATGAACCACTATGGAATAGAGGATAGGTTTGCTTTAAAACTGAGATAGGAGTTTTGAAGTCAAGCGTTTTTGATGGTAAGCGGTTAATCAGGTGACAGGCTGTAAGTACGGCTTCCCCCCACAGATAAGTAGGAACATGCTTTGTGAACATTAAGGTTCGAGCAACTTCCATGATGTGTCGATTTTTCCGTTCAGCCACACCATTTTGTTGAGGTGTGTCTGGACATGAGCTTTGATGTATGATACCCTCGGAGGCTAAGTAGTTGCGTAAAATTTGGTTGAAGTATTCTGTGCCATTGTCAGTGCGTAGGATCTTTATTGTGGTTTGGAACTGGGTTTTAACCATGGAGTGGAAATTCTGAAATGTAGTTGATACTTCAGTTTTGTCTTTAAGAAGATAAATCCAACACACTCTAGTATGGTCATCAATAAAAGTAAGAAACCAACGTGCGCCCGAGATGTTTTTAACTCGTGAGGGACCCCAAAGATCACTGTGTATAAGATAAAATGGAAACGAACCAACATGCACTTTCGGGGGGTAAAGTTGTCGGGTATGTTTGGCAAGTGTACACGCATCACATGACAGAAATTTGGATTTTTTTATTTTCAAATTTGAAGAAAACAACCGTTTCAGATATTGAAGACTAGGATGTCCTAATCTTTGATGAAGTAAAAGTACATCCGGAGAATTCGAAATAGAATTGTAGGAATGAGAAATATCAAGACAATGGGCTCGGTTTTTTGAGTGTGAGTCGTCCTCAAAGTGATAGAGTCCGCCTTTCTCTCTAGCAGTGCCAATCTTCCTCCCCGAGCCCTGTTCCTGCAAGACACAAATTTGCGCAGAAAATTCAGCCACACATCCAGAATCTTTGGTAAGTTTGCTGACAGAGATTAAATTGCATGCAAGTTTTGGAACGAATAATACAGCTTGCAATGTTAGGGTTGAAGACACAATCACTGAACCCCGTCCGGCTACAGTAGCAAAAGTACCATCGGCTACTCTAACTTTCAATGTTCCCGGACTTGTAGAGTAGGTAGTGAACAGGGAAGCATTACCTGTCATATGATCTGTGGCTCCCGTGTCTAGAATCCACGATGAAGTTTCAACAAAATTTGCCATACCTGATTGATTGGTGACTGTAGGCTGCATTTCGGTGTGCCCTTTCAACAGAGCAAGCAGTTGGTCAACTTGCTCTTGGCTGAGGGCGGACACGCCTGGGGTATTGGCCGGGGATTCTTCCACTGCTACCGCCGTGAATCCACGGCCTTGTGACTGCGGAGTGCGTTTGGGCCGAGCATCTGCAGGTTTTCCATGAAGGTTCCAGCATTTCTCCTGTGTATGCCCCAGCTTGTTGCAGAAAGAACATCTGGGGCGGTTGTTGGGTCTGGTGGTGGCCGATTTTACCACTAGTGCAGATGAGTCACTAGGGGTAAGAAACGGTTGATGGTCCCTCCGTTCTCCTAGCATAACACGCCGACGGCTTTCTTCGCGCCTGACTTCCGCGAAAGCTTCACTCAGGGAAGGAAGAGGTCTTCTTCCAAGGACACGTCCTCTGACCTCATCAAGTTCTCGATTAAGTCCCGCAAGGAACTCGTACAGTCTCTCCTTTTCAAGATGTTCTCTGAATTTGGTGTTACCTTCTAGATCTCCCCAGTCGGCTTCATAGTGCAAGTCCAGCTCTTGCCACAGAGTTTGGAGGGTATTGTAGTATTCAGTGGTACTCATACCCTCCTGGCGAATTTCTTTGAGTTTATTTTTGATCTCAAAGACTTGAGAAGCATTTTCAAGGTCGGAGTAATGCTCCTGAACCGCCTCCCAGATGGACTTAGCGGATCGTAGGAATAGATATGTGCGGCTGATGTGCGGTTCCATCGAGTTGATGAGCCATGACATGACAAGAGAGTTGTTAAGTTCCCACATTGAATAGTTGGGATCGGTGGTTTCAGGTTTGGTTGCTTGGCCATTGATGTAACCAAGTTTTCCTCGTCCTCGTAGCACCATTAGGACTGATTGGGACCACAACAGAAAGTTTTTACCATTGAGTTTGTGATTTGTAATTTGCAAGGGGGCATTTTCACTCGTTGCTGGCTGGTTGGTGATGATGTTTGGGTGGGCCGACTCAATCTTTTCAGTGGAGGAGGAAGAGGAATTTCCAGAACTCATCTCGATTTGTTGGATGAGAGTTTTCGGTGGCTGGGTTTCGGTTTAGAGGGCTGGCTCTGATACCATGAAGGTGAAACCGGAAAAAATGGAAGGGAATCAATTGTATTTCCTTAAGCAAAACCGATACATACAATTACAACATATACCTCCTATCCTAATTATGACATTAAAGACTAGTCATTAATCCCATTAATCTTGGGGATTCAATACAAAAAATCCTACCAAATATACACCTCTAATTTCTCCTATAATCAAGCTAGGATATTACAACATAATTACACCATTCAATCTTCCAAATTAAGGCAGGTCAAAACTGCCGATTTACTGCAGCATCCGTGCAGCATCCGTTTCTTCCTTTATTGTGAATATCACACATTAAACATGCCATCACCATATTCCAGCCGAGAATAATGCATGGTATCAATGCCGAAGATAATTACATGCATTCCAACAATGGGTTATTTAGAAATGACCGCTGTGTTTTCAACACATGGGTAAGGTTGCGTATACCCGACCCCCCTTCAGCTTGCCATAGGCGGGATCTTCTAAGGCAATGAGGTAATATTGTTGGTGATGGTGAATTTTAGTTGGCTCTTTTTTTTTTTATCTGTCAGGAGATTTCAAAGGCCACCGGGACCAATTCAATCATCATTTTTGGGCTTGGAGGCTGTGACAGGGGCCTTGGACAACATTGGTTTTGAGGATTACTTGAATGGTAAGGACATCCAACAAGAACTGTCTGAGCCTCTCTGTTATGTCCTTTGCCAACATTCTTTTTCCTGTTTTAACTGATGTCGTCATTCAGTGTGTTCACACAGTAACTAGTATCTGTGTAGTTAAAATTGAGATCATGAAATTCGTGTCACTTTTGAGTTATAAGTCAATTTGAGATGGAATTATTGGTAAATTTTCCTGTGTTTCCATGGCCTTTTGGTTTGTAAGGAGTGCTTGTGTGTCTAATTGTTCTTTGCAGATCCGAGGGAATCAGAAACCTTGCGCCCAGTAGACCTACATCATGGTATGGAAGTGCGTCTGGGATTATCTAAAGGGCCAGTTAGCCGCAGTTTCATGTGAGGCACTAAAGTAGATCCAAGGATGCTACCACTGCAGCCTCTGTATTGAAATCGGTCGTCGGAGCACCCTTTAGTTTCTTTCCAGTATTGATGCCAAGGGAATTCTATATTTCTTGTGTCATTTCTGTATAAACTTTTTAATGAATAGTGGAAGATAAACTCGAATTGATCAATTTATGTAACTATGAAGATTATAGAATTTACATATATTAGAAGAATCTGATTGTCAAAGGTAGAAGATTTTTGAATATGATGAAAAAGGTATTGATGTATGATCCGACGATATCTCAATTGAGGTTTGAAAATGTCTAGAGATTGAAGGTATTACGTGACTCACGTATCTAAATAACAATACTGTGAATATAAGTAAGATGTTTAACCCCTATAGAAAAAACATTGTGGTAGTGTTAAATAAAGGAGACATACAAGATTGCGTAATTTATAGACTAATTAAGATAATGAGTCACACAATGAAGTTCTGGGACGAGTTATTGATAAAAGACGTCATATAGAGGTTAGTGTATCTAAAAATCAATATAAATTTATATCGGGAAGGTAAATGATGGGGGTATTAATCTCTTGAAAATATAAATCGAGAGATATCAAGAGAATCAATAAGATTTGCATATGATTTTTACTTACTTTGAAAATACATTATAAAATATCACAAGATATACGGGGGCGAATGTTAAAGTAACATATATATAAAGTATTAAAGGCATATATGAGAACGCGATTACAAGCGCAAAGTATCCAAGAGGACTAAGCAGAGAGTTTTCTAATTACAGTGAGTTTATACTAAATATCTGTACTAATTCCATACTTATTTTCTTTATTTATAGATGAGTTAACTCAACACATTCCAAATAGAGTTTTGTGAAGCATGTTATTTGCAAATGACATTGTATCGGTGGATGAGACTACTGAAAGAGCCAATGCTAAGTTAGAATGTTGGTGGAAGACACTAGAGGAAAATTTCTTCAATTTTAGTTGAAAAAATACAAACATATAAAATTTAATTTTAGCAACAAAAGAATGACCATAGTACATTGTGTCAAACTGGAAGAACAAGATATTCACTGAGTGAGTGTTAGTTATTTAGGATCTATACTATGTTGATGAATTGACAAGGATGTGAATTATACAGCACAAGCAGGATGATTAAACTGGAGAAGTGCGTCAAGTCTTAAATGTGATAGAAAAATACATTTAAATCTTAAAGGAGAGTTTTATAGGACTGATGAAGACCCATACTATTGTACGATTCTGAATGTTAGGTACTCAATTACGAGCATGAACACATAATACGAGTGGTAGAAATAAGAATGTTAAGATGTGTGTGTTGACATAATGAGAAAGTGGATGAAAAGATGAGGGAATCAAGGTTAAGATGACATATACATATGCAAAAACGTCCTGCAGATACATCTGTGAGGCGGTGCGAGACAATGATAAGGTACATATTAAACGCAGGAGAAAGAAACCAAAAAAATGTTTAGAGAGAGACAATAAGAAATCATATGACTTATATGACAATTGAGAAACATATCACCAATGATAGAGCACAATAAATACAATTGATTGATGTAGCCGATATCACGTATGCGTATAAGATTTAAGTGAAAATTTTAAGTAATTAGATGATATAATAATTTTGAAAGATGTGTATTCTGAAGTCTCATATTATGCAGTAGACAAGGAAGTCAGGATTTAAGTTATAAGTAAAAAAACAAAAGAAAAAAAGGAAAGAAAAACAAACAAAACATAATAAAAATAAAGTAGGAAACATATAACAAACGAAAAACAAAAGAGATAAATATATGAACTGTCACTTTCGTTCATGTTTCGGCTCCCATTATAACTGACACTCTCCGATAGTTGTATTTTCACTGGGAACAAATCTTCCGACCCTCTTTAACCCTCTTTAAGGGGATATTAAATGACCCAGCGACACGTGGCATACAGGGTGATGGTGAGGTTGGATGGAGGTCATCCGCACCCAACCTTACCACCTTTTATATGCCACGTGGCAGTCGGTCCCAATGAGAGTGAGTGGCTGGGGTAAGAGGATCTCGATCGATTTTCACTATACTTTCCCGTTAAACCTGCTAACCCTAGATTCCCTCGACCTCTCACTAAAGATCACACCTTTAATAGCTTACATCTTCCTCCTCCAAACCCTAACTCAATAATTCCCCTATTTAATTTACCCCAGACCCCAATTAATTTCCTCCCTTCCTTGCAAAATGGAAGCTCGCCGTGTCCCTCGCACCGTAAGCGATCCTAAGATCCGGCATGTCGGGTTCTTCGCCCCCGGGGGCCCACCCGACCGTTCCCAATCGGGTCCGTCTCCTGTTTCCTCCTCTTCTCCCGTCTCAGAGATTTCGCCGTCCGGCAACTCTCTCTCGCCGGTTATGATACCTCCGCCTCGCCATCTCTCCTCCGACATTTCCCGATTGGCTAATTTTCCTGCTGGTGATCCGCTTTCTCCCCTTCGTACTAGTGATTCGATTCCTGTTGGGAGCTATAATCCTTCAGAGTTTGCTTCTCCTACCGCTTCTGAGTTCAATGAGGGTGCTCATTCGCCTAAATCGGCTGTTCGCCGGAGGAATTCTGGGAAATTTGCTTCCTCTCTTCCTGCTGGAGGGTTTGATATGTCTGGAATCAAGCAGAATAGTGTTCCACCTAGTCGTTTGACCACCGTTTCTACTCTCAACATGCCTCTTGGTTTAACAGGTACTGTTGCATTTAGCATTTTGGTTGTTTTTGTCTTTTTCTGTGTGAATTGGGAGGTTTGAATTTTTGTTAATTGTATGAATGCTGAGATAATTCTGGAATGTGATTTCAAATAGAGAAAGATGGGGGAGCTAGTATTGAGGCTCCGAAGGAGCGGTCAGGAGGGGGTTCAAAGCCTGCTAAAGAAAAGACGACCAAGGCAGAAAGGCGTGCACTTCAAGAAGCTCAAAGAGCTGCTAAGGCTGCTTCCAAAGGTGAACCCTGCAAAGTTTCTGTATTTTTTGGGATTGTATCAGTAGACGGACTCTATTTACCTTATCGTGTGTATGTTCGACCAGAGTTTGGTTACCTTTATATTTTAACTATGCCATATACTAGTTTCAGTATACAACAACAAGTATATCCCAACGACAACAAACCCTATTGTTAGGGTCTGGGGAGGGTGAGAGGTAGGCAAACAATACCTCCATCCCACCGATAAATACTAGTTTCAGTATGATTTTGCTTATTGATTATAATTCAAGGCAAAGTGAAGTGAAAAACTGAAAAAGGAATTAAATAGTTAGATGAAATGTTCTTTTCCATCTTCATGCTCATGTCCCTTGTGGCAATTTTTGTCACCAGTTTTATGCCTTAGATATCTGTGCTTGGTACCTGAATAGCACCGCTGCAAACTTATATAAAAAAAATCCTTAATCTTATAACTTTTTAACAATAGATGCAAATATACTTTTTCTTTCAGCGATTTAAATCATCCTTGAAGCAGTGTGTATGCTGAAGAAACCAGTACATAATATATTAGAGTTATGTTATTTATTTTTTCCATTTCTGTGAATTTCTTTTGATCTGTGATGAGCATCTAACAGAGCCTTGTGGAACTTTCTAAATCATGATGATTGTCCAGCTGAAGGGAATAAGTCATCTGCCGCTACATCTGGGGGAGTCACATCAGCAAATGCAAACCCAGGGAAGGCTTCAAAGGCTCCTTTGCAAGGGAAAGACAGCTCTTCCGTTGCAGCTCATGAGAGAAAATCTGGTGATCGTTCTGTTGAGAAAGAGAGGAAGAAAGATGTGCCTCATCCACGTATGCAGTTTGACGATGAAAGTCGCATGGAGAAGGCAAAGAAGCGTTCTGTCGTGAAACAGACTGAGGCAAGAAACAGAGTTGAACTTTTCAGGCATTTACCTCAATATGAACATGGAACACAACGTTTTGGTCTTGAATCAAGGCTATTTCAAGTTGGTCCTGTTCACCCTGCTGTTTACAAGGTGATGGTCTAATTTTGTCAGTACCTCAAGTGTTTAGTGTTCATGCATCAGATGGTTGTAATACAGACAGAGAGGTTAAAGTCAGTGGCAGGTTGATATGTTGGCCATTTTTATCTTTCGCACCATGCTTGGCAATCTATATGAATATGACTGCTTCTTTATGAAGTCCTTGGGCCTGACCGCAGCTTTCAGCGTATAACAATTGTCTGCTATGCTGATCAGGAAGTCTGACCTGATGTGTGCGTCCCCCCTACCCCTCTCTCCTTTCCCTTTTCTAAAGATTCCCTGATTGTGCAATGTGTGATATAATCAGGTTGGGTTGAGGTACTTGGCTGGTGATATTTCTGGTGGGAATGCACGATGTATTGCGATGCTACAAGCTTTTCAAGAGTCAATCAAAGATTATTCAACGCCACCTGAAAAAGCTATGATCAGGGACTTAACTGCAAAATTAAATTCTTACATTTCTTTTTTGATCGAGTGCAGGCCACTTTCAATTAGTATGGGAAATGCCATTCGGTTTCTCAAGACACGGATTGCCAAATTGCATTTAACTTTGTCCGAATCAGAAGCAAAAGCAGCTCTTATGTCGGACATTGGTCGTTTTATTAACGAGAAGATAATACTAGCTGATAAGGTCATTGTCAAGCATGCTGTCTCTAAGATTAGAGATGGTGATGTTCTTCTCACATATGGGTCATCTTCCGCTATTGAAAAGTTACTATTACATGCCCATGAGCTTGGGAAGAAGTTCCGTGTTGTGATCGTGGATTCTCGTCCAAAGCTTGAAACGAAGATATTGCTTCGCAGATTGATAGGGAGGAGTATTAACTGTACATACACTCACTTAAATGCTGTTTCTTACATTATGCATGAAGTTACCCGAGTATTTTTGGGCGCTTCATCAATATTATCTAACGGAACAGTTTACTCGAGGGCTGGAACAGCATGCGTTGCAATGGTTGCCCATCAGTTCCGTGTTCCGGTTATAATCTGTTGCGAAGCGTATAAGTTTCATGAGAGGGTTCAACTCGATTCAATTTGTTCTAATGAACTCGGTATGTATCTATCTTGTTTGGATGTTAGTTAATATGGTGGCATTTTGCTATCATTTGTTTTATTAGTCTATTTTCTATTGCAGGAGATCCAGACGTCATAGCAAATGTTTCTGGTGGAATGAACTATCTGGATGATTGGGCCAGTAATGACAAGCTTCAGGTTTTAAATCTCATGTAAGTGTAACAACAACAACATTACCCATTGCCTTAGAGTCTCTCGCCTATGACGGGGTTGGGGTCTGGATGTATGCAATTATACCCATGTGTTAGAAACATACAGAGGTTGTTTCCCGATGACCCATAATGATGCGTCAAGCTGTGTCGATCAACTGTTACTTTATAATATAAGAAGCGCAGCTAATTTAGTGAGTCATTTTGCTTTATTCCATCATATTTCAAAGTCAAAGAAGAGTGTCTTTGACTCCATTGGAAATAGAAACATCTCATGTAAGTGTAAATTTACTGTTATTCCTGTGTGCAATTTAAAATTGCCGCTTTTGAGCATTGATGAGTCTTGTTATGGCGTTTTCTTTGTCACAGCTATGACGCAACACCTTCAGACTATGTGTCAATGATCATCAGTGATTATGGCATGGTAACTATTTGGATTCTTGCACTCTTGTTTGGCGGGATCCTGTTTGTTGTCGAATATATTTGATTTGCTTACTGAAACTGGTCGAACGTGTACAGATCCCTCCCACAAGTGTGCCAGTTATTGTTCGGGAATATCGTAGAGAACATTTGTGGACATAGCAATTACTTTGCCTCCTGGATGAAATGTTCTAGGATTTTTCAAGTCTGCAGCCGTAGCAAGAATTTTTGACCACCTTATGGGCATCTTTTAATGGTTTATTCTTCCTTTGTGGGTTTCTTGAATAAATGGTTTCTTATGTCACAGTGTACTTACAAGTTTCGAGGGAGTTTTTGTTCTTCACCTGACTGTGAAGAGTGCGACTTTCGCCTCTCCAGGCAGATCAAATGTATCACCGGTGTAATAGTTGTATTTAACAAATGAAAATGTTCCAGATGAATCTTTCATAATGTAAGAAACATCATTTTCCTTTTTTTTTTGTATACTACTAGAGTGTTTTCTGATAGGAATTTCCGTCTTTTGGCTCAGGAAAAAGTTGTTATTAAGGTGGTGGTTTGAGGGAGAGTGGAGAATGAGATGGAAGAAGCAGAGTGTGGTGGTGGTGGTGGAAAATGTAGGATTTTAGAGGATAAGTGGAAGTTTTAGACAGAAATATTATTATTCCTACTTCAAACTCTCATTTCAACAAGAACAATCGTTTAATGGATTGCAGATTTGCATTTCAATCCACTTTTAGAGAGGGGTTAGCTTGATGGTGGTGGAAGGGATGGACTGAGTGGCTAGAAAGACGAGGAGGTTGATGTAGTTGTTTGGAGGTTGGGGAGGGGGAGGTTGGTGGTGGGGGGAGCTATGCTTGAAAGTGAGGTTGGGGATCATGGAGGGAGGGGCGGGGGTCGCAAAGGAAACAGAGAGGGAAATCGAAGGTGGGGGAGGGGCGGCGGAAGTAGTGATAGGACAGAGGAGGATGGTGGTGAATGAGAGAGAGAAAGGAAGGGCATAATTTCAATGGCAGACACACACTCAAAGGTCAGGGGCAAAGGAGGAGGAGGTGGCATGATCTTGCAGGTGGGTGGAGGTACACAGCGGATCTACAAGTTTGAGCGGGAGAAAGAGGGCGAAAATAGCTTCAGGAGAGGTGGGGGGAGGAGATGGTAGGGATGGAAACGGCTTCAGGGGAGAGGGCGGCTATACGGGTTTGCCGGGGAGAGAGGAGGGGTGGCGTTGGACATGCTTCAGGAAGGCTGGCTAGATATGTGAGGAAGAAGATGAGCTGATTTCTTTCTTTAAACAATGAGAGGCATTTTTGTTTTTGAAAATGGAAGAAGATAATGACCTGCTATAGCAGGTAAGGTCCCGGTTAATGGATACTAACTGTTAAGTTTTTACAGATTTGGATAAAGTGTGTGGTTTTCCTAGTTATAGATGTTTGATGTAAATTTATTTTTAAAAAAATAATAAAAGTGCCAATAACTCTTAATACAAGTGTAGATGTTTTTCTGTGATGCACCAATCTTCAAAGGTATAACTCAGAATGCCTCGAATGCAGTTGTGTTGAAAATTAATTGATATTCATACTCCGTCATAGACGGAAGCTCTAAGGCAATGGAGTAATATTTTTGTTGTATGGTGGAGAAAAAAATATTACAGTTTTCATAATAAAATTCATAATTAAATAATTTTGAAAGAAATTTCATGTATATTATACATAATTTTGTCAAAATCATGAAGAAGACGTATAAGGTAGGAGGAACAGTTCGTCAGAGGTTTTTACAGAACTGCGATACACTTCTGTATGATTTTAACAAATCCATAGATAATAGAAGTAAAATTTATTCCGAAACTATAATAATTAAAAATTTTGTTGTGAAAACTGTAATAGTTTTTTACTCTCCAGTCTCCACTAAGGTGCTGGAAAAGCGGTTTGCGTGAGTAATAAGAGAGTTGGAAGAATCTTCCTTTTCGTTTTCCTTTTTGTCTCCCTAAATAAAGACAATCGCTTATATTAACAATTTAAAAAGGTACAAACATGAGCATTCAACTCTACAAATTTCACTAATATCACAACGTGAAATCTTCTTATCCCACGAACACAATCACCCTCATTGATCATCAGTGAGGCCAATGCTCTTGATTCAGGGGATTATGTTTCCAATTTAACACGTAACTTCATCATGGATCCGATGGAACCCGAAGCTAAGCTAGCAAGCGGTCTTGTTGGCTTAACATTTATAGCTTTGCAAGTTAGAAATTTTTTTTTTTTTTTTTTTTTGTGGTATTGTTTAGGTCAGTGTTTATTGAAACTGGGAACCCTCCAACAATTTGGACTGTTCTGCCCCAAAAGTATAGTCTATATGGCACGCATCGATACCATCCAATTCATTTGTGATGTAGCCAACTAAAAAAGAAAGTAAGAAACAAATTATGGAGTATAAAATTAAAATAACAAGAAAGAATCACATCTCAGAGAAGAGAATAACAAACAGATCAGTCAAGACAAGCCTCAACGCTCCTAACATTCTATGTGGGTTTCAAATGCCTGACAAATCAAAGAAGTCAAAAAGAATCTCTCATTCAACCTGTGTCAAATGTACTTTTTTTACATGTTCTTTTAGAGATACCAGTCGCTATAAAGTATAAAACCCCAAATTGGAGACCAGTGTCAAGAATATAGCAGTTTGTTCATTCTGCTGTTCCTCTAAGATTCTCACTTTTCCCGTTTGCAGGAGAGACAACTGCCAAGATGACAAGCCCACCTAATAGAAGAATTAGCATGCCCAGGAAATTCACTAGCATTGCCTCTCTGGAATAGCGCGATATCACCTGGTTGGTTTGAAGAAAGGTAGCTTTCTCCAAAATACCAGAAGTACAAGTAGCAATCGCAAGGGCATATATATAAATACCGGAAAACACATGCCATGGCAAAAGACCAGCTCTACTGCTCCTTGAACCACCTGGGTACCAAAAAGTTGCAAATCCAGTAGCCCACTGTGATGCAGAGGAAAAAAAAAGAAAACAATTAAATGCATTCTTACCGAAACGTGAGCTTCAATGAATAACGACAAACGCACATGGAAATCAGCAGGAAAGCCAAGTTCGTTCTTTCTTTTGCGAGCAGGGGAAAAAGGACAAAAAAGCCAGAGGTTGAAGAAATAAGCATGCAAGAAGCAAAAGGGGAAAAAAAAGGAAAAAGAAGCTTCAGGTTAAGATAAGCAGACCTGAATACTGAAAAAGAAAAGGCAAGCTAGTCCCATCCAGGAGTGAAGACTGTAGAAGTTATCAATCCCCTTATCATTGTGAAACTTCCACGCGGCCCATAGACCAATCACGCCCAAACAGAAAGCAAGGAATTGCAAAAGTAGATGCACTAATTTTTTGTAACTCTTTGTCCCAGACACTGTCTTGTATGCCAGCATAGCTGCATCATTCGAGAAATATTAAAACAATTTCAAATCTACTTGAATGGTCTCACACGAACAACAAAAATCAGCCTATGAGCACATAAGATCACATTGATCAGCAAACTATTATCAACATAAAACAAGCCAAGTGGGTTCTACGTATTTATGATAAAGGAAACTGAGTCAAGACAGCTGAGCAATGATCCTTCCAGAACAAAAAGATCTAATTACTACAGCGAATCCTTTATCATTTGCTTCTCAACTGGTTTGTGAGAAACAAATTAAAGGTTTGATTAACCAACAGCAAGAAGCTGATTGAAATTTAGAATCTTGACAAGCACAAAGAAAATCAAATAAATCATAACATGTGGACTCAACAAGAACTAGGAATCTTTACAAGCTACAATTACTAGTGGAAGCCATCTCATAAAACTATGAACATCCATTTGGCATATAGGAAAAACTCAAACTAAGCACTTACATCACGCAATTGCAGTTTAAAAAAATGTCAATGCAATTGCTCTCAAATGTCTACCCAAGGCAAGAATTGATTCCAAGTTCACCAAGAATCACATGTGTGGACTCAGCGTAAATAATGCTCTAATAGATAGAAAAGTGACTCTAAGCATTCACAAAATTAATCTCTAGTTTATTCAAGTAGATTTGGAGTTATTATGAATCCACTGCTAAATCAAAAGATCTCATACCTTCACCATTTAGAACTACGAGGCCAATCACCATCAAGACAGGGTGCACCTGAATAAAATATACCTCAAATCTATCAAAACAATCATGAATTATATAATCATTGAAAAAAAATTCAGCTAAAGTGCGATATATTACTGACGCAAATTGCTAGATCAGACGCGTTTGATTTCCAACAACATTACACGACTGAAAAATGAAGCGTCAATCCACCAATAAGTTTTACAGTTAACAAAACATAAGCTTCTTCTAGAGCTCAGAAAACTTTTTGAGCATTTAGATGGAAAATGACTTACATTGAAGATGAGGTCTTTGTTGTCAGACATGAGCGCCAATCCGCCTCTGTAATGAACTGACCACGTCAGCACTAAAACTGTGACGATCAGTCCCAGACCCCTCACGGCAGGGTGGATAGGGAATCGAATTGCTGGCGCGGCCATTTGCTCGACTGATTGCCGGAAGGTGGAGCCGGAAGGAAAGGAAATAATGACGAGGACTTCTTCTGGTTTTGGGTGGAGGGGAAGGGGTTTAAGCATATTACTTTTCTAAGTTTTCCTTTTGACTAGATTTATTATTTGAGTAAATTGCAGTTATCACTCAAACGTTGGTCACATTTTCCAGTTAACATTTAATCGTTATGAAACCTCAGTTGTCATCCAAACGTGGCCAAAATTGACTCAATTAACACCAAAAACCGGCTGCTGACCTGCTGCAGCCGGTTTCAGCTAATTTTACCGCCAAAATCAATTTCTCCCACCAAAATAACTTCTTCTCCTTCTTCAATTGGCTCCCTCCGATTTTCCTTCATAAATTAGTCTCCCAATTCACCAGAGAAACTCAAGAAAAACATGTGAAGCACAATTTGAATTCCAAATAGTTATCCTATGTATTGTATGATAGGGAAAATTACAGCGGTGGAGGCAGAGGAGGAGGCCATGGCGGTTATGGTGGTGGTGGAGGATACGGAGGCGGTGACGGTTATGGTGGTGGAGGTTATGTAGTTGGATGAAGCTACTCGAGCAATATACTCAAAGAAGAATCTCACTATTACGAACACTAGTATTTCTAATCAATTCCCAACTACCTTTTGTTGGATGAACAAGAGATACAACCAAGTGAAGAACGGCCATGACCGCCGCTGATGGATTTGTCAATAGTTCAAGTGATTTTCTAAGGTGATCGACAGCAGTAGAAACATCGTTAAATGCCAATGCTCCAACTGCAAATCTAGCCGCCTTGTGTGCTTCGACGATTTTTTCAGAGGAAGGTATGTAATTGCTGTCGTACTGGAATGTTTTGGCAGCAGATGGGTTAACATTTGAAACACTCGCGTTTCTGCCACTCGAGTGGTATTCGCCGCTTGATGCATGTTGTACACCATTAGGTGGCAATGATATAGGGTAAGAAGAATCTGGGCCCATCTGACAAGAAGGAAAATGTGATGGCACCGAAGGAAGACTGCTCTCTGTAAAACTAGAGTAAGACTGAAAGTTGGGATAAGAGTACGGGGAAGCATCATTTGAAGGATATTGCATTGGTAAGTGATGCTCCTGCTGGTAGGTTGGCTGACGGTATACGTGCGAATAAGTGTCTTCAGATGCAAGAGGTCTTCAAATTGTACTTTACATGTTTTTCTTGAGTTTATAAGGTAAATTGGGAGGCTAATTTATAAAGGGAAATCAGAGGGAGCCAATTGCAGAAGGGAGATAAGTAGAAGACGTTATTTTGGTGTGAGAAATTGATTTTGGCGGTAAAATTCGCTGAAACCGGCTGCAGCAGGTCAGCAGCCGATTTTTGGTGTTAATTGAGTCAATTTTGGCCACGTTTGGATGCCAACTGAGGTTTAATAACGATTAAATGCTAACTGGAAAATGTGACCAACGTTTGGATGCTAACTGCAATTTACTCTTTATTATTTCACTAAACGAAATAGGACGTACCCAGTATATTTTAAAAATATCTAAAACTATCGTTAAAGTAAACAATACCTACAGCTCAAAGTCAAACAAGGAAAATTTGTCTCAACAACGATAATTTTATAAAATACTAATTATGTTTTCAAATGAGTTCGTTAAACTTATAGTAACATTATTAACGTATATTTTGCTCATTTGAATAAACTAACATGTGCCATTGGAAATCTTTATTGATTTATCAGCGCATCTGTAATTCTCACTATAACTATTTTAATCTTTAGGAGACGGGTTTTGATTAAAATTGATTTAGTTTTCTTTAAAAACTAAAAATTCAATTAGTTAACTAAATTTGCACCACCTTCCGATTTTGTCCCCGGTATGCATACCGTCAGTGTGACTAGGTTCCAAAGTATTCTTTGTCATATAAAGTAAATCAAATAAACCACTATAAAGCCAGAGTGGAAAGAACAAATTTGGAAATATTCTTTCATGAAAATGATGCGAGGGGGATACATCACCTTCTCCTATTTGAACCATCCTTCCTTGTTGGCAAAGGTTGAACCCCAACCCAAAGGGCTCCAACTGCCCCAACCCCAAAGAGCTGCGTGGAGTATGTAAATCAGGAGTCTATATAAAAACACTATACTTCCATATTTACCCTTGCACTATTATCATATCTACATTAACTGAGAAATGTTATTTGATATCTTATACACACTTTCAATTATATACAGAAGAAGCTGGATGCTTCAAGTTTTCATCCATGACTTTTTCTTATCAATCAGACAACTAGTCTCGAGTCTTAACTATACTTCAAAACTTCCAGGGAATTCATTCATCCCTTGTCTATATCTATCATCTCTGTCTCTCTCTACTGAAGCAATTTTCTGCCCACATCCCTGAGATCATGAAAATGCAAGTCAATGACTGGTTTTCAACGACTAGATAAGAACATTAAACTGCAACAAGGGCATATTCGACTCCCTTGCATAGCGATACGCTGCAAGAAGGATCATTGCATCTCCTTGAGTGTGTGAGCCGCAGCATCCTTAAATTGTTACAAAAGCGGCAATCTCCAAGACCTTCCTAGGTACATTGGCTTGCATGAGAAAACAGCTTCTTCATCCGACCATAGTCAATATCTGAGCAATGGTTAGCTCCAGGGCATTTGGAAGCATGAACCAACGTGTCAAGTAAAACCTTAATCACGGTAGTATTTAACAATGTTAGAGCACAAGAACTCCACAAAACAACGAGAGAAGTTAGAAAAGCAGCAGCTACTTGTGTCTTTCAACACCACATTTAACAGTTCAAAGAATTTGTCGTCGTTATAATTGTCTTTAACCTATTTGTCATATGTGATTATGGTTTGTAGCTTTCTGGTTTGAGCACACCTATAGAGTTGCTCTGTGGTAACTATACGCAGAAAGTACGTATGGTACATGCATGCAGAGCTTTCTAATTTTTAAGGTGTGCCTAGGATAATACGTTGGTGTACCTGATCTGATTTGGCATTCTGGGTAGGATGATTGGATCCACATTTGGCCTTCAGATGGTACAATATCATCATTGAAGAGTGCTTAGCGCAGCGGAGCATATCAAATTGATAGTGATTTTCCTGACAGAAGCTCAAGAATGAATGCCGGTTGTCATAAAGATCGTTATGTAGAGTGAAATTTCTCGACAAGCATCGCCGTCAACAACAACAACACTAAATCCTTGATCGCACTAGGAGGGATTGACTATATGGTTTTTTAGACTGCATTGAGCTATTTTCATATATCCCACCCTCCAAAAACTCAAGACACCAAAGTTTACCAACAAACATCCGCAGAGATAAATGCAGTTAACTCATCAGCCTCTCAGTAATTCCTATTTTTTTGGCTTTCAGGTGCCTACCTATACAAAGAGGATCTGCTAAAGTTTCTCCTCAGGAACTTGGCGACATGTTCAAGTGCTATGCCAAATACAGGGATCAAGGCAACTGAAAAACAGACAAGAAAAACGAGACGTCATTATGCTACGGTAAAGCAAGAAGCAAGGTCGTTATCCATTCTAATCAAAGCAACATTAAAAACCAAGATCTACCGAAGCAGAGAGAACAGTGGCAATTACACTTGAGTTGGAGACTTGAGGTAACAAAAGTGAGGCAATAGATGACATAGATAAAGTCTTTGGTGGGGACAATTCATTGAATCCACACTTGCTCAGCCTGCAGATTCCAAGCCCTTGGTCTCTGTAAAAACCGGTTAGAAGCAGTACCAGCCATGAGAACTAGTGAAAAAAAAAAAAAAGAGAAAACAGGATTACTACCAGATGCAAACACTTACACCGTATAATGAATATAAAAGATTACAGAGAACAAGAAGCAGTTCCCATGAAAGATAGACGAAATGCCCTCACAGACATATTATTTGGTACAAGGTAAATTAACCATATAGCGGGCTAAAGACAATGAACCAGGCAACATTCATCCAAAAAGATAAAAGGGAAAGAGGACATTTGATGAATTTTGCAATATATCCTAGTCAATTACCTAATCATACTACAACATACATAATAAATAAAAATCAAATTTCAGAGAGATGTGCTGATCGTCTCACATGCTGAGAGAAAGAGCTTGTAGACTTTGGCTCAACAACCAGATCAGCATCCTAAAAGTTGGGAAATAAGGCATAAGCTTACGACGGTTTTCCATCACAACAGTTCACCACTCAAGTATAACAAGAATGGTGGATAAATAATCAATGCATTTCTTTTTGGGCGAACAACACACCCTAAAGGTGCAAATTCCAACCACATACCACTAATGGTCTAAAGAATGATAATCACTAATCCAGAGGTGCCATCCACTTTCCTTCTTAAGCATTGAAAATCTAGAACTGTTGGATGCCAAAAAAAAAAGACGCAGAATTTCAATAGTTAAGCTAGATAGCAAATAAGCAAAATTCAGAAGTCGGTACTCATAGTTTCCTATTTCTTCTGTAATTGAAGTAGAACATACAACCAGAAAAGAAGGCCACAAAAAAGCGATAACATGTGGAATATACTTCATATTCTTTATCATGCCAACAGAATAAGGGCATTTGCTTGAAAAAGTAAAAAAAAAAAAAAAAAAAAATCCTCACACTGGACTGTAAAAGAATAATTCTTTTTGTTTCATAAAGCTTCAAGAAACATATAGGAAATCCACAACTTCGAGTTCAAGGTCGAATTAGATCTAGCAAAGGAAGAAAAGTAACGCAGGAACCCAGAAAGCTCCATAAAGCCCATGAAATTTTCACCATCTACTAAACGGGTAATGCATCGGTCAATCCGAATTTGAAGAACTAACCCCCGGAAACTGCCCAGAAAATAAAGCAGTTAACAAATTAAAGGAAAAGTGTAGTAGTAAAGGAACGGACTCGAGAAAGGTGGGTGAAAAGAGATAATACGATGTGACGGTGGTATAACTTGCGCTTGAAGTGGTCGACGACATCGGGGCGAGAAGCAAGGTGGGTAGGAATGAGAACGTTGGACCAATAGTCCGCCGATCTTGGATCGTTGTCGTAATCATAGGCCTCCGCCGCCGCCGCAATCCGCTTCAATTTCTGAAGATCTTCTTCTTATCCCATCTTCTTCCAATATCCCAAATTGATTTACCTTTAATTTTTAAACCTTTTGAACCCAAATAGGTAATATACTTTCAACTCTGGTCGCAGTTTGATTTTCTGCTTCCACTACGCTGCCGCCCGTTTTATGGGATATTCCATCTCCAGCGTTTATCACTGAAAAAATAGGCACTATTATTGGTTTTTTTAATACTAGTTCTTTTCTAATTAAAATGTAGAAGATGTATATAGTCAATTGTTAATGATTATACTATGTTATTTATTCCACCCTTTTTAGTAGTTATATCATATAATATTAGCAATTTCTTATAATAAAGTCATTTATAAGGACACCCTTTTTAGTAGTTATATCATATAATATTAGCAATTTTTTATAATAAAGTCATTTAAAAGGATATTTCTGATGTATTAGGCTTCCGTATTTGTTGTTTGGAACCATGATCTTAATCTTTTTTTAATTGTTTTAAATAAAGGTTTAACTCGCTATTCTTTTGAATAGTTTTTGACTATGTAATTCAACAAAATGATATGTTTATATAATGATATGTTTATATGCAAAAGTGCAATAAAAAATCAAATGAATATCGTATGAATATTTTATATGCTCGACATTGGTAATTTAATTACGAATTAACTGAACTGATAATTTAAATCAAAAAAATCAAAAGAAGATTAAAGTCAAACGTTAAAAATCATGATTACGGTCACGATTCCGAATGTTGCAGAGAACTGTGTAGAGTTGAAGTCGTTATCATCCGGACCCAGTATATTTCAACGAGAGTAAAAATTATCGTAAGGGTGTGGAGAAGGTAATTGTCATTTAACCTGATAGATTTTTTTTTTTAATTTATATGTACTCGTCCATTTTAATTGGGATAATTTCCCGTCGAAGTTTTTCATTTTCAGAATTCCTTATTGCTGTGTCATAAAAAATAAAGAAAAATTACCGTACTTTATGCATTTTTTTAGACATAGAACTAATATGATTGGATAGACACGACATGAGTTTATTTTATTGTATTTTGGCATCATTTTTTAATAGTTGTGCAGTTTTAGCCTAATACAAAGATAGTATTGAGGTTAGACTTTTTCATATACGATGTCATTAATATGCCATACACCATAGTGATAGCACTTAACACTAAAACCTATTTTTAAGTTTTCTTATAAATGCTACCATATTACTCACCATAGTATTAACGTAAGGTCCATAACTGTTGCCGGGTAATAATTTTATATCCAGGTGGTCTCCCGTTTTCGTTTGACTACAAAAAGAGAAAAAGTCATTACCACTATATGTTTACAATCAACATTATATCATAACTTATGTTTTGTAATCTAGAAGTTACGCCTCCAAACTGTAAAACCTACGTATATCAGATCGCAAAACAATCTAGATCCTCTCCGGACCCTGCACAAACACGAAGAAACCTGCGTATATCAGATCGCAAAACAATCTGGTTTCTTTCCGGACCCCGCACAAACACGAAAATCTAACACACAGCGAACTGTCTTTTTTATTTTAACACGGTAAATATGTTTAAAATTTTGCATTCATTTCCAGCGTATTAATTAGGTAAACATTTAAGTAGTTGCAGAAGTAGCTGAAGACACCTAATGTAATGGTTACGACTAAGCCGCATCGTCAAAACAGACTGCAACAGTTTCCCATTTTAACGATAGCTTATGTCTCTCCCTCCCAAACAAAAATTAGATTATCTGAATTTATTTCAAAAGAATTTTTTTGGACAACATTTCCAAAATAATTAACAACAACAACAACAATAATAATAAATAACCTAGAAGAAGTGACAGTTCCTTCTGTGCAGTTTCATATGATTTGACAGAAAGATAAAGAAAACACCAACTAATAAAAAGTGGAAATCAGACAGTTAAGAGTCTAGTGTCTTTAAAATGAAATATATCTACATTGACCAATGGTGTCTTGACAATTTTGTATATTACAATGAGAAGGATATTCCAAACATATAAAATAACGAATCTAAGTAGCAATACTACACTTACAACTTAATCATTACCTTAAAAACAACCAAAGTTTTCCTTACACGAATGAACTGACAAGGTAATTACAAGAAGTTTGAAAGAACCAAAAACAGCATTGGCGCGATAGGATTAACATGTCATTAGTCATTTCACAAGCAGGTTTGGCTACCTGTTCTGCTGCTAAACAAGTAACCTTATGCCTGCACAAAACGAACATGCGATTTGGTGGCCGAAGTAACGCTGAGCTATGATATTAGTTGGTTTGACTCATCCAGCTGCTCTGGGAATTAGAAAAAGAATCTGTGCTGAATCCTTGACTTCCAAAAGCCATCCTTTGGAACATTCTGATTTGTGCAGATTGTTGTCTTGAATCATATATCTGACTTTGTCCAGGTCTCATTCCATTTGTAATGTCTCCACCCTCATCTATCATATCTAATGCGCGGACCACCTAAAAGATGGAGAAAGAAGGAAGAAGAACACATCAGAGTTATACCACAGTGAGGCTCAATAAAATTTGTCCAGCAACAGAATAACCAACCTGGCTCATTCGTGGCCTCTTTGAAGCTGAATGCCGTACACATGCTGCAGCAGTTTCGACCATTCTAAACATTTCACTTTCAACGAAGTTTTCGAGTCTAGGGTCTACCAAGTCTTCAAAAATTCCATCATCAAGTGCTTGAGTAAGCATTGGTCGAGCCTGAAGCATTATATATGTTTTGTTGAACTACAAACTAAAGGCTATAGATATCAATACAGGAAGTGCAAGTACAGTTACTCCAAGTATAAAGCAGGGGTAACATCTCAATATCATGGGCAAATTTATCACCATACTGGAGGGTCACATCTGGGAGTGTTTTATTGTGTTCAGATTAGCAAGTGCATAACTTCCATATGTAATGTTGTTTTATTACGTACTACCCTCCCATACCCCGCCATAGGCGGGAGCCTCTAAGGCAATGGGGTAATGTTGTTGTTGTAGTATAACTTCCATATCCTTTTTAGATAAACTAATTCATCGTTTGCGAGTCAAAAATTACACTAAGATAGCATACAAAGAATACAGTTTCATCACAATTCTGTTTCCTCTACATCCAGTTTCGTAGATAAGTAAAGATAAAATGCTTCATGAAGTAGCCATTCCAAGGGCCAACGGAAGGATTATAAATCAACAGGAAACTCGAAGCAGGGAAAATAAAGGAACAGCGAAATAAATTTAAAAGAAAAGAAGGAATTTCTTCACGATGAGAGTCAATGCAGTTAGATCACACAGCAGCATTTGCGTTAAGAGAACTCACCCATTCCACAAGGCCTTCATCGCCAAAAGGCTGAGATGCATCGACAGGTTTACGACCAGTAATAATCTCCAAAAGTACCACGCCAAATGAATATACATCCGATTTCTCCGTCAATTTACCACTAGTCGCATACTCTGGAGCCATGTACCTGACAATTGTGCACAGATTCACTTAAGGGAATCGAAAATCTAAAGCCAGAAATGATCTGGGATATGTAAAAATGCAGTGTAAATACAATACAAATAGACACATACTTTTAAAAGTACAGTACAAATACACACAGTACACATATTTGTACAAATACAGTATACACATACTATTAGTATATAAATATCACTCAATATATTAGAAGCTTAGTTTAGATAAGTGTTTAGGGTAGAAAACAAAGTAGCCGTTGTTGGCCACTTAGAATATAGCCATTGGGCATTTAGCTGTTGGAGGCTTAAGCTCCTTTAGCCTATTTCAAGGCTCATCCTTTGTACTCCAAAGGTTAAGTTGAATAACACATTCATTTTCTTTTTTTCTATATGGTATCAGAACACTGATTTTGATTTATTTCTAACATGGCCACACTTTCATCTTATTCCTCTGTCTCTGAGCAAACTAAAACTATCTCAACTATTGATCAATTATCAGGAGCAGGGCCTCATGGCTCTTCTGTCTTTGATGACTCTTCAATTGTCACTACCGATCATAAATTGAATGGTGACAATTACCTCTCTTGGTCTAGAGGAGCTGAAATGTATGTATCTGGAGGATTACCTCTTTGGTACTATAACTGTTTTAAATAAACAACAACATTACCCCAATGTCATACAGGCTTCCGACTATAATGGGAAACTGTTTCAAATAAAATGGATCCTAAATTCAAAGTATGGAAATCTGAACATAGCATGGTTATGTCATGGCTAATAAGATTAACGATTCCTCGTATAAGTGTTGATATCATGAAGTATGCAACTGAAATATAGGCTGCAGTTAAGGAAATGTATTCCAAACAAGATAATACATCTGAACTATATGAGATTGAATTTCAGCTTCATGAGATTAAGCAAGGGAATATGACTCTTAATAGGTACTACACACAGCTGACACGTGCTTAGCGATAAATTGATGTGTTCGAAGTACATCAGTGATCTTGTGGTTCAGACTCTAAGCTATATAACTCTATTACTGAAACAGAATGAGTGTTTGGATTTCTCACTGGATTATATCCAGATTTTGATGGTGCCAGAAGCAGAATATTGAGCATTAAGTCACTGCTTAGTTTAAAGGCAGTTTTCTCTGAAATTAAACATGAAGAAAGCATAAAGAAAGTCATGATGAGGACTAATCCGACTTTATCAACAGAGCATTTTGCCTTGCTCTCAAAAAAAAACTGTATATAATACTTGTTAACAGTCATGTTTCTTATTTAATTTTATGAAGTTGGGCTTCAATCTCATATAACTCAAAGGTATTGTCTTGTTAGGGTATATTTTTTTATCTGCAACCTACTTTTCAGCTGCAGTCTCATACATCATGAAATCATCACTTATATCAGGAAGCATTGATCTTATCAACTAAGACATGATCGCGCTATTCTCAGATTTACACAACCTGAGTTTAGAATTAGTTTCAACTGCAACAGTTATAGTCCCATAGAGATATTATTCTTTGCTTTTATCTGTCATAAACATTTCAATTTCTCTGGACCAGAAGAGATAATAGTCAACATTGAGTTTGTGACTGGTAATGACAATAAATAAATCATCAAATACATGTGAGCTATGAGACTATGCTCTTGATGCTTAATCAAGAGTTGAGATGGCCTCAGTTTTCTCAGAGACAAAAGAAGAAGATGAAGACGTAGCCATGTTTGAATTTAATCAGAAGCAGAGTCAATTTGGCTCAGATAACATATAAAAGCATACCTGCATGTATACTGTATTTGTATATTTGTGTATATACAATGTATATTATTAAGGTATAAGGTATGTATTTCTACAATACTCCAAAGATCAAGTTGAGTAACAAATTTACTATCTTCATTTCTATAGGATATAGCTAAGGAAACTGCGTTCCGGGTTGTGCTGTGCGAGGTGATGTAAAATTATTCTTGAAGCTCAGCCAACAATATTATTTTGCATAGGGCAAAATATGGATAAAAGGCGAATAATTTCCTACAATATGCCATAATATACTACGGTTATAGCCACCTACCCAAATGTTCCCATCACGCGTGTTGATACATGCGTCTGTGAATCCAATTCCATCGCTAACTTTGCCAGACCAAAATCTGCCACCTGCCAGTTAAACGTCATACAAACTGAATCCATTTGTTTGTGACCACAAACGCCTCAAATATTAATCTTTTCCCTCTTTTATTTATTGTCCTTTTTTCATTAGAACACATGAGTAGACATGCATTGCAGGTTTACCGAATTTGCAGATCAACATTATAATGTTTTGAGAAACAGTAGTTCTTTGTGGATATGGAATCATACCTTTGCTTCAAAGTTCTCATCTAAGAGAATGTTGGGTGACTTAATATCTCTATGTATAATCCGGGGATTACCTGATGATCAAAGAAGAAATTAATGATTTTAAACAATTGAAAATAGTAGAATTTCTTGAGTTAATTTTGACCACCACGAACAACACCTTCCGAAGCCTTATTCCAACAAAGGTGGAGTAAGTTATATGGCTTCTCATAAGTTAATTACGATATCCAGGAGATGGTTTACTCCATGTGACAAAGAATCTTGATGAAACTAAATAAGAAACAAAGGAGATGGTTTACTCATTTGACAAAGGACCCTAACAAATTAAATCATTTCTTGGCATCAAAACATAGAGAAAAATTGACCAGAGTCCTCCAAAACTATAAAAAAAAAAAAACAAAAACCCTCAGCCTAAGCAATCCAAAAGTTGACCAGATCTTGGACAAGTATAGCCAAATCTGAGAAATTTCATAAAACTTACAGCCCTCATGTAGATAAGCAATTCCTCGGGCAGCACCAGCAGCAACTTTAACTCTGGTCGCCCAATCCATAACTCTACTTTCTCCTGTACAAGCAAACACTGGATTCAGCCGTCCATAGAAATGATTATCGTGATATTCGCCACCAGGAACACTTCAACTGCTAATTTCATATACCAGAATGGACAAGACAAAATAAGGGATCTTCCACTGAGTGATTAACAAGCTTGGTCATCAATAACAACATTGAAATATCTCCTTATACAATTGAAGACCTTCTGATGGATTCTATTTAATGATAGTGCTTTTGCAGCTCATGGAAATTAGAAGAGTGGTACAGAGTGGTAACAACAGCATAAATTTCAATACTTACTTATCTACAAAGTTGCCACTTACCATGAAGATGATAATGGAGAGTGTCATTTGAAACGAAGTCATACACGAGTATTCTTTGATATTCATATATACAGTAACCGACAAGCGAAACCAAGTGTCGATGGTGAATTCGGCTGATAATCTCAACTTCTGCTCTGAACTCACGTTCTCCCTGTCCACCTCCAGCCTTTAACTGCTTTACTGCAACTTCCCTACCATCGGCCAGAATACCTTTGTAAACACAACCAAATCCACCTTCTCCCAAAAGATTGTTTGATGAAAACTGATTGGTAGCTGCAGCAAGTTCATCGTATGTAAACCATGATCTTGAGTTCGCTATGCCGCCACCCTCTGAAGAGTACCCAAAATTGCTTCCCGCATTACTACCAGCATACTGGGCAGAATTATGAGGAGAATGCTGAGGCTTGAGGAAGTACGAATCTGGTAAAGGAGTGCAGTAGAAATAAACACATGGTAAAAATTGTTTGCTTAAATTTCATTTTAGAGCTCTTGGCATACACGAGAAACAATTTCTGGCACAGTCACGCGGTCTGGACTTAAATGCCAGACGACTTAAAGATCAGTACATCATTTTACTCCCTTTTTTTATGAAGAGCCAAATTTTAACTGGGTCATGTTTATATTAGATGCAGTAATTATTCACATTTGTTTAAAAACAAGAAAAATATTAGAAGCAACACTGTGGTCCCAGAAAGAGGACGTTCCAATTGACTTGGGAATCCACACAACCATATTTTTGAAACACTCGTCAGAAAACTTCCGATGAATTAAAAAGTCAAATAATTGGTGAACTGACATTACTAGATAACTAGAATCATGCTTAAAATATTGAACGTAAGAACAGACATCATAATCCTTGCTGATATACAAGTTCTGTGTAGTGACCTATATGGCCATGCAACCATCAGCCTTTCCCCTTCTGTCGTCGATTAAGTACTATATGCAATTTCATGCAGAATAGAACCCAGCATTTTCACATGTAATGAAGAGTGAAAAAACAAAGACGAATAGGTTTATTTAAATAAAAGGATTACCAGAACTTTGGGATGATGGAGAAGGCATGGTGAAACCGTTATTCGATGTGATCTTCTTTTTCTTTCTTTTCTTTAAAAGCCATACTGCAAATACCGCAAGGCTGAGCACCAAAAACCCAACGACTATACCAATGGCAGCAGCTGGTCCAGCCTTTAGGTTACCACCACCAGTAGTTTTTGTGCCAGGAGGACTAGATGTCGTTGATCGTGCAGTAGGCTTCTCCGTGGGAATTGTTGGTATTGATGAGCTAGTTGAAGGTGCATCTGCAGATGTATTACCTTGAGGAGCAGGAGGAGAAACAGAAGGAGGCAAAGAAGAAGGAACAGCAGGAGGAGGAGATCCAACAGAAGGAGGAGGTTGGGATGAAGTAATTGGAGGAGGAGGTGATGCAGAGGGGGCAGGAGCCCCTTGTATAGGCTTTGTAACAGGTGGTGGGGGACTCATGGAAGGCGGGGAAGGAACTTTCCCTGGTGGAGGCGGCGAAAATGATAGAGCAGGAGGGGGAGATGATACTGATACTGGAGGTGGAGAAGCAGGGGGAGGGGCTTGTGGAGGTGAAGATGATACAGGTGCCTGAGGAGGAGGAGACTCAATAGAAGAAGGCGGTGGAGACAAAATTGGAGGGGGAGGGGATTTTGCTATTGGAGGAGGGGTCGTCGGAGATGCTGGTGGAGGTGTAACAGGAGATGCAGGGGGTGATGATGCTGGGGTAGATGGGGGAGGTGCAGAAGGGGGTGATAATGGTGGTGGTGGTGGTGATGGTGGTGGAGATGGAGAAGGGGCAGCAGGAGTTGCTGGGGAAGGATTTTGAGGAGCTGGAGCTGAAGAGTTTGAAGGGCTTGAGAAAACAGAAGGGGGTGGAGCTCCAGGATTTGAAGGAGGTGGGCTTACAGAAGGTGAAGGAGGTGGGCTTAAAGAAGATAAAGGAGATGGGGCATTCGAAGTTTGATTAGGCAATGATGCGTTTGGCGTAGCCATAGAAGTAACTGAAGCAGAAAATTGGTGAAATTGGTGAAGAATATGCAATCTTGGAAAAATTAACTTCTTTGTTATCAAGAAGCCAATGTGGCTTCAACCCCTAAAACATATAACAGGGCAGAGGGGCATCAAATCTAATTCTAATTTCTCTAGGAAAAGTGAAAACACACTGTTCATTACTTCCTATTGTTGGCCCAAAAACTTCAGAAGCTTCCAACCATCAAAAAACTCCGGGGAAGTAAATCACAACTTCAAAAGAAGACCTGTAAGAATCAATGGTTCACAGACCTACCCAAACCCAGATGAAAACTCTAGTGTAAAGAAAACCCAGATTCAGAATTGAGAAAATTCCAAGAAACAAGCAAAAGAAATTCAATGCACTATCACCTGACCGCAAAAAGCTGTAATCTTTATGATGTCAAAAGTTACTTGAGCAAATGAGAAGGCTCCGGGCCACCAAACAAGAAACAGGAATGCTCAAAAATGAAAAGCAAGTCAACTCTAACCTTTTACTTTCTCTTTATGTGCCACATTCGCCGGTCGGGATCTGTTTATTTTTTTCCAGAGAATTTTTTTCGAGTCAAGGAGACTGGTGAGGATGAAGGTACAAATGAAACGTGTGGGCAACTTCGAAATAAGATAAACAAATCACAAACTTCGAAATCAATAAAGAAAGAATTACATGTCACGGCAACATGCTCTGTACCTCAGAACATTAGCAGCAAATGTAAGAAGATTTTTTTTAATTTGTTCCTTTTTTCCAACAAAAATAGCAAAGGTTGAGTAGTCCTTCTTCAGTGTGAAACAGAATTTTAGCAATGAATATAGTTGTGGGTAAGGTGGTCTACGGCTCAAAGGCGTTAAGATGTAACGTGCGAGTGATAATTGTCACGCACACAGAGCTGGAAGTCAACAAAAACCCATGTTCATGTGTAGATCTGCAATATTTTGAAATTTTAAAGATTTTAAATAGTACACTCAAAATTTTGTAGCTGTACTTTATTTGACAATTACTTTTATGCCCTTCGAGTTAGGCATAATCCCTCATGACCTTCTTTATCTTTAGAAATTCACCTTAACCTATTTCATCTTTAGTCAAAAAGGTAAAATGTATTTTTGTAATTATAATTTTGGAAAAGACAGAAATACCCCTTTTACTGTTCATCTTCTTCACCCTTTAATATTTGCCTCGTCTGGACCCTCGTTGGCTGCGACCCAAGTCACCCTCTCCCCAGCCATTACACCGCCACCTCTTCATCCTCCTCTCCACACCGTCTGCTTGTCCACCTCCTGCTCCTCCCCTCCTTGTCCCCTGCCCACCTCCTTTGTTCTTTCCATCTTTAAATTCTCCATGATCTTTTGCCTCTGAAACCCATATGCAAACCTCCCCCAGTCCACCAGTCACATTCAATCTCCTTTGTCATCTTTATCCAAAAATTTGATGGAGAAAAAATTCATGTATATTTTATTTTAATGTACACATTCATATACAATTTTGATACGTAACTGAGATATGTTTTATATTAATTGACTAATTATTGAGTAAGATAAAGAATAATTGGCATATGTCTAACAAGGCTAGACTTTCACCTGAGCTAACAACAACTGCAACCACACAACTCTATAAACAGTCAACGTTATTTCCCATAGCATATATTTAATCAACCTCCTCGCTCATATATATGCTCGACCATAGAGTGTTTTTTTTGACAAACTCCATAAGCTTTGCCTCGTCATGATGAGGTAAGCATCTCTGCTCAACCACACAACCCAAGCAGGCATCTACCATCCGTCATTTTCAGTCAGGCGTCCCGACATTTGGAGCCACATGGCCAGCATGCAGATGCCTCCCACCAGCACAGACAGGACACATGACGTTCGTCTATCAGTTCGACAAATGCTTTGGCTACTCTAAACATATAAAAGGAAAGAGGAAAGTGAATGGATGCAAGTTCTGAAAAAGAAGAATGATAACCATTTTACAAGAAAAAGAACTAAACAGGTTGCTCCATTTTTAATCCATCTACCCAACCATCATGTCTATGCACATAAATGACTTGAGTGTCGGAGGGTTTTTCTCAGGGCTAAACTTTTAATCCATCTATCCAACCATCATGTTTATGTCGATAACTGATTTGAGCGTCGGAGGGTTTTTCCTATAGCAATGGCCCTGGGACCTCTAACGTTGCCTTTTCTCCACAGGTATTCGAGAATATTACTTCGGCAAATTCACGAACTGTTCACATCGTTATCTGTATATTTGATAAGCTATCTTACCGTGTAACAGTATCTTCTAATCTGTTGTATTCATACAATCAAAATAAGTAAATAACAATAATTAAATACTAATATACATTCATAAATTACAACAAATAAATAACTTAAAAACATTAAACAAATAACTCACAAGGATGCTCGTCTCTATCTTTATGTGTGTTTTATGTTGTGGGTAGATTCCCGTAGAACTTCATTTTGTTTTACAAGTAGGGAAAAATCCAAGTGAACAATGGAGGGCATTTTATAGCCAATTATGATGTGCCACAACACTGTTTTGACAAAATTGTGGTGCACAACAAGATTTTGACAAAATCGTATTGTGTATCACGGTTCTCTCAAAACCGTGTTGTGTTCAATGTCAAAGAGGCACATAAAGTTTTTGTTCAAAACTATAGTGTTTTGTAAAAAATGTGCTCAAGTATCCACTACGGCTTAGACGAAACTGCGTATGATACATATGAAATTACTTTCAAAACTGTAATAAAAATTCATATTAAAACTGTTGGAAAAATTGGAAATAAATTGAAATGGGCCAAGTTGCAAACTGTGGTTACAAACGTACTTTGAGCTGAGTTATAATTAGTTTTCATTAAGGACAAGTGAAAAAAATAAACTCTTGATTATCTACGTAACAAGTAGATGATTTTAGGGTTTGGAATCACTCAATTACAATACCGGATGAATGAGAAATTAATGCTCAAAGTAAGGATAAAATAATATGAAAGTTGGTTGTCTAACCGTAATTCAAATTTGAAAATCGGTTACCTAACTGTAATTGAAATTTGAAAATCAGTTACTTAACTGTATTCAAAATTAAAAATCGGTTAGTTAACCGTAATTCAAATTTGTAAAGCGGTTATCTGATCTAACGATGGCAATCTGATCCGACGATTGTGGTTAAACTGTCAATTAACCACCCTAATCAATTTTTCCCCTATAAATAGTGTCTTAGCTGACCTATTTGGTCACTCACTCAAAATCTGATTTTCTCCTCCTCTCCTCCTCTGCATGCACATGCTCTTCTCCTCTCTTCTCCTTTTATATTTGCATCAAGTCCAAGAAGTTCAGGGCATCTTACAGATTCGTAGAGTTCATACGCTGCAGTGTCGCTCATCTGAATTGACTTCCGTTGTATCCTGGGAGACGATTGCTCCATCCGGTTGAACACAGTATACCAGAGCAATACGCCTTAAGGACAGAATCCTGGACTCATCTCGGATCTCTGCTCAGTTGAGCTGTGAAGGTTATTGCCAAGCTGAGCTCCGTTTCGTGCTGAGCCAAGTTAACGAGGTAAATCGCAACACTGTTATTGTACAGTGTTGTTGTGCTAAGCTCTGCTGTGTGCTGAGCTCTGCTGTATGCTGAGCTCTGCTGTTTGGCTGAGGACATTCGTTATTCTACAGTATTGCTGTGCTGAGCTCTGTTCGGTTGAAGCGGCTGAAAGCACATTGATTATTGTGCTGAGGTGCCGAGGTCAGCAGGTCGGTGATCAGTCCAGAACGCAAATACAATTGCGCCGACTGGACTGGTCTGATCTGTCTGACTTTAGTTCAGCTCGGTTAGAAGGCTGATAACATAGAACCACTGGTCTGAAGTGCTGTTCAGTTCAGGTTGGCAGATTGGCTGACTGTTCAGGAAGCAAACTCAATTGCGTTATCTGAAATGTCTTGACTCTGCAGATCAGTCCAACCTCCTCTGAGCTCGTTAGGTCGACCATTACTGTACAAAAGTCAATTTTGTCTGACTTGAATTATTCTTAACAAAAACTATAAATACTTTTTACTCTCTGCGATAAGATAGCAGCAACAGGTCCATCGTGGATGGATGTAACATCGCATGATGGAAGTAAAACATATTTCCAAGAACTCGTTTTCTCTGGACCCTTTTCACGTGGAAAAGATCCTAGCTACCTCGCTCACATCCTTGTGTTCAATCCTGAAACTTGTGGCTGAAATGCATAGCAAGCTGGGGTGTCCCTCAACCCTTCTCCCCCCCTGCCCGGGTCCCTCCACTCGCGCAATCTATATCCGGTCCGGGGATGTGAGACTGGGTCACTGATCCCATTCGATCTATATCACCTGCTGCTATCCCTTGTAGAGTGGAAAGTTCCTTTCGGGTAGTCAGCTGCCAAGTTACACCATGTGGCTAAAATGCTTCCACGACCACCTCCATTTTATGTCATTTATCCCTTTTGTCCTTTCAGTAAGCAAGAAAATTTTAAGCAAAATTGCTTGTAAAGCGCAGCTGCTTGTAGTGTAATGAGAGTTTGTAATGCAAGTGTTTTATTACGGTTGAAAGTGTTTGCATGTGAAATATTCTGATTTATTTACGAATATTAATCTTTTTAATGACAATCTTGCCATTCTTTGTTTAATTGGATTATAAGGATAGAAGTTTTATTATCCTTGAATATTTTTCATGTACACATATGTATAGTAGAAAAAAGACTTGAGTATTGTTGATGTTGTAGTGTATGTATATATATACATGTACATGTGCGTATAGTAAGAAAAAGACTTGATTGTTATTGATGTTGTTGTTGTTTGTATACATACACGTTTTTTCTTTATAAATAGCAAAAGAATTCGAAGTCTGAGTATTGGATGATAAATACTTAAGTATTTTTGCTGAATATCTCTTTTTTTATTTTATTAAAAAACTTCTCTATGATAATACTTTATTTTGCATTTATATAGTCTGGTGACAGCTTACGTCAAATTTTATGTAATCATCTCCTAAACTAGATGTTTCTAACACATGTGTATGGTTGCGTACATCCGACCCCTCCATACCCCGCCATAGGCGGGAGCCTCAAAGCACTGGGGTAATGTTGTTGTTGCATCTCCTAAACTAGATGGCGAACATATTAACGGATGTTGGAACAAATTCAAACCGTATTAGGACATCTCCCTCATCTAGCCTCACCACCCCTCTTGCTGCCACGTGTCACACGGTCGTGCGTCATCGCACCCCATTTGCGGTTGAGGGGATCCTATCCCCCCATAATGTAGGAAGAGTACTGCTAAATTTTCAGACCACCCAAATTCAGCCATTATCCAAATCACCATCAAACAGTGATTGCATGTCGTGGCGATCTAACTGCCTTGAAACACCAAAAACAGTTGGCCTTTTCAGCTGCTGCCAAGTGAGCAACTGTGGTCGTGCTTTTCTGTCTAAACAAATCAGAACTCTCCAATACGTCCCACGCACTCCCGGACATCAAATGGGGGATCCGCTCATATGCAAAATGTGAAATTCCTCACTTCGAAAGTCACGCGCTCTAATTCCAAAGAGGAAGGATACAAATCAGGAGCCAAACGGTCTCCTACATAGTATAAGATCTTACACAGTGACCTACACAAGGTATTTCCGCAACAATTCTGTTATCACATATTACACAACCATTTTGTCATCTTAAAGACTCTCTAGTATCATGTGTTATACGATTATTTTTCACTTAATCTTACAAATATTCTGTTACCACATATTAATGAATCATTTTGTCATCCTAAAGACTCTATAGTATCATGTTTTATGCGATTATTTCGTCATTACTCTGTAAGGACACAGCTCGCCCAAAAGGACCCTCTCTTTTCACTTGATTCCACAAAAGCTAAAAAGGACCAGAATCAAAGCCAGCCACAAGAAAATCAGTCTACTTTTCAAACCCACTAAATTTCTGCCATGTGTCCCACTTGATTTATTCTTTATTACTTCCTTGCTTACTTGAGTAATTTGACCTCAAAATTTTCAATTCGCAATCTCTTTTCTCCTCCTTTTTTGAGGAAACACCAAGGTTTTTTCTTTCTTATTTTTCAGTATGTTAAAACAAGAAGACGGCGGAGGTGGTGCCGGAAGCAAAAAATGGGCCCGGACATGTGATTCCTGTCGTTCAGCTGCATGTACAGTCTACTGCAAAGCTGATTCAGCTTATCTATGCAACGGCTGCGACGCCAGAATCCACGCCGTCAATAAGTTGGCGTCCCGCCACGAACGCGTGTGGGTATGCGGGGCTTGTGAAAGAGCTCCGGCAGCCTTTTTATGCAAAGCCGACGCCGCTTCATTATGCACCACCTGTGACTCCGACATCCACTCCGCCAACCCTTTGGCCCGACGCCACCAGCGCGTCCCCATTCTGCCGATCGCCGGCACTATTGCCGGCGCTCCGGCCAGTGATGATAATGCGTTCTTGATGACTCAGGATGGAGAGGAAGCTATCACAGATGAAGATGAAGCTGCTTCCTGGTTGTTGCTTGAACCGGAGAAGAATAGCGATGAAAATGATTCTCATCAGCATGGGAATAATAGTACTAATGGGATGCAATTTGACGGAGAAGTTGTGGATGATGAGTACTTGGATCTTGTTGATTACATGTCTGGCCTAGAAAATCAGTTCGTTGATTCATGTAATAATGAAAGACAGCAGTATAATTATGTTGATCAAAAAGGTTTAGAAGGAGCTGGAGTGGTGCCTGCTGCTCGTTTTAGGGAAGAGAAAGATCAGAATGAGATTCAACAACAGCATTATCAGAGTTTCCATCTTGGCTTGCAATATGATGGATACCCACCCTCAAATACATACAATGTAAGTTTACTTTTTTCCCTTTACTACTTTCTTGTTGTTGTAGGCCAAAGCTGAACCCCAACCCAAAGGGCTTCCAATGCCTCAGCCCCAAGTAGCTGCGCGTAAGATGTAAATCAGGAGTACAGCGGTCTCCGGTCTCCTAGATTGGGTGATATCTTATATAATTAACTACACAAGTGCTTCCCACAAACTAGGCCTTTGGCACAGAGGAACCTCTTGTTGGCCTTTAATACTTTCTTACATGAACTGATATGAGTTTTAGTGAGTACATGACCTACCATACTGACATTTAGCGTGGCAAAACCATAACATTTTCTCTATCTTACCGGCTCAAGTTCGAAACACTTCCCCCATTTTTTTTTAAAGCAATTGATACAGTTTAGGACTTGTTTAGTCTAAACTGATGATGCTTTTTGTGATTGTGATATTAGGTGTCAGTCTCATGCATGAATGTCGGAGTAGTCCCAGAATCTGAAATTACTGAAATCTCCAGCACACACGAAAGAAGTCCCAAAGGAACCATTGATCTTTTCTCAAGCCCTCCAGTTCAAATTGCACAACAGCTTAGCCCTATGGACAGAGAAGCCAGAGTACTAAGGTACAGAGAGAAGAAGAAGATGAGGAAATTCGAGAAGACGATTCGGTATGCATCAAGGAAAGCTTATGCAGAAACAAGGCCAAGAATCAAAGGCAGATTTGCTAAAAGAACAGATGTGGATGTTGAAGTTGATCAAATGTTCTCTGATGCTGGTTTTGGCATTGTCCCCTCTTTCTAACTTAATATGTTGAAGATATTTGTTGCAATCTAGTATTTGAGCATAAAGCTCGTACCATATTTTTCTTTTGTAGATTTTTCCTGCAATATTGGCTGTGTATGTTCATCAATTTTGTCTGCAATGTACACAAGGTATGCTTATCAATTTTTTTTAATGTCTTCCTCATGTTCTCTGTTGCTAAAGTATCAAGATTTTCACGGACGATCTTAAGTCAAGCACAAGTAGTTTTGCCCGATTGGTTAATTGTTCAATCGGGTAAGGCCTAACCAATGTACAACTCAAGAATCAAAGAATTCAGACAATATGTAAGGTGGTTTACGGGTATATTAGGCTTCCTGCGTCTACGTAGGGATCGGAGAAGGGTCGGATGGATTCGCGATCTGACGCAGTCTTAACCTACATTTTGTGCAGAGGCTGTTTCCGCGGCTCGAACCAGTGAACTCAAAGTTACAAAGCAGCAAACTTATAAGTTGCTGCAAGGTCCGTCCTCCGAGAACACAGTCAAATTTGAAGGAAAAACTTCAAACCTCGCGGTTTTGTAGCATAATATTACTATATTTTTGCCTTTATTAGAGGAGAGTCTTAATCAATTTGGTGTAACTAGGTTTCCATTCAATGTTTGCAAGGTTCATGTGGCAACTGTGCCGGAAGGTATGTGGTCATGGCCAAACAAGTTGTCAAGGTTTTTCTTTTTTAGGTCAAATGCGCTATAAGTTATGTGCTTGTGGCCAAACAAGTATGTTGTTAATCATTAGACTAAATTAAACTTCATTACAACTTTTGAAAATCCTGAGATAATTTTGGGACAAATACAATGAAAATCATCTAATACAACTTAATAATAATGTTACGGCAGATGCATTTCACTATCTTCGATTTTCCAACATGAGATTTCTTGCATTATCTCGTAATCTTTCACAGTACAGTAAGGACCAGATTTTCACATTACCCCCAACACACTTATCTAAAATACAATATACATCAGGGTGGTTAGTGCAATTAACTGAGATTCCTACCATAAACATCCTGATACAAAATCACAACAGGTTATTATTCTAGGAGAGAAATTCATACTTTAACTGTAAGTGAACCTACCACCTATCAGTGTAAAGTAGCAAAACCAAAAAAAAAAAAAAAATTACCAGAAAGGAGCTAAGATATTGAAAATGGTATGCCATCTTAGCTTCCTCCATGTGAAAATTGACAACTCTTACAGTCACTTCAAAAGGCAGAAATTCGTCATGCTTCTTACATTCCAAAATTGCACAGTTGAAGAAAAGCCATGTCAGAATCTACATATCTAGTCCAGAAGTTTTTATAGTGGCTCATACTATAATCTGATCAAGGTTTCATGAAGCCACTAAAATGAATCACATCAGCATTGTAGATCTCATGCATGCTAATACTTGGATCCTGACTAAGGCATTCACATGCCAAGATGCCTGCAACGGCTTCGTTCACGCATTGAAGGTAACAAGCCCTGCTGGAAGGGTATTCTATAAGGTTTGGTTTTCATTCTGTCAAGGAAAACCAAGTAAACATCAAACTGAAATCTGAAAAAGATGTAAAATTTCATCGTACAGAAATTAAAAAAATGTTGGAAATAAGCGAAAGGGGTGAACTGACACTAACCAAATTTTGCCGGAATTGACAGTTCTCGGTGCAATTCTCCCTCTCCAAGCATCAAAATCAAACATATTCATCCCAAGTGCCAAGCATCAGGGTGAAACTTCTCCTCAATTTGGATTGGAGAAATTCAAATACTCAGAATACCTGAAAAGTGAATCAGAGCAAGTCTCAACTGCCCCGTTCACATTCCCATCCATATCGATTTCCCACAAGGCGGACACATCCTTCTGTACTACGACATCTTCATTCAGATCAAGATCTTGTGCATTCCAGATCAAGATCCTTGATCTTATTGATCACTCTCCTGCGATTGTAAATATTAGTAAATTCCTCAAGCTTTGCCAATAGTCTGAGCATTGGGACATATGAGCTATTCCAGAACGGAAAATCCTCCATCGATTTAATGTCCACATGAGCTCCCCCTTCTGTAGGCCTCATCTTAAAACAAACCTTCATATCAGCAACAGTCATCCTATTTGTGACAATGTGGAAAACATGTTTTCTTGGCTCATTTGCATTCCTTGCAGCAGAATTCACTACCACTGACACCGCAATCACATTATCTGAAAATATCGCATCATAATAAAGCAGCAACAAGACACTTATTTATTGAAAAAAAAATGGTGTCCTTTAACTTCTGAATTTTCTGAGAATTGTGAAACTCATCCGCGTCAGCAATCATTGATCTGGCTACCTTAATTCGATCCCTGGCTTCTTCTCTAAACCACCTCAACAACTTCTTGTCCCTACGCCTATCATCATCAAAGGTTGGAGCACGATTGCTCGGCTTACCATGCTGATCAAATAAATCGTTGGATAAATAATCTAACTTGTTAAGCTGCCTAAAGATCTCAGTTTTAAGCTTTCTTGCATAAACCACATAGGCTTGTGTTAGCACGGTTATAGTAATTTGTCTCTATATATTCCAATGTATCTCTTGTCTTGATGACAAAGATATTTCATAGCTATAGTTTAGGATTGATACCCGTACTTTAGAGAGTTTGAATGGTAGCTTGTGTATTAAATATACGTTGGTATCGAATAAGATGAGAAAGATTTATTCTCTCAATGAATTTTCTCTCATTGAATTTTGTCATGATATCATAATCTAAGTGATTTGATCTTCATGAAGAATAAGAAAGAAAAAGAACTTCCTTCAAATTTCATATAGCTAAACATGCATCATGTAATTGCAAATTTTCAATAAAATTGTTAACGTCATCACTCCTAGTTTTACATTCCTAACAAAGGCAGGACATGGTTATGTTTGCCATATCAATATCACAACCAGTCCGCACTTTGGAGGGCTCTAGGATTCTATACTAAAGGAATATGTTCCATTCCCAAACACATCACTGCCCGCCATCCCACACACACCCCTCTTTTTTCTATTCTCTCTTCGTAGAATCTTCACTCATCAAATATTGAAGTCAACAAACGGGACAACACAAAAAGGCTAAGGATAAACTTGTCTGACATCAATAACAGTGTGTTGGAACAACTGTTTTAGCTTATTGTAAGCCAACACCATTTTTGACTTGTGCACGGAATATCCAAAAGAAATTAGCCATGCTATGTTAACAGATTGTTCTGGAAAATAAGTCAGGGGATGCTTCTTCAAAAAACTGATGCTTTCTGATACTGCCTGCCATTTCCCCTTATTTTACTGGATTCTAATACCATAGTATTTCAAAGCATGCTTCTTATCAGATCCATACACCCAGAGTACAGTGATAAGGAGGAACACTTCCAATTTTCTTCCATCCTCGACTTGGACATTTTCATTACGACAAATAGCATTCAGTGGAATACCAAAATCCATCCATCCAACATCCTTGCACCAAAAATACGAACAAAAATTGATCCGTTAAACTTAATTGTAAATGCCCAATCGGGTTGCGAATAGGATCACTCAGGTTCTAATACATACATTACAAACTGAAAACAAAAGCCACTGTAAATAGAAGGCAAACAATAAGAATATCATCAAGGGAGACACTTATTCCAAGTTGACCAAAAACACACGCGTGAAAGACATCTGTCATATCTTGTCACAGTAAAATTTGACAAACTAGTCATTCATATAAAATCAAAATTCGAAGGAACTGCACTAACAGGGGAACCAAGCAGAAAAAGGCTTAACAACAATTCAACCTTTACAACTACTATCATAACAGTGACTTATATACTTGTACAAAGCTGCCACCAAAAGTTTGCAGGACTCCATATTGATGCGCAAAAAGCTGTCTTCCTCACTACTCGATCAACATTGCCATTTGAGAACACGAAAAGAAAACTTCTACAATCTCGCTGACAAAAAGAAGAATATGAAAACCATCACCTTTGGCATTACCGGTGTTAAAGTGTTGACTTTCGTACCCCAGCAACTTGCCAAGCTCTAGTCTCAAGATAAGAGCTGATAATTGTATCTAACATGCAAATCTTGTATCCAGCCATTACCACCGCCATTCTTTCTTTCTTCATAGTCTGCATCATCTGTGGGAAACTCATAGCGACAAATTGGGCATGTGTTACGAATTTTAAGCCACGGAATAATGCAGGGCATATGATAATGGTGCGAACATGGAAGCCTAGTAACCTCCTCCCCTGCACTAATCTCGTCCTTACAAACTGCACACACAACAATATTAGCCCTCAAATACTCAGCTGATAGAACTATGCAGGGCAAATTTTCTACGACAATATTTGAAGCTGGAGGACCACTCTTTATAGAACTCTCCCCATCAACTAAGTCCCGGAGCACTTCATTTTCGTCAAACTCAGAGTTGATTTCAAAATCATTAACGGCCAAAAGAACTTGCCATTCCAAATCCTGTGTATTCTCCTCCTCGCTTTCATGTCCATTGGGAACAAGCAAGTTATCTCCATCTGAGGAGATTGATATCTCCTCTATCCGCTCAATGACGGAACTAACGTTCTCTCTCTCGTTCACTTCCTCCCACTCGATTTCTTCATTGAAAGAGACCCTTGCACGATTGGCTTGAAATTCCACACCATCGCAAAACCCAACAATGCCCAAATCACAATTTTGATGTAACTCGTCGGGAATAATATTGCTGCCAACTCCAGAAACAACCTCCACCGATCCAGAATCCGACTCAGATTCCATATCCACGACTCTGAGGCCACCGCTGCAAGGAGCAGGAACCCGATCAATTTCTGACTCCAACCCTATCTCCTTATCGAATTCTTCATCCATTCGAGTAGACCCAACTTCAACATAAACGGAATCCCTGTCCTCCGGAACACCGAGTTGCACGCAGCGAGACTTAAATAAATCGGTAATGAAATTCATTTGATTTGCATCATCGTATTCGTGTCCGTGGAATACTGGATTTCCGCCAGATTGACGGGGTTCGAATCCATTAGACCTGTAATCAGATTGCCTAAGAAACGTAGTGGAGGCTCTGAGGAAGGAAGGAGATGGAGGAGAAAGAGATTCGAAGTCAAATGTGCAAAGGTCTGGGGGTGGCTCCTCATATGCGTTGTTCCGGGTGGCGGATTGAGAGATTAGGGTTTGTTGCCGGTGAAGATCGGAGACTTCTGCCATTGCCTACTGGCGATGGATGTTACTGATTTGAAATAATTAATTTATATACACAGAGTTTTAACTTGATATAAAACTTGGGACGTATATGTTATTAAGAAGTATATGTTATTAAGAAGTGAGATCTATTAATAGACTAATAAATCATTTAGTGTCAATTCCATCAATCGATTTAGCATGAACATATTCTACCATAAATAGCTCAACATTCTACTATAAAAAGGATCAAGCTCTATACCACAAATAGCATAAAGATGGACACTAATGGTTCTTAAGCTTGGGTGATGCAATAAGCCAGGTTGGCAGTAATTTGACGTTGTCTTTACGCGTGAAGTGGATGGGATGACAAGGTACTTGTTAAATGTAGCCTCTACGACCTAGCTCAATTGGTAACTGAGTTAAAAGTTGTTCTAAAAGATACCTCGTTCGATTTAAGGAACACGTACACATTGCTGTCTGAGACAAAGGTCCAGTTTGCAGTGGACACATTGTGTAGGCTCCTTGTATATGACTTTCCCCAACCTAGGAGGCCGCTAAGCTCCTGATTTGCATCATCTACAATACTCTTTGGGGGTGTATAGGCCAAAGACCCAGTTTGCAGTAGACACCTTGTCTGGACTCCTCCTGTATGACATTCTCCAACTCTTTTGCATCATCTACAATTGTATGGGCCAAAGACCCAGTTTACATTAGACACCTTGTCTGAACTCCTTATGTATGACCTTCCCCAACCTAAAAGAATGCTGAGCTCTTGATTTGCATCATCTATAGTACTTCATCGAATCATCTATAGTACTTCTTGAGGCTGGAGCGATGAGACCCAGAACCGAGTATGACTTTTGCTCTAATGTACTTGTTAAATAAGGGTTTTTTAATTTTTCAAAAAGTGAGACGATGCTTCAGCCATTCGAGGTAGTCCAATTCAAAATTTAATTGCACACCATTTAATGAAATTGACATTCAATACATTCTTTCCATTTCTAATAGAGTTAAAAAGACGCACCCTTACTTGAATTTGAAATATGATGAAATAAAATAAAATGACTAATTAAATTGGTTGCGCTTCTTATATTGTAAAGTAACAGTTGATCGACACAACTTGACGCAATTTTCACTATGGATCATCAGAAAACAACCTCTGTGTGTTTCTAATACATAAGTACATTTACGTACATCCGATCTCCATACCTGCCATAGTCGGGAGCCTTTAAGACAACGGATATGGGTAATGTTGTTCACATTCAATAGACATATATAGTCAGTATCACAAGATGTTTTCCACTAATTTAAATCCGTGATTCAATAGACATATATAGTTAAGAATTGCTGTTTTACACATAAAAAAGAACATAAGAATAACATGAGCTTTAAGATTTCACTGTCGTATGAACCAAACAACTCCATAAATAAAATTGCTAAAAATGGCAATCCTAAATTCCTGAGAAAAGGCCCGATGCTCGACAACCCTCAAAGCTTCTATTTGAACTATAGAAAAACATCGTATTTACAAAGAGCCATTGAACCTCAAAGGAGATGAAAACCTATACATTTGTGTACACGTGATTAATCTCATCTGGGCTTTTCGCGATTCTTGCACATCCATTACAGTGGATCAGCAGAGTAACACACATGGAACTTTGAAAGTATTGAAGAATATGTCATCTTCTAACCTGTTTAATCTTGTATTGGGCTTGATGCAAAAGAAAATCGATACCTTCAAGAGATTTCAGCATCAACTGGGTTTCCAACCGTGCCATTGAAGTGGAAGCGATTACATTGACCATCGTTCCTTGAAAACAATTCCAAATATGGTGGATGAAGCCTCTGAGAACATGGTATATTCAAGATTCCCTTGCTTATGCGTACTCAATTGAAGAAATAAGGAGACTCCAAAACCTCTCTGAGATTGAAGTCTCCTCGTTCTGGCAGATCCGGAAACGATAATGTTGGAAAGGATTTCTGAAAGTGCTCGGACAGCTGCTCAATGATAAATGGTATCAACAATTACAATAGCACAATAATAACAAGACACAAGGTATAAACCAAACTACGTATTTCACGTGTTCCAAGGCTCAATAGGCAAGTCACGCAGTTATATGTGCAAGATACTTCGTTTTCGTGACATGACTTTGCAAGGAGGATAATCATAACATAAACAAGTGAAATATAACTTTCAATTACATATGCAAGTTCCTCTAGCAAATTCCAGCTACATTCAAATAAAGATGGTAGCATATGGACTTCATTTTATCGTAGAAATTGAAGGAAAAAAGCAACATACATTCTCTAGAATTGGTGTCTCGTAAAGTTCAACAAACTTCTCTCTTAGTATTTTGTTCAACTCATCTACATCACATGCATGTGTCCAATAAGAATCATGAACGCCTGCAGGCACACAAAAACTTTAAGAACTGCTCAGATATTCCAACCAACAGAACCTGATGCAAAATTTTGCAAGGGGGTCATTGGTGGCAGAAAGGATTGTCAAAAAAGAAAAAGAAAAAAACCTGCAAAATTCAAGCGCGCTTTTTTGCAGGCAACTGCAGTCATCATCATATGCGAACCATCAAGTGAATGTACAAAGTTTGGAGGAAAAGCCGTTCTTTGCCTTTTTACCATGACCTGTAATCGAAAAGTTACATTTTTTCTTACGGCCAGAATTTGGTAATACGAAACGATGATTCAGATTGCATGAGAAAGGGATGGAGCATCATGTTGGAAAACCACTGAATTAGCCACAGCAAGTGAGATCAGGCTTGATTGAATTAAAGGAATTGATCAACACAGCCCCTGTCTAAGGTAAACTCCATTCACTGTCCTTCAACACTATGAAAACCAGAGCAGTATCACCAATGCTTAAATTCCTTCTTAGCTCAGGATGTGAAACATTTAGGACCCCCAAGGATGTCAAGGGTAATACCAGAATGAAGTTGTTCTTCCAATACCTAACCTTCTTCCAATACAGTGGGCATATTTGTCCCTTACCCACAATATCTTTTTCCAAAGCCAAGAATATGATGGTCTTGGTTTTAGGTTGTGGAGCTTGATGTTGAGCTGCATCTTTATTATTATGTGTATAATATTTTAAAGAATGTATTATCTGTAATTATAAATACCCTAGTCATCAATATATAAATAGCCGAAACCGCCGTAGAGGCTAAGCGTTACCACGTAAATTACGTTCCTCACTCTTCCTCTCTAGTTTTCACTGGTTCCTGATTTACTTCGATTTTCATCTTGATCAAATAGTGTGTGTGTGTGTATTCTTGATCCTTGACACTTGGCTTAGCCTCCCAAAATGGACTTATCTTTCAGAATGACAATGTGGACCCATTTAACCCACAAGCTTTTCTTAAGCTCACACACGTTCTATATACTCGTCAATGTGTGGGCATTATTAACTAAGACTAAATTAGGAATACCTTGATAGATGTTAGCCCACTTTTTTTTGTTGTAAGGAAAATTTTATAAATAGGCCAAATCGGCAGATATACATAAAGTGTTGCAACTTATGGCAACAGTTAGCCCACTTTACTTAGCTTTCCTAGAACAACCTCACAAAAGGCCTTCAAGATTCTCTCCACCTCTATTCTGACTCTTCTAGGTAGGAAGTATGAAGTTGTCTAATGTCTACATATAGCAATAATGACAGTATTAATGAATTAAAGTTTTCTCCCATAAGAAATGTTTTCAGTAGTCCAACTTTGTACTCCACTATTAAGCCTATCAAGCAAGGCTCCACGGTCAGAGTAAGAGAGTTTGCCAGCAATTAGAGGGACGTGTACTCTACTATTAAGCCTATCAAGCAAGGCTCCACAGTCAGAGTAAGAGAGTTTGCCAGCAACTAGAGGGACATCAAGCTACATAATTATGAGAGTCCTAGTGTCATACCCCAAGATACCAGCAAGAGTGGTTTCTTCCTGGACAGATATGCCAGAAGTGAACATTTCACACTTCTGGAGGTTTGGTTGAAGACCAGAGAAGCATTAAAATTCGACAAGGGCTTGTTTGATCACATGGACAATGAGTATCAGTTTTTGATAAGATGAGGAGATCATTTGTAAAATCTAAAGAGGAGAGGTTTAGTTTCTCACACTTAGAAAGAAAAGAATAGCGAGTTTAATATTAAGCTTTTCGGAAGTTGGGTGAAGCCTTTCATAACTAAGATGAAGATACAATGAGACTGTGGATCTCCTTGTCTCAGGCCTCTATATGCTTTGAAGTTACTTGTTAAAGAACCATTCAAGATGATAAAGAAAGAGACAATGAAAATACATAGCCAAATCTAATTCAGGAAAGTTTGTGTGAAGTTCATTTCTCTCAGAACAGTCATTAAATAAGACCACCTAACTGTATCAAAAGCCATCATAATGTCAACACTTTGATGGCGCAACATTTAGGACCACAAGATTTTTATAGTTTTTCACTAGCTTATGCATGAAGAGAATGTTATATTGGATGGTTTTGCCTTTGACAAAGGCAGAAAAGTTTTCATCAACCAGAGAAGGGATCAACGGCTTCAATCTATTGACAAAGATTTTGGATATGACATTTATGTCACATTACAACAAGAAATAGGCATGAATTCTCTCATATTGATAGGGTTGTCAACTTTAGGAATGAGTGAAATGGATGTGACACTAATGGATAGTACATCACGTTCTTTTTGAAAAAGAATCTAATGGCATCAATGAATACTTCTCCAATGACAGTCTAATTTTCTTTGAAAAAGGCAACATAGCCATCAGGCCCAAAGACATTGTCAGGTTTTCAGGAAAACAAAGCATCTCTAATTTCAGGCTGGAGACTGATTGGGAGAGAAACAAGCCTTGTGCCTCAGTCAAGGTCTTATCTGACCAGCATTAGTTTGGGGTGGTAGAGGGTGAAGGTTCAGTGAAGTGTTTTTCAAAACAAACCTGAGGTTGTTTCTTGAACAAGATTGTAGTCATCTATCATGACTCCATCTTTATTCTGCAGTCTTAGAATTTTGTTCATAATATTATGGACATCTACAGTTTTGTCAAAAAATTGGTATTTTTGTCCCCTTCCTTCATCCACTTAATTCTTGACTGTTCTTTGAAGAATGATTCTTCAAAAGACAAGAAACTAATATAGAAATCCTTAATGTTCATAACCTTATCTTGGAGTTGGGGGTTAAGGGGGTCTTTAGTAAGTTTAGGTTGAGCTTCCTCTAGTTTGGTTCTTTTCTTTCTAATTCAACTCTGCCAGTGATATTTCCAAACTTCACTTTGTTCGGCTTTTTGAAGGGGTCCTTTAATCTCTTCTTTTTCTTAGTAAGGGAGATAAAAGGGTTACCACTAATGAGTTCTTCCCAGCTTTCTTTAAGTATATATTTGAAGTTTGGATGCAAAATCTAAGTTTTCATAAACTAAAATGGCTTTTGGACATAACTTCATGTTGTTTTGAATTGTAAGGATCCCTAAGGAGTGGTTAGAAGAGATGAGAACTTCATAATCTAATTGGAAGTTGGGGTTTTTACTTTTCCAACGTTCATCGTAGAACATGTGATCAATCTTAATGTATACTCTCTTATCCTCATCCCTATTGTTTGACCAGGTGTATTCAAATCTTCTCGAGGGAATGTTTATCATATCTATGTCCTTTACCTAGTCTATGAATTCTCTGATGGCATTCCTCTCAACTTTCTTATTTTCAGTTTTTCTTTGACCATCATGTATGATATTAAAGTCCCCCATGATAAGCCAGGACTAGTTATCATATAGTTGGTTTTGATATCTCAGCTCCCTCCACAGCGCTTTTCTGTAGTTCTCTTTTGTTACTCCTTTCATTATACTTATACACAAAGTTAAAATAAACTCTTTATCCTTTGAAGAGGTCAATCTTAAATTACAAGTGATAGATTGCTCGTTTATATGCAACAGCTTACCTTCAAAGGTGTTGGGTTTCCAAGCAACTCAAATCCTAGAGACTGTATTTGGCAGTGTATTATGAACAACCACCCAGTTTCTAAGGACGTTTATGGATATAGAGTCAACTTTCCTTTGTCTAACCTTAACTTCTACCAGTCCAATGAGATTGATATTCTTATCCTCGATGAAATTCTTAACTTCATGTTGTCCAAGACAGGAGTTAAGTCCTCTCATATTCCAGCAAGCTTATTTGGTCATTTAATTGATTTGGAACCTTTAGACTTATCCCTATTGGCACCTTTACTATGTTGCCTTACTTGTGAGGACGCCTGATCCCTTTTGTTTTCCTGGATATGCTTTTCCTTAAGCGGAAAATCTCCTTTGCCTAGTTCAGGAGGGTCGTCAGTAGTTTCATCAGCCGTAAGCTTAGGCTTTAGATGAACTACTTTACTCATTTCAACTTCCTTACCATATCATTGAAAGAAGGTTTGCCTATTAACTATTCTAAAGGAAGGTAATTGTCCATGGAACCAGTATAGGAAAGTTGCTGGCTAAGATCTTTAGGATCCTCGCTTTCAGAATTGTCCTTAGCTTCATTAGAGGAGTAATCAGACTCTCCAACTCTACTCATAGAGTGATGCTTATAATCATTGACCCAAAGATCCAATTTATATTTGCCCTTCTTAGACCTATTAGAGCTATTAACAAGGTCCTCATTAGCTCTAGTCCTCTGAGCTTGGGCTTCAGGAGTTGTATTCTTCTTAGTTCTAGTTTTAGAGTGGGATGAGGAACCGTCAAGGTCCTCATCACTGTCAACGTGGTTGGTGACCTTGTGATCCTCGATCATTCCTTTATTAACTTCTTCCAGCAACGGCCTAAACTTGTTAACGGAGGCAAGATGGTTAAGATAGTAAGTGGGTTGATCTTAGATTCATTTCCTAACAGGGTTGGGAGCTAAGTTCTTAATAATGGTATTCTGAGGGTTTACTTGTGAGGAAGCCTCATGATGAGCATTACTTTTAGTAATGAGATCCTCCTCAATTCCCACAATGACTCTGCCCTTATCCAATTGTTTGATTTTCTTCTGGGTAAGGTCATATTTTTTTCCCTTGCATATGACCTTGGCCATCCGGAGGATTCTTGGCCTTTGCCACAGTAGTGGGGCCAGAAGGCTTTTGTGGGGCGGAGGCCTTGGTTTGGGCACACATGAGTGGCCAAACATTTTGCTTGTTTGTTTTTCCTCTAGGTAAGGTCAACTTCTTTTTCCTCTTGCGTATGACCTTGGCCATCCGGAGGGTTCTTGGCCTTTGCCACAGTAGTGGGGCCAGAAGGCTTTTGTGGGCAGAGGCCTTGGTTTGGGCACACATGAGTGGCCAAACATTTTGCTTGTTTGTTTTTCCTCTAAGTAAGGTCAACTTCTTTTTCCCCTTGCGCATGACTACCTTGTCCACGCGGGGTTCTTGGCCTTTTCCACAATAGTGGGGCCAAAAGGCTTTTGTGGGGCGGGGGGGGGGGGGGGGGGGGGGGAGGGGCGGGGGGCTTGGTTTGGGTACACAGGAGCGGCCAAAAATTTTGCATTTCATACACTGAAAAGGCATTCATTCATAGATGACTTCCTCGGTGCACCCTGACCGTATGTAGGTATAATATGGTTTTTGAGGGAAGCTCCCGTTTTTTTATTTTGACACATATACGGGCAAATGAGACTCTAGGTTAGGAGGTAGTCGGTTTGCCCATAAATAAGGGTTTCCCTACTATACTACCTAAGCCACTAAGGACATCAAGGTTGAAGTATTGGAGACGACGGTTAGGAAGATGTATCCGTATAAGAACAACATCCAGTTTAAGTCTCCTCATAGGTTTGATCGGAATCCATGGCTACAGGGACAGGACCCTATTACCAAAAAAAAGTGATAGATCTATGATACTATGTTTAGTGTCCTGAGACTGAAATCGAAAGACAGAGTTCTTCATCAACTCTTTCGACCACTAACAACCCTTTAGAGGTCCAGTTATCCTAGGGGAACTTTTGCCTGTTAAAGAATGATGCCGTGTTATGAATGAATTCCACTTTTGATTTGTTACCGCAACATAAGTAGGATTGATGGTGAAGAATTGCTTCCCTTTGTCCTTGTCTGGTGGAATCTCCGAGAGTATTGAAGACTCTTCAGACTTGAAATCAGGCTTGAGCAATGAAGCCCAATCTAATTTAGCCCGCACAAATGCTTACGTGTTGAAGATCTGAGCTGATTTAGCAACGCCAGACATTTTGAACTGGAGAAAGAGAGTAATGTGTTCTCCAACCGGCCGAGTTGGCCTGAAAAGGTAAAGAAGTTGTATAAGTTAATTACTTGGAAGAAATCGAAAGATTTTGGTGTGGAGAGAGGAACAAGATGAGGTGTCAGGTGAAAGAGGGGGAAGAGAGAAGAAAAATAGATGTTATCGGTGTAAAAATGAGTGTTTATGGTGGTGGTTAAGAGAGAGAAAAGATGGGCTTTTAGTGAGAAGAGAAACACAAATTTTATGGAGTGCGTGATTTCACACTTAATACAATTGATGGGGACGCATCTGACAGTCTCTGCCAACAACATACACTAAAAGAGAATTAGACACCAAAACTACCTTATTTGTTTCTCGCTGGAGAGAAAGCACCTGTAGTGAAGTCTTAACCTGAAAACAGGAAAACGTAATCAACCACTAGGAGAAAGATGCAGAAAACGATAGCAGGTTTTGGCTTTTAAGAATCTGATCGGAAGCAGTATGGGTGTCAGAAGAAACACTCACAAGATGTCGCCCTACTTTGCGGTATGGCTGGACAACAGGAAGTCCTAGGGGAGTTGTCCACTGAACTGGCTCGTTCTCTGAAGCAATAATCTGTTAGCAGTTGGTGATGATGCATAACAAAATAAAGTCAGCAGTAGGATACAGAAAGCACTAATAAGCTAAAATGGGCATAAGCATGCTTTAATAGAATAAACTTTTTATATCCTGCATTCTGCATTGTCCAGAGGGAAACCAACGATATGTGTCGTGTGAGGAAGCGAGTAAAAAGTGAGAAAGGATGTTCTCACAAAGAAGAGAAAGAAAATATAGGGATAGCAAAACAGGACCTCGGTTGCACATTATAGAATTGTAAGTACGAACCTTTGCACAGTCTCCAAGCCAACTCATGATACTCCGTGCAGCTTCAAACATCTCCCCTAGTGCAGTTAAGGTGATCTAGCAAAGTTAAACAATCACAGATTAGAAAAAATACCAGAAGTCCCTCATTAGCATTTATCTCACTTAAAAACTATATGATGCTCTGTTTTCAAAAAGAAAAAAAAAACTCAAGTCTTTTTCCACTATGTGAGGTTAACTATATATATCACGCCTTCCTCTTAAGCTATATTTATTTGATTTTTTGAGTCGTAGCCTAAATCCTACTCTCCTTATATATCTCGTAATAACTAATGGATAATATGCGCCTTTATAATACGACTCTTTAAAAATATCAAATCATCACAATCGTGATTCAGACCTAAGTACCAAAAATTCTCACTTAAATCTTATACTTTTTATATGACATTGTCTACACAAATCAACTGTTTTTACTGTGCTATATCACTGCCCATATGCTTTCTAATTGTCATATAAATTATATCCTTCTTGATTGTTTCTCTCCATGTCTTCTTTGATCTCTCTCCCACATTTAACATGCACCTCATTCATTATTTCATACCGCCTAACAAGTGCATCTGCATGACACCTTCGCATGTGTTCATATTATCTTTAACATTGACTCCCTCATCTTCTCATTTGCATCCTTTGTTCATACTCATAATTGACTGCCCAACTTTCAGATCCGTACAACACGGTTATTACTATCGTCCTGTAAAACTTTCCTTTAAATTTTAAAGGTACTTTCCTATCACAAAGGTGACTTGACGCACTTCTCTGCTTTAATCATCTCGCCTATATCATGTGATTCACATCCTTGTTAATTCCTGTGACTTGACACACTTCTCTCCTTTAATCATCCCGCCTATACCATGTGATTCACATCCTTGTTAACTCCTCTATCTTTCTGCAGTATAGATTCTAAATACTTAACTCTCAATCAGATGAATCTCTTGGTCTTCCAGTTCCATACAAGGTTTCAACGTCATTCTTTTGTTGCTAAAATTAAAATTTTATGTGTTGTCTTCTTTTAACTCAATTTGAAGCTCTTTTACTCTAGTGTCTCCTGTCAACATTCTAGTTTAGCATTGACTCATTCACTAATCTCATCCACCAACACAATGTAATCTGCAAATAACTTGCTCCACAAAATTCTCTTAAATATATTGACTGAACTCATCTATAAATAAAACAAATAAGTATGGATTTAATGTAGATCCTTGGTATAAACTCACTGTAATAGAGAACTCTAAGCTTACACTTCCTAGAGTCCTTACACTTGTCATTGACTTCTCATACATGTCTTTAGTAATTTCTATATATGATACTCTTAACACCTTTCTTTTCAAGCACTCTTCATAGGATCTCTCGTGAAACTTTATCGATATGCATTTTCCAAGTAATGAAAAATATATGCAAATCCTGCTTGTTCTCTCGATAACTCTCTATTAATCTTCTCAAGAGATGAATAGCCTCAATTATTAACATTCCCGACATAAATCCAAATTGATTTTCAAGTACACTAGTCTCTTTGTAAAGTCATTTCTCAATCACTCGCTCCCACAGCTTCATTGTGCGGCTCATTAACTTAATTCTTCTATAATATGCACAATCTTGTATATCTCATTTGTTTTTATACGGGGGTACTAAAATGCTTTTTTTCCACTTGTCAAGCATCTTTTTGGATTTCACGATTTTGTTAAAAAGATTTCTGAGCCATATAGTACCTTCTTTAACTAGGCATTTTCAAGCCTCAATTTGAATACCGTTGGGCCCAAACGCTTTACTATTTTCATCATTTTCGAATGATGTTCTATCTCTGGAAATTGAATTCTCCTACTATATTTACGTTTCTATCCTCTTCAGAGTTATGTCACTTGCCCAATACAAGTTCATCTCCCACTGATTCATTAAAGAGTTTCTCAAAGTATCTTCTCTATCTATCTTTTATTGTCATTTTCTCTAATAAAATCTTGTTATCTTCGTCTTTAATGCATTTAACTTGAGTCAAATTTCTTTTCTTCCTTTCTCTCGCTCTAGCAATTTTATACACATCTTTTTCACCTTCTTTCGTGTCCAACCGCTTATAAATATCTTCAAACACCTTTGATTTGGCTTCACTTACTGTTTACTTAGCTTCTTTCTTAGCAAGCCTATATTTTTCTTAATTCTCTTGATTCCTGCAAACTTGAAGTGCCTTATAACTAGTTCTCTTAGTTTTACTTTGTCTATCAAAATTCCTTATTTGCAGTTGTTCGATCTTGTCTCGCCATGTAATTTTTCCTTTTTTTATCTTTACCGCTACACCCCCCCACACCTCATTTGCATCATCATTTGAATTTCTTAAGACTTCTTGTTCTAATACTACGTTTCTAAAATCTGCTTGCTTAGCTTCCTTCAAATTCCACCATTTTATCTTGGGTTCTATATGCCTTTGTTTTCTCAATCTTCTATGTCAGATATGGATTCCAACACTACACGACGATGTTGATTGTTAAACTTTCTCATGGAACCACCTTTCAATCATTACAAGCTCTATTATCTCTTATACGAGTCAAGAAATAGTCTATCTATGACTTATTTGGTCCATTTTTGAGTGTAATTAAGTGTTCATCTCTTTTTTGAAAAAAAAAATGTATGAGCCACTATAGGATCATACACTGTGGTAAAATCCAAAATTAATCTTCCTTCATCGTTCATGTTTCCAAAACCAAATCCACCGTATACTTCATTGTAATTCTTATTCTCTTTACTCATACGTCCATTTAAAACTCATACTATAAAGATCTTCTCACCTATTGGAATTTCATGCACTAAGTCTTCTAAATCTTTCCAAAATTGAACTTTTATAGCCTTCTATGAACCTACTTGAGGGGCATATATGCTAATAATATTGAATTTTTTTTAAAAAAAAAAAAGAAAAAACAAGTACACTGCTCCGACCCTCAGAAGCAACCAACCAGTCAGAAAAGTGTCATACATTTCAGGTTAAATCAATACCGTTTATGGTATTCTTGAAAAGTTGGTTAAACGTAATTGTCTAGATTAACTGCTTCTGTAGCCATTTTTAATGTTAGGATTTATCATGCACTAGTTAATTTTTTTTGGTTGAAGCACACAGACAGTATTAGCATATAAGTAGTGATCCAGAAGATAGCCCCATTTTTCTGTATCATGAATCTACTGGTCAAGTTAACATCAGATCCCTTACTCTGGCAGCATAGCAAGCAGCACTAAAAGTCTGTGTCTCATCTGCAATGGCACCTCGTTCCTTCAATCTCCTCTTAATCTGATCACGGGCCCCAATATAGGTAACCCCATACACTGATGTCATCACTGTCTGCTTCACCAATTTTCTGTCTACCTGCAACTCCACTCAGTCAGGCAATTCAAGTGAATACATAACTATCCAGTCTTTCAAACTAGAAATACTGCAAACAAATATACAGACATCACAGAGCAAGATCACACAATCACATAAATAATCAATACATTGACAAAGAATAAAGGGGCTAAGAATTCAAAAGGAATTTGTCCAAAATGCTTGCTGTAAACGGAGGAATACAACAAAAGAGGTAAAGGTACCAAACCTGGTTAATTAAAACCCTAGCATGGGTTGCCTCAGGATAAACCGCAGGATCTTTCCTAGCATCTCTCTTCATAATTTCCAAAACCCTGCACGTAGGCATATTTATCAATCCTCTTCATCTTTGAGAGAAATTAAACGCACAAGATTAGTTTAAAAGGAACCGACTAGATATTAAACAAACCCTAATCTGAAAATATAATCTTGTAAACTATCCAGGTGCTTGTTGGCGTATCAAATCAGTACATAAAACAAAAGGAGATAAGACAAAACAAGAGTAGGTTGACTTGCAGCATGGAAACTTGGTATACCTCTTCATATCACTCAATTGGACTGGGACTTGCTAAGCTGGATAGCAAAGAATTTATCAGAATTTTTTCATACTTGTCTTCCTATTTGTTTTTTCTTTACTTTGCTTTCCAATTTCAGCATCTCTAACCAAATCAGACTTCTGGTTAATCATGGCCAAACATTCACTAACAAATGGTTACATTTATGAATTTGATATCCAAAATTAATCAAGATGGAATTCTTCCATCCAGAATATTTCCCAAACCATTCAACCTGAGGAAATAAATATCTGAAAACAATCAAAATCTAATGAACCGCTGCTGCACATTGCTTGCACAGATTTTGTACTGGAATATAATGACTAAAGTATTTCAGATTGTGGAGACTTTGCAGACTACTGTATTCAGGCTTTAGCCAAAATTGGTAGAATACTAGAAACATCCAATTAACAAGTTAGTCTTTCACCAACAACTTCCCCCAGTAGTACAGGATACAACTTCTAAAAACCAGAAAAGGATGTTTCCTCCTGATTTCCATTGGTATTACAGGATACAACTTCTAAAGACCACAGGTAAGGGTACTTTCCCCCACTCAGGATCTTGATTTTCTCAGGAAACAAAAAGAAAATTCAATGGTTGTACATTTCTATGACCCTGTGATCATGTGAAGATGATTACCTAGCAGCTATTCCTGAATATACATCGGCAGGCTTTTCTCCAGCAACTAAATTCACTGCGGCTGCTCCTAACTGCAATAATCATTTCAAGATATCAAAGCAAACAAACATCAGGAAGAAAGTTTCAGTTAGATGACAGAAAAAGACAGGGGAAAAAGCCTATAATCAAATGACCAGACTTGAAAAATGCATGAAGTTAAATATCTTGCAATAATCATTTCAAGATATAGCTTTGATATCTTGCAATAATCATTTCAAGATATCAAAGCAAACAAACATCAGGAAGAAAGTTTCAGTTAGCTGACAGAAAAAGACAGGAAAAAACCCTATACTCAAATGAACAGACTTGAAAACTGCATGAAATTAAATCTCAGGAAATTTCTTGCACCTCCAGTTACTTGCCAGCCTTACCGTTCAACTTAATAACAAGAACGGAAGAGAGCAAGATATTATTGCTTTGTCAAAGGAAAATAAATAAAAAACACCTATACTTAATTTCCATCTATTAAAAGCCAAGGGGGTTAGCTAACGCTAATCACAAGCACAGTAAGTACGATTACCTTATCTCTTCCAAGGGCAGCGTAATGCTGTAAACCATTGCAAGAACCATCCTTCAAATCACAGAAAATTTTAACCGAGGAAAATACAATGTCAGGGAGAAGAAAAGAAATAATAACAACAACAACACCACTACTACTACTACTACTACTACTACTACTACTACTACTACTACTACTACTACTACTAATAATAATAATAATAATAATAATAATAATAATAATAATAATAATAATAATAATAATAATAATAAATCAAGATTTAATCAAAAATAAATCAAAGAAAATCAAGAAGAGCCATGACTAGAAGTTTAATACTAGCTTCGTTTCCGGAGAAAGAAAATATAAGATGTAAATGAGCAGGGTAACCATTTCTGAAGAAAAACAAAACAAAACAGAAATGACAAAACGCAATCCCACATAACAGCACCACATGACTTTTACAACAGAAAGTGATTGGCCAGATTATGCTTATCACAATATGAAGACGTAATAAAGAACACGGACGAGCACAAAGCTATGATGAACACATCATACGGAACAAGGATGAACACAAAGCTGAACCAGAACAGAAGAGCATCATCTAGACAAGCGATAACCAGTTCATCAATCAGTTTTTGCCGAAGCTATCAAGAAACACTAGCTTATTATATAAAGAGACAGAAAAGGCAATCGTATTATTAGTTGTCTTAAAAAAAAGTTGTGTGTCAAGTGAGATACATAACTTCCATATTTATAGATTGATGAGGGATCAATCCAATCTTCATATTTATAGTAAATATTTAATAAGATTCATGAGATCTCACAACTATGAAAGACCTATATTCTATCCTTTATGACCATTACTTTTCTACCCACATGTAGTAGTACATATGTTCTTCTATTATAACGTCTAGATTGACATCCGGATAATATCCGGATATTTCCTACACACACACACCCCCACCCCTTCAAGCTTAGTTGTAGATGTTAATACAACTAAGCTTGGATAGTGAATGCTGAAATGACTTGACTGAGACTGGCTTAGTGAGGATATCAGCTATCAGGTCTCTTGTGGGAACATAACTTAAACTGATGAGTTTTTCTTCGATCTTTTCTCTGATGAAGCGTCTATCAACATCCACATGCTTCGATTTGTCATGTTGAACAAGATTCTCTGTCATGTTAATAGCCGACATATTATTACAGTACAATTGAATAGGTATAGTGAACTGTAAACCAAGGTCTGTTAGGATTGTCTTGAGCCACATTCCTTCACATAGGCCTAGTGCTAGTGCCCGTAATTTCGCTTCTGCGCTAATTCTGGCTACAACTCCTTGCTTCTTGCTCCCCCATGTGACTAGGTCACCCCATACATATATGCAGTAGCCTATGGTTGACCTTCTGTCTATTCTTGAGCCAACGTAATCTGCGTATGTATATACTTTTATACTCCTGTCCTGCGTCTTCCTGAAGTGCAAACCTTGTTCAGATGTATTCTTCAGATACCTGAGAATTCTCACCGTAGCTTTAAGATGCTCGTTAGTAGGATTATGCATGAATTAACTAATAAAGCTTACAGCATAACATATATCAAGCCTGGTATGAGAAAAATATATTAACTTACCTACTAATTTTTGATACCTTAGTTTGTCTACTGGTTTAGTATCTCACATCTCATTAGGCTTATAACCTGGTTCTACTGGTGAAGTGGCTGGTTTGCACCCTAGCATCCAAGTTTTCTTTAACAAGTCTAGGATATACTTCCTCTGTGATATGCTCATACCTTCTTTATTTCTTTCTACTTCCATGCCAAGAAAATTATAGAAATTTAATGTTTAGAAGAATTAAGAAGAGCACGAGAGTTAAGAGCACAGTTGAATGAAGAAACTTTGACTGGAATTGTAAATTCCAGATTACATTAAATGATTTACAAAAAGTCAATATATACATATTAGCCAACGGCTAATTCTTCCTAACGGCTAATTCTGCCTAACGGTAATATTTACTGTACATGAGTACACTGACCGATACATATACAACTATGATACTTATATACAACAATTACACTTTATGCTTAGAATTTCTACACTCCCCCTCAAGCTTGTTGTATATATTTGTACAACCAAGCTTGATAACAAATGTACGAAAAATGGATATAGATACAGGTTTTGTAAAGATATCTGCTACTTGTTTGCTTGAGGAGATGTGTTCAATAGCAATTACTTTATCCTCAATCTTCTCACGAATAAAATGCCGATCAATTTCAACATGCTTTGATTTATGATGCTGAGTGGGATTTTCGGCCATATTAATGGCAGAGATATTGTCACAGTATATTTGTATTGGTGATGAGATTCCCAGTCCAATTTCATCCATTACTCTCTTTAACCAAATGCCTTCGCATAATCCTGTGGCTAGAGCTCTTAGTTCGGCTTCTGCGCTGCTACGGGCAACCACTGTTTGCTTTTTACTGCGCCATGTAACAAGATTGCCCCATACATATGTTCCATATCCAGTGGTTGACCTCCCATCAAGTTTTAATCCTGCCCAGTCAGCATCTGTGTATACCAAAATTCTCCTATCCGTCTGCCTTTTAAACAACAATCCTTGTCCTGGAGCAGCTTTTAGATACCTGAGAATTCTTAATGCAGCCTTAAGATGTTCATTAGTAGGATCATGCATAAATTGTGAAACAAAACTAACTGCATAACATATATCTGGACGAGTATGTGATAAATAAATAAGCTTACCAACCAATCTTTGATATTGCAATTTGTCCGCAGGAGTAGAATCTCTCGGTAGCTAGATTTTTTACCTGGTTCCATTGGTGTAGAAGCCGGCTTACACGCCAGCATACCTGTTTCTTTTAACAAGTCTATGACATATTTTCTTTGAGAAATACTTATCGCATCTTTAGTTCTAGCAATTTCCATACCTAAAAAATATCTTAATCCACCTAAATCTTTAACTTCAAATTCCTTGGATAACTGGCTTTTGATTAGTGTAATACCATGATTGTCATTTCCTGTAAGTATTATGTCATCCACATAAACAATAAGTATAGTAATGCTGTTAGTACTAGAACATCGAACAAATAAAGTATGATCACACTGAGTTTGTCTAAATCCATAGCTAAGAACCACAGAAGTAAATCTTTTAAACCAGGCGCGAGGAGATTGTTTTAAACCATATAATGATCTTTTTAGCTTACATACCATGTTTTTATTTTTGTCAGTTACAAATCCAGGAGGTATTTCCATATATACTACTTCTTGTAAATCACCATTCAAAAATGCATTCTTTACATCTAATTGCCATAGATCCCAATCCAAATTAACTGCTAAAGAAAATATAACGCGAACTGTATTTAACTTAGCTACTGGAGCAAATGTTTTCATATAATCTAGTCCATTTGTTTCTGTATATCCCTTAGCTACTAATCGTGCCTTAAATCGATTAATAGTACCATTAGTATTATATTTTATAGAGAAGATCCACCTACAACCCATTGTCCGTATATTATGAGTACGGGGAACTACCTCCCATGTTTTATTTTTCATCAAAGCTTCCATTTCATCATTTACTGCAGTCCGCCATAGTGGATCTTGTAGTGCTTCTTCAATGGTTCTAGGAATCTCTTGACTATCTGATGAACATGTAAAGGCTCTAAAATTTCTGTTTAACTTATCATATGCTAGAAAATTGTATAATGGATGTTTTGTACATGTTCGTATTCCTTTTCTAAGAGCAATGGGTAAGTCATCAGAAGTGCTAGATATTTCATTAGGTAGTGATTTTAATCCCTGTGTCTCACTATTACGTCTTGTATAAACTCTTAAGGTGGGTAATTCATGACTTGAAGATGGAATAACATCACTTAAACTATTCTCAGAACTCACGGGTTCAGGTCTAGCAGAACCATTGTTAATTTCTGGACGGTTCCTTGTGAGATTTTGATTTTGTACTATAGGCCCAATATCTATAATACTCCAACAGTGATCTAGACTGTGTGAACCGTTGTGAACTAACTGAGAACTAGAATAATACATCTCTTTTTCAGAAAACACAACATCTAGTGAGACAAATATTTTTCTAGTATTAGGGCAATAATATTTATATCCCTTTTGATTGCTAGAGTATCCCAAAAAAATGCACTTATGAGTTTTCCTATCTAATTTGCTACGCATATTGTCCTGAGCATATACATACACCACGCAACCAAACAACTTAAAAGGTAAAGTAGATATCAAATGAGTATCCGGGTAATAGCCCAACATAACATCCTTTGGAGTTTTAAAACTTAAAACTCGTGAGGGCATCCTATTAATAAGGTATGTAGCAGTGAGTATAGCTTCGCCCAAGTATACTTTAGGAGCATTTGCAGCAAACATAATAGCTCTAACTACATCAAGTAAATGCCTATTTTTCCTTTCTGCAATTCCATTTTGTTGAGGGGTATACACACATGAAGTTTGATGATGTATGCCTAAAGAGTCCAAGTAGTTCTTTACCTCGTTATTTAAATATTCAGTGCCATTATCACTTCGTAGTACTTTAACAGTTGTATTAAATTGGGTCCTTATCATAGTGATATATTTTCGGATAATCCCTCCTACTTCACTTTTGTTTTTCATTAAATATATCCAGGTTAACCTAGAATGATCATCAACAAATGTAATAAACCATCTAGACTCATTCAAGTTTGTTATCCTAGAGGGACCCCATACGTCCGAATGGACCAAGTTAAATGGACTACTGGGTTTATACGCTTTTGGAGGATACTGTGCTTTAGTCTGTTTAGCACAAATACATATTTCACATTGCAGGTCACTGAGATGAACATCAAAAAACAAATGTGGCATAATTTTCTTTAAGTACACAAAATTAGGGTGTCCTAATCTGTAGTGCCACAACAAAATATCATTCAAAACATTAGTCTTCAAAACAGTCCTAGAACTATAGCATGCTGAGGTTCTGGGACTCAAAAAATCTTCAACAACAGGTTGTTTCCTTTCTGCGTGTATGATGTATAGTCCATTAACTTGTCTAGCATTGCCAATCATCTTCCACATACGTTTCTCCTGAAAGAGACATTCAAAAGATGAGAACAATGCTAAACAGTGGTTATCATGAGTTATCTTACCAACAGAAATTAAGTTAAAACTAAGATGAGGAACATGTAAGACATCACGTAAGACTAACGTATCAGTAAGTTGAACATTTCCTTTTCCTAGTACTTTCAGATTTATACCATTAGCTATTTTAACTATTTTTGGCACTGTAAAGACCTGATAAGCATTTAGGAGAGATGATTTATTAGTCATATGGTCAGATGCTCCAGAATCAATAATCCAAGAGCATCTAACATCATTTGACTGAGTACCTTCTAGTGATGCCATTGTAGCCTGAATAGGGAGTGGCTCAGCCTGCGCCTGTTGTGGGTTCCCATTACTCTGAAGTTGCTGTTGAGTAAGCAGTTGGATCAATGCTTCCACTAGATGAGTTAATCTAGACTCCTGGCCATTATGACTGGATGCCGTATTAGCAACAGATTGGCGTCCATCTCCCCAGGAGGGAGAGAACCTTGGTGGGAAGGGAGCAGGCTGCTGTTGTGATTGCTTGAGCCTTTGAAGTTTAAAACAATTATCTACTGAATGACCATTCTTTTTACAGAACTTACAGTACTGTGAATTCTTGTAAGAAAAACGTTATCCATTTCCTCCGTGATTCATTTTAGCAACAAACCCTGTTCCAGCGGGAACAGGTCCACTAATCGACTACTGATTACGATTTTGATTAGAAGGCATATTCATGGTCTGTGTAGAGGAATTAGAAAGTATAGCAGACCCTTCACCAACAGATGTGTTTGTATTTTCCATCATAACCTTAATCATGCTTTCCTCTTGTCTTACTTCAGAAAATACAGAGTTTAAACTTGGTAAGGGTTTTATGCCAAGGATCCTACTCCTCACATGATCAAGTTCTTTATTTAACCTATGCAGGAACCTAAAAATTCTCTTAGTCTCAATGAATTGGTTGAATGACTTATTATCTTCTGGAGAAGTCCAAGTAAGTTCCTCAAACATGTCTAGTTGTTGCCATAACCGGGTGAGGTTAGAATAATATGTACTTACTGAGTTCTCCCCTTGTCTGATTTCCTGCAGTTGAGACTCTAATTCATAAATTTCAGACACGTTATCTCGTTTAGAGTATAATTCCTTTGCAGCTCTCCAAATCTCAGCAGCTGTTGAATATAAGATAAAATTGTTGCCAACCTCTGGAATCATAGAGCCTATCAACCAGGACATGATCATAGAATTTTCTGACCGCCACTGTCTATATCCAGCATCTGAGGGACCTGGGCGTGGTAGATTTCCATATAAGTAGTCATCCTTGCCACGTCCTATTATGAACATTTCTACTGCTTTGCTTCATGGGAGGTAGTTGTGTCCCATTAGCTTATGATTAGTTATCATAATCGAGTTTCCTTCAATGGAGCTAGGTAACTGGGGTTGAGTTTCTAGTACAGTGGAGTTGCCCCCAGTAGGAATGGAGGAAGTGGTTTCGGATGCTTCATGAGTTTCAGCCATATTCAACAGGAGATTGAGGAAAGTTGGCGATTTTACGAATGAGAGAAAAGAAGTAAATGTTAGAGGAGAGAAGAAGGTTAAATGAGAGATGAATAAGTAAATGAAGAGAGAGGAAAGTAAGATAAAACAGAAGATGATTTGAGGAGGTAAAACTGTCTTGTAATATGTGCAGCGCTTAAAAAATTAAAAAATGAGGAAAGTTTGAGCCTGGATTTTCGTTCGTACCCCCTTTTACACAAAATAAGCAACATGCATTAAATAGCTTCCTAGATACGTCTCTTTCAACAGAAGATTGATGTGTCGGTGTCCTTTTTTCTTTGGCTTTGTAAATCAGAAAAGATTAAAAAATTGATGAAGCTTCCAGATGAAGCGTAGTGGTGGACAGCTGGAGAAGCTTCTCGAGGAAGCTTTGATAATCAATTAAAAAATAATCAATTAAAAAAAATCCAGCTGGCTAACATGCACAGCTTCAGTGAATAGTGTACAACGAGGCTATCTTCTTCTTCCCTCCACCTTTTTTCTGAAATCTGGTCTCTGCAATTTACAGCAGAATTTGATATATGCTTCGTGATTTCTTTACTGGAAGAAGATAAAATTTTTCAAGTGTCGTTGAACACACGATGATACAATGTAGAATCACTTTGAAGAATAAACTTTTACTTTCACACTTTTATCCTTCAGGCTTCTTCTCTAATGATTTCTCAATGAAGTTTAACTGAACCCAGATAACATAGTAAACAATAGTCTCCTGGGCTCTGATACCATATAGAAATTTAATGTTAAGAAGAATTAAGAAGAGCACGAGAGTTAAGAGCACAGTTGAATGAAGAAACTTTGACTGGAATTGTAAATTCCAGATTACATTAGATGATTTACAGAAAGTCAATATATACATATTAGCCAACGGCTAATTCTTCCTAACGGCTAATTCTGCCTAACGGTAATATTTACTGTACATGAGTACACTGACTGATACATATACAACTACGATACTTATATACAACAATTACACTTAATGCTTAGAATTTCTACAAAAATATCTAAGTTCTCCTAGTTCTTTTACTTCAAACTTATGAGCTAGGTTTTTTTATGATTTCCTGTATTCCTTCTTCATTGTTTCCAGTGATAATTATATCATCTATGTAGACAATAAGAACTGTTAACAACCCAGTTTATGAAGTATGTAGGAACAAAGTGTGATCACCATGACACTATACAAACTCTTGATTTTTGACTTCTTTAGTAAATTTTTGAAACCATGTCATAGGTAGTCTTATACCATATAATGATTTTTCTAACTTACATACCAGATGTTTATTAGCTTCACTATTGTACCCTGGAGGAATATGCATATACATCTCTTCTTGTAAATTTCCATTTAAGAATGCATTTTTTACACCTAATTGAGTTTCCAGTCCAAGTTTACAGCAATAGAAAATATGACCCTTACTGTGTTTAGTTTTGCTACTGGTGCAAATGTCCCTAGATAATCTATACCATACACTTGGGTAAATCCTCTAGCTACCAGCCTAGGTTTATATCGATTTATTGTTCCATTGGTATTGTATTTAATGGTAAAGATCCACTTGCAGCCTATGAGACTAACCCCCTTTGGTCGTTGTGTTAGATTCCAAGTGTTGGCTTTTACTAGTGTCTTCATTTCTTCATTGACTGCCGCCTTCCAATGTGATATTGACAGTGCTTCGTTGATGTCTTTAGGAATCAGTTGGGAGTCCAGACTACTTGTGAAGGCTTGAAACTTATTGCTTAATTTAGAGTATGACATGAAGTTATACAGAGGATGTTTTGTGCATTCTCGAATTCCTTTCCTAAGGGCTATAGGTCTGTCATCTATTACTTGTTTTTTTTTGGACTGTCCTCATTGCTTGGTTCAGTGGGTATAGTGTCGTCAGCTTGTATGCATTCTTCTGTAGATTGATCTGTTTGGAGTATGTTTTTTCGGGTATACACCTTATGGAAAGGTGGTCTTTCTTGTATACCTAGTTCCTTTTCAGTTGAGGACTCAGGTATGGCTTGTTCTTGCCCCTGTGGCTCTAGGGTCCTTAAATGTGCATGATCAGTCTCTATTGTTTGGTATCTATTTAGATCGATTAAATTCCAGACATTTTCTCGGATTGTGTCCCTTGTTGTGTTTTCATAGAAGGCTTGGGGTTCATTGAATGTCACATCTAGTGTAATATAAAATTTCCTTATGTTTTTTGAGTTCCTGAGTACCCTATGAATATGCATTTTATAGCCTTCAGACCTAATCTGGTTCTGCTGTGTAAGTGTACATATGTTTTGCATCTAAAGATTTTTAGAGGTAATTCAGACAGTAGATTGATATGTGGATGACTATCTATCAGTACTTGCCTTGGCGTTTTAAACTTAAGGACCCTAGATGGCATCCTGTTTATGAGATAAGTAGCAGTAAGCACTGCCTCACCCAATATTTCTTAGGTACATTCATTGAGTTCATAATAACCATAGTGATTTCCAATAGGTGTCTATTCTTTCTTTAAGTCGTCCCATTTTGTTGAGGTGTGTTAACACATGAGGTTTGGTGATGGATACCTTCTTCTGCCATATAGGCTTTTGGGGCTTTGTCTAAGTATTCAGAGGCGTTGTCAGACCTAAGAGTCTTATTTTAGTCTCAAATTGATTTTGTACAAGATTGTGAAAGGTTCTAAAAACGCTTCCTACTTAGATTTATGTTTTATAAGGTATATCCATGTCACACGTGTGTGATCATCCACACAGGTGATGAACCACCATGTTCCACTAATATTGGCTACTGTGATGGTCCTCAAATATCAATATGCACGAGATTAAATGGTTTTGCCTCTGTATAATGCTTGTTTGAGTATGTGTGCCTAATGAGTTTAGTTATTTGGCACGTTTCACAAGTCGGTAAATTAGTATCCAAACTGGTGAACATATCTGGAAGTAATTTCTTTAGGTAAACGAAAATGGAATGTCCAAGCCTCTTGTGCCAGAGCATAATCTGGTCAGAGGCAAAACATTTATTTCTACTTAGGGTTTTGTACCTTTTATTTTGAAGACACTACTACGTGCATATGGAACAATTGTTTGTATTTATAGATCGCGGTTGAGCAGGAATAGTCCTTTGACATGCTTAGCACTGTCAGTCTTCATTCTTGAATTGGCATCCTGAAAATAGCATACAGTTGGTGAGAACTCAACAATACAGCCTGAATCTCTTATTAGTTTACCTGCAGAGAGTAGGTTGAATCTTGGGTCAGGTAAATGTAGGATATTTTTTAGTGTTAGGTTGGGATTTAGTTTCACTGATCCCTTCCCTATGATTTTCCTAGAAGTATCATCAGTCAGTTGCACAAATTTAGGTGAAGACAACTTAATGTATTCAGTTATAATCTCACCTTCATTGGTCATGTGATCAGAGGCACCAGAATCTACAATCCATTGTTGATTCTGATCACTCAAGTTGCCTGTATTGGCCATGGAAGCTTGTATAGGTTCATGAGTATTTCCTCCCTTTTGATTGCGGAGATGCAGTAGTGCCTCAATCTGGTCTTCGGTCAGGAGATTGATTCCTTTAGTACTTCAGGAACGACCATATTGCCGTAATTATTGGGAGATTCACCAATACTGGATGCCTGTCAGTTGAGATTGTTCCCAGTGTTGGAGTTTTTCCAGTTTGCCTTGGGTTGCCTACCATCTATAGGTTTGCCCTTCAGCTTCCACGCATTCAGTGACAGTGTGTCCAGATTTCTTACAGTAGTTGCAATAAGGTCTGGAACTGTCGGGAGTGTTGTTCTGAAGTTTTGCCCGCTTGACTGCAAGGGCTAAATTGTCACCCAATGGTGACGGGAGAGGATTAACAATCAGTTTTCTACGGCTCTCCTCATGCCTAACCTCTGAGAATGTCGTTTTTAGGCTGGACAGTGGCTTGGTACCAAGTATCCTGCCTCTAACTCCATCCAACTCAGTATTTAGACCAATTAGGAATATGAACATTCGTTTGGTCTCAGTGATTTCTTTATACCGCTGGGCGTCAATGGCACAACTCCAGGTGTAGACTTCAAAGGCATCAAGTTGTTGTCATGCCCTGGTTAGTTAGGTGAAATATTTCGTGACTGTCATGTCACCTTGTTTAAGGTCCTGAAGTTGGGCTTCTATACCATACAGTTCAGATGTATTATCCTTTTTTGAATACATTTTCTTAGCAGCGGCCCATATTTCATCAGCTGTTGAGTAGAGAAGGAAATCTTCATTGATATTCGAATTCATATATCTAACAAGCCATGACATTATCATGTTGTTGTCGGCTTTCCAACTTTTGTATTTGAGATCATCTGTTGATGGGGTTTAAGTGTCCCAAATAGACATTTCCATTGCTTTTGACCAGGATAGGTAATTATTACCATTGAGTTCATGGCCGAATATGACCCTTGGAATACCATCATATGTGGTGTTGTGAGACCTTGTCCCAGTTTCATTTCCTAGGGTGGAAGAGTGTTCTCGGACACTAGAGGTGACAGAGTGTTCTGCAGCCATTCTGATTTTGTGAGAAGTGGTAATATAGCACTATGGCTTTGATACCATAAAGAGACGGAAGAGGCAATCTGATTGTCTTAAGAAAAGTTGTGCGTAAACTGAGATACAAAGCTTCCCTATTTATAGATTGATGAGGGATCAATCCAATCTTCATATTTATGGTAAATATTTGATGAGATTCATGAGGTCTCATAACTATGAAAAACCTATATTCTATCCTTTATGCTCATTACTATTCTACCACATATAGTAGTACATATATTCTTCTATTATAACGTCTAGATTGATATCCGGATAATATCCGGATATTTCCTACATTATACACGTAAACTAACAAGATACCAAAGTCAGCATAAAAAAACAGCACTACCTGGTGTACTGGAACATGTGAAATCATTGACTCAGGAGACCGACTTCTCAAGGCTTCAGATAGGTTTATGCATGCAGCTAGAAACTGGAAAGGATCTTCTGCATTTAGCCACCAGCGCCTCCCTTCAAGTGGCCTTTCTGCTGAATCAAATATATCATCCAAGTGATTTTCAGTGAAGGCTATTCGAGCCTCATGAGATAATTTATCCACACCGTTCGCAAACAAATTTGCCACGTGAATTTTCAACCACTTCAAGCCTGCCTTTCCCAAAGGACGTCCCTCAGCAAACTCAAGAATACCCCTACACACATCAGATCCCAAATGATTCAAGTGTGGATGCATCGGATATGCGCGGCCTCGGAAATCAAGGTTATGAGGATAGAAAAAGCAACGTTCATCTTTCATTCTTCGAGCCACCTGATGCAAATTCAAAAAAAAAAAAAATTACCCAAACAGGAACTTCAGCATCTGATAGAATAAAAGACCAAGCAAGACAAGTAGTGAATTTTGCATCATACAGCAAGTTTTAGCTCTAAATCACAACGTAGTGAATGTCTTTCACTATTCTCTTTTTTAACAGATCTAACTTTCCATTTCCACTTCTTCAAAACAGCTTCATCTTCAGTATCTGGTTGCTCCGGCAAAGGGATCTGCATGACATTTACATTAAATTTTCACTTCCACTGGAAGAAGACTTCAAACCGCTAGTTTGCCTAGGTCAGAATTTCAAAATAACGGCCTTTGAGATATAAAAATGAAGAAAGCAACCCACATCATCACGGTCAACCAAGTCACCAAGATGTCCTCCATTGGCCCATATATGTTCGACCACATTAAGTACTCTCACGTTTACCCTCCATTTAGTACGCCCAAGAGTATCCAGGGCCTAGTACAAATGAATAATTATATAGCGGAAGATGATTAACAAATCAACATAAGCAAGTAAGATTTACTCATATATGAAGAATGAAGAACAGGAAAAAAAATAAATACTCACAAACCTCAAAGACAGGTATTAATTGCTTTGGAGGGATCTTTTTAACTGCATCACGCTGTTGTTTTGCACCATGCGTGCGCATAACATATGAAGGCAAGTACAAATACGCACCTTGATCATAGCTACAAAAGTACAAATCATAACTTAGAATGGATGAAAAACGATTCCTTTTAGTCGAGAAATTTTTTTTTAGCAAAAACATGAAAATATACAAACTCAACTAAGTAGCCAACTCCAAATCCATGTGAGCCTCTTTACATCCAGGCAATCTTCATCCAGGTTATATAAATCAGACACGTCTTCCTTTGCTACAAGGCTGATTTCACTTGAAAGGCTGATCTCTTTTTGATGCGCACCTTGGGGCTGGCCGACATCTTGTGTATTAAATTTCCTTATACCTCTTTTGTATTTTCTTTTATTCTTTTAGGTTATTTTTTTTCTAAGAGGATATTTATAAAGAAAATTAGATAGGATATTTCTTTTTCTTGTTGCTAAGTTTTAGGAATTTTGGAACCTATAAATAGGCCCCCTTGTATACTATTTTGATCATCCATTTCATCAATAAAACTTGAAAAATTTGAGCCGTTTACTCTTGTGAGTTTCGGAATTTGTCAACTCGGGCTTTGTCTTTTGAATTCAATCGATTCTTTGAGTACGAGTTGTGATCTGAATTCACCCAAGGTTGTTCAAGAAGCTTTCCCAAGGTCTACCAAGGTTCTTAGCAAGAAGGTTGTTGATCAAAGAAAGGTTGCTGAACGTAGATAAATAGCGGGTCTAACAAGGTTCGTTGAGAAGTTGCGTTCATACGGAGGGTCTAAAAAGGAATCGTGATCTGAATCCGCTCCGAGGTTGTTCAAGAAGCTTGTCAAGGATCTACAAATGTTCTTTGCAAGAACATTATTGACCAAAAGAGGGTAGCTCAATGTGGATAAACAGCGAGTCTAACAAGGTTTGTTCGTTGGGAAGCTACGTTCATATGGAGGGTCTAACAAGATTCTTCATTATTATCTTCTCCTTTATATCCTTCATATTCTTCGTCTTGTCATTCGTATTCTTCGTTATTCTTTGTCTTTTTGTAAGTCATTAAATTTATTGTTATCAAGAGGTCTTTTGGAAGAGTGTTCCACTAAGCACGCATGAACGTGGTATTAGAGTCATCATGAAACAACAAAATTTCGTGCCTTTTGTTTTCGAAACCTTAGCCGTCTTTTCGAAAAGAAAAAAATTTGTCGATTCTTGATTTTGCTTTTCTTAAGTATTCCATCTTGCATCATCCTTTTAGTTTTTTGCATGCAATTTAGACTTGCATGAAAAGGACATCGGAGTAGATAAAACCAAAAAATATTCCACATAAATTCCGACGAAATTAGCAAGGACAAACAAAAATGGAGTCTCTCCATAGTTGGGCAGGATCTTGGCAACTTAGTTTCCTACTTCAACGTGAAGAAATTTGCGGAACAAAAATGGAGCTCAAAAGGACTATTGGAGGTACAAAGGGTTGAGGCCGACTTGTTTGTTTTCATATTTCAATATGAAGAATCCAGACATCTTAGATCAGTCCCCCCTCTCGTTTGGAAACCGAGTACTCTTTCTCTGGCCGTGAACTTGGATAAACCCCTCTAAATGCTAAATCTGAACGCTGTACCCTTATGGGTAAAGCTGCCAAAGTTGAGGCCTCACTACTTCAATGCTCATGTCTTGGGTGGGCTAGGCTCTCTCGTCGGAAAGCCATTATTCATGGACAAACCAACAACCACAAAAACAACGGTTGCATATTCAAGGATCTATCTGGAAATAAAAGCAGGAGAAATACCCCTCCCCCCCCCCCCCAAAAAAAAGCATAAAGTACACGGATGAGCATGGGTTCCAATGTTCACAAGTAGTTTACGAATGGATGCCTGCTCTATGTACACAATGCAACACTTTCGACCATAATTGTGCGGTGAAGCCTCCAAATGAATCTACTAAAGGTACTTTCAAGCAGGAAGGGGCAAAAATCAATCTGCAGCAGAGGCAAGAAGGGATTGAGAGGAAGGCCAGTCGGCTCAGAGAGGAAGACCAGACAGAGGACAGGGACATATCCAAAACAAACCACCTGGCTTTGCCTCAAATAAAAAGGCTAGGAAATCTAGTGAACCGCCAAGCGGACAACGCAAATAGGGAAGTTTCACCTAAAGCTGGCCCCTGAATGATAAATTTAATAATGCAAATAAGTTTGATGGCCTTGCAGATATAGACCCACAGCAGGAATTTCGCTCTACCATACAGAACCAAACGGCGACTCCCCAGTTGCAGCTATAAAGACCCTCATCGGATGAGGAAGTGTCTTCCTTTGATTTCGAAAAGGAGGACAACCAGGTAAGTAATTCCTCCAGTAGGCCAAAAGGAAACCGAGGTGAAGAAGGTAAGGCTGGTGACCTGAAGCTTCCCCTCATTCCTATTGAGATTGAACAGCCCGATGATGATTCCATGGACAACAATGTTCCTTGGAAAAGTTCATTCCAAAACAATCTCAAAGTGTAAGAAAGTGTACATTGGACTATCACACGAGGAATGCACTCTTGAAGAGGGATACCACACTTAGCCAATTAGAAGTGCCCCCTATTAATGTTGTAAACAGAGAGCTGGAATCAGACTTAGACTTAAGTTCTAATCAAAATCAGTTAGACTCAGCCACATCTAAACAGGCCGGCAGAGGAGGCAGGCGGGGGAGGCCTAGAGGGCATATTCCTCTGAATGACCAAACCCGGATGTTGGAATATTAGGGGCTGAACTCCCCCCTAGACAAAAAAAAAAGTGAAAGATTTTATACAAAGAAAATGTATTGGGTTAATTGGACTGGTAGAAATCAAAATAAACCAAATGAATCAGGAATATATTTTTAGGAGAATCTATAGAAATTGGGAGGTGCGTTTCAACAACCCCTATAACTCAATTTCTAGAATAATGATAGCATGGAACAATAACCTATTTGATGGGAAGATAACACACAACAATGACCAATCTATTGCCTGCAACATTAAGTTACTTGATAGCCTAAATGAAAACTTCATCCTTACAGTAGTTTATGGATCCAATGATAAGAATCACATAAGGGAACTCTGGAGAGAACCAAGATATCAACTACAGCTATATGGTAACCTACCCTGGCTCATTATGGAGGATTTTAACATTGCTTTATATGATTGTGGAAAACTTGGGAGGAACAACATAGACAGGGGTGCAGTAAAGGAATTTACTGATTGGATAGAAGATATGGACATGGTATGTTTATCCTCCAGAGGATTTAAATATACTTGGTCAAACCAAAAGAAAAATGAGCATTTAGTTTACTCTAAAATCGACCAAATGCTTCGTAATGAGCATTGGAAAACCGCAAACCCAAATTTCCAACTTGAATATATTGATTCATTATCCTCCGACCATTCTCATGGAATCCTCACCATAAAGAAATATATCAATTTTGGCTCCCCAAACCCTTTTAGTTCATAAGGGGATGGTTACACCACCCAAATTTCAAACCAATTATTGAGAATAGCTGGGTTGAACAGATGAATGGAAACCCACAAATTACACTGGTAAAGAAGCTCAAAAGACTTAAGGAAACACTCAAGGGATTGAACAAGAGAAATTTGGGAACATCATGGTTAGAGTTGAGGAAGCTAGGAGCCTCCTGGAGGTAGCACAAACGGATCTAGCTCAAGACCCCTCAAACCTCACTCTACAAGTTCAGGTAACATCTGCAAGAGAAAACTATTCATGCTTCCTAGCCTTTGAGGAGTCCTTCCTCAAAGAAAAATACAGGATAACATGGTCAAAGGGTGGGAATAGAAACTCCAAATTCTTCCACACAAAAATCAAAGTACATAATGCCAGAAACAAAATTCTCAGCATCCAAAATGAAGAGGGCACTATGATTAAGAATTACAAATAAGTACAACAGCTAATCATACTTGTTTACTGAATCTAATCCCCAAAATAAACCTCAGCTACAGTAGAGTGAAAAACTTTCACAAATAAATGGTCGCTCTCTAACAGCCACTGTGACCAAAGATGAGATTAAAAATACCCTTTTCTCCCCTCAGATCCTTGGCTCTGGAAAAAATTCCTGAGGGTAATAAACAAATTCACTCACTGCATAGGTAATTCCTTACGTAATGTGGAGGAAACTTCTTTCTGATTTGACTCATGGCATCCGTAGGGTATCCTGAACACTGATCACCCTGACCTCATGTGGAAACTGCATACTTGCAAGGAAGCTAAGGTCTCCGCAGTTTTGATAAATGCCCTTTAGAGATTACCTTTTAGCATAGGTTGAGACGAAGTTGCCCGTTTCAATCAGGAATGCCACTCAATCCAACTCGCTCGAGGAAAAGACCAATGGATATGGAAACCAAATCCTTCCTTCCATGTTTGGATATGGAAAAGACCAATGGATATGGAAAAGACCAATTGTTTGGTGTAAACACTTTCTTCCATGTTATGCAATCATTCTATGGCTTGTATGTTAGAAGAGAATGAGTATACTAGATAAACTCCTAGAGTGGGGACTTATACAAACTAACATTTGCTCTTTGTGCAACAGGTTTAGTGAAGATCATGAGAACCCTTTCTTCAGATGCCCTTACTCTAGGGCCATTTCGGAAAAACTGATGAGCAACCTAAAATGTCATGGATGGAGCTATGAGTGGGAACACACCTTGCAATGGTTAAATACAAGCACCTAATGGAAATCAAAGTTTCACAAAGAGGTTATGCAGCTTGGGTTTTCGGTGGCTGTTTATCATATCTGGAAAGAGAAGAATAGCACGATACACATCAGTGAAGGAAAAAACCATGAGCTAGTCCTCAAAAACATTTTGCTATGTATATGCCAGGTTGTAGACTCGTGGAGGGACTACAAAATTTCCAAATTCAATTAGGAATTTTCTCTGAATCTAGGGATCTCCCTGAAGGTGTTCTCACCTCATGTTCACTCAGGGAGGTTCTATTGAGGGAGCACAATAGACTCATATGGCTTTTGAGGGAGCACAAACTCAGTAAGTTTTGGCTAGGACTTTCCAATGGAGCCGGATAGCATCACAAAGAACAAAAAGCTGCTTTTGAGTGGGTAGACGTGGAGGACCGGTGGCTACTTCGGGGTTTCCAAAACCCATCAATCATTAGGGGTCTTTGGGATTGTTGGAAGTCAAACAAGGATAGCTTTTCGGACATTGTTTAAAAATTTGACGTATATTGTGCAGTCCCTCTTTATTGTTATACTTTGTAAATGCTTAGCAAATGTCGCCTTCCAAGGCTAATTTTGTAAAGGTGGGCCTTAGTTGGATAGGCAAATGTAAGCCACCAATATTTTGATATAGCCAAGCTTTATGTTGCTAGTTTTAAGCAACACCTTTTGTAAATGAGCCATTTTGGCTTACATATGAAATTCTAATTCACAAAAAAAAATTTTGTTATTCATCATTTACACCCTTGTTTTCTTCAATAAAAGTGCCACTTTTTGTATAATTCTTGTTGCACTTAAGCACCTTAAGTTGTTTGGTTATTGTGCTTGTCAATTGTTGTCAATTTTGCTTGAGAATTTGGGTGTAATTCCTTGATTGTTGCTGCCCATCTTTATTCAAGTCTTAGTAATCTTCAAATAGCCTCCAACCTTAAAAGAAAACCCTAGCCCTATTTCTTTTTTATTTTAGACACACAAAAAGGCAAAAAAAAAAAAGAAGGCGCACTTAGCCAAATAAAAGAGGTCAATTTCATTTTGCAAAAAGAAAAAAGTGAAAACAGAAAAAAAAATCGGCCAGCAGCCTTTATTTACCGATTTTATTTTTTATGACTCAAAAAGAACACCCACTTCAGAAAATTCAAGAAACATCTGTTTGATCCTATATACTTGTGTTGAATTCAACCATATAACATATTGTCGGTATTTTATTTTCTTTGAATCTATTCTCGCATATATACTTGTGTCTCTTGTGTCTAACTTTGTTGCACAAAGACCTTTCAAGAAAAATGGAAAGGAAGACGTTTAAAACAGCCTTAGAAAATCGGACTCATATCTTACTTGCTCTTGATTATTCAAATGATTTGAACACTTAATGACAAACTAAAAGATAAAAGGCATTGAGTGGTGAGATTATTTGAAGAAGAATAAAAACCAATTTTTGTGTGAATCCATACACGAGAGTGGAAAGACAGAAAATAAAGGTTTTCAGTTTTTACTAACGCAACTTTTTCTTTCGTCTTTGTGTTAGTTTTTTCTTTCTTCTATTCGAGTTTAATTTTAGGATGGACGACCAAACGAAAAAACACCCTCAAGATGGTTACAAAATGGTTAAAACAATTTGGGAAGTAAAGTGCTTCAAAAGCAACATTGAGGAGCTGAGAGAACGCATGAATCAATTTGGTCTTTCTCAATGGCGTAACAAAGTACTCATGTACCAATTTTTTCCTCAAGAACATCTAATTGTAGTGATATATTATAATGAGATGCTTTGTCCATTTTTTTGTAAGCACTTACAATGATATGTTAGATGGTCTATATGATATTTATGTTGAGGAACATGAGGAATTAACGATGATAAGATTTATAGCTAGATTGAATAAGAGTATTGTCTGACCAAATGCACAACGCGAGAATTAAGAATCTTGATCACATATTTTATCTTGGAAACTAATATGAAAAGAAGTTGACATGTGAAAAAATAAAAAAGCACAACTCCGACTTCATTTTCAAAAACTTAAGGAACAAGTGGTTGTTTTGAACTCTTACATAAAAGTTTTGCAAAATAAACATCAATTGTCTAGTGACTCACATATTTTCTATCATGATTTGCACGATGTGCCCTTGATGTGCATGAGGTTGTAAATGTTGCAAGAAAAAGATGATGATTTGCATAAAACTCTTGTTTATAAAGTTATGAATTTGCCTGAGATAATTAAGAGATTGCATTATAATTTGTCAAAAATTGAAAGTGAGGAAGTTGACGAATCTGAAATTGTGAGTAAAGATGAAAGACAAGAGAATAAAACAAGCACGTGTAAAATTTCCTAGCCTAATCCATTAACATCCTTATTTGTCAATGAGTATTCCTGTTTTCAAATTTCTACAAATCAGCCCATGGTCAAAGAGAGTGACAAAACAATGCTAATGGTTCCTATCGAAAGTCATTCTTTTGTGTGGTTTGTTCATACACAATATGAAAATGGATTTAGCGATTTCTTCCCAGAAACCTTGTGTTTATGAGTGCATATAAGAATTCCCATAGTGATTGAACTGATTTGGGTTACTTATGTCTTTGACCCAGGTGCTTGTGTTTAGATAAATATGTGTGGGCATCAATTTTGAAATGCATGTTTATTTTCTAAGTTCCATAACACATGAGACATGTCTTCAAATAGATGTAACATCATGTAGATAGAAGAATTGTTTAGATAAAAACGCTCAAAGTAGTCTAACATCTTTCGTGCTTCATAGCTTGACTTGGAAACATAGAATTGGAGTGCTAAATTTGGATATTCTAACGAGTTATATATCTCTTATTGTTACGGTTTCTGCTTTGCATAATAAATCTTTGATGCAGGTTTTCATGCATCCGAAACATGTTAAAAAGAGACAATACAAATTCATGGAAAGCTTAGAGTTAAAGGGAAGTTTTTTCTTGAACTTTACGTTTCTTTCAACCTAACAAGTCATTTTCTTTATTATATTCATATCTAATCCTGGGGGTTGGGAGTAAACTAGTTTCGCTTGAGTACATCAACTTTATGTTTTCTTTTTATGTTTCAAGCATAGTCATGGCTAAATTCTCTTCCTCCGATGTAGATTTAGATTAACAGAGCACTGTCGGTGATCCTAACATAGCTGAATCACGTCCAAACAATACGGCAAAAATGCACGTTGTGACGATGGACCTGAAGCCCAAGTTTATCATGATGGCGTGCAAGAGCCAAGAAAATTCAAGCATCTATTGCACTAGTTTTAGCTGAATTCAAGTTGAAATGGACTATCCCATTGCAAGACTCTAAAGGCCCTCATTGGGATAATATATTTAAAGTCCAAGAAACCTAACAAGATTTAGATTCGAGGACAAATCATTTTGAAAAGGAGGGGAATGTACGTACCTTAGGACCGATCGACCTCTTATGTATTTCGGCAGCCAAAATTTCCTTTTACAAAATTTTCTTATACCTCTTTTGTATTTTTTAAATTTATTATTTTAGGTTTTCTTTCTAAGAAAAAATAGATATGATATTCTTTTTTCTTGTTGCTAAGTTTTAGGAATTTTGTAACCTATAAATAGGCCCCTTTGTACACTATTTGATCATCATTTTCATCAATAAAATTTGAGAAATTTGAGCCTTTTGCTCTTGTAAGTTCCGGAGTTTGTAAATTCAAGCTCCGTCTTTTGAATTCAATCAATTCTTTGAGTAGGAGTTATAATCTAAATTTGTCCCGAGGTTGTTCAAGAAGTTTTCCAAGGGTCTAACAAGGTCCTTAGCAAAAAAAATTATTGATCAAAAGAGGGTTGCTCAACGTGGATAAACAGCTTGTCTAACAAGGTTCGTTGAGAAGCTGCGTTCATATGGAGGGTCTAACAAGAAGTTGTGATCTGAATTCACTTTGAGAATCTAACGAGGAGTTGTGATCTGAATTCGCCCCGAGGTTGTTCAAGAAGTTTTCCAATGGTCTACCAAGGTTCTTGGCAAGAAGATTGTTGATCAAACGATGGTTGCTCAACATAGATAAACGGTGGGTTGTCCTTGGGAAGCTGTGTTCATATACGGAGGGTCTAACGAAGTTCTTCGTTATAATTTTCGTTCTTCATGTTCTTCGTATTCTTCGTTGTTCTTTGTGTCTTTTTGTGAGTCGTTAAATTTCTTGTTATCAAGAGGTCTTTTGGGAGCGTGTGATTCCGCTAAGCATGCATCACTTTTAATCCTTCTGACAATATTCATAAATCATGAAGCGCTAAAGTGTTTAATTACCAAATAGGCTACTATTAGCACAGCCATTCTCTGATACGCATTAGCTTTAAACACTGATGTAATTCAACCAAGGGCACCATGCGTTGTTAACCACTTTCACCTCCATGTGTGAGACTGTATTCTACAAGCATTTATTTTCTTCCTCATATTTCAACATATGCGAAAAATAGTGACTAGAAGGCTACGTGCTACAGTTTGACGAGCTTAAGTATGTGCTTCAATTGGAATGCCTCTTTCTGCTAAACAAATGATGATGAAAACTAGGCAAACATTAAAGCATGAGAAGCAGAAAAGTATAAGTTACAACAATTTCAGGATATAATTAATTTCCTCAAATCTAACAGGACTTTACTCAGTCACGTACCTTTTCCACTTAACAGGAGGAACCAACATTGGCATGTACGGCATCACCATATGTCTGGCCTGTTGATGAATATCAGAAATCTCAGGCCCATATCTGATTGAAAGATTATACAATAAAGCAAAACCATAAATAAAACATCATATGCATTATATACAGTACATTAATGACAGCTGTATTAGCCCAGATAAGAAATTTTGATATGTAACGATAAACACTGGAGACCATTAAATCCTTTATTTGGGGGAAAAAATATTTGAAAAGATTCTACTAATAGCTTAGAACTTCATATGGTGATTACTGCACTTACTGTTCTCTCAAGACCTTTGAGGATAAGGGGATCGCATTTGATTATGCCGTATCTTCTGCTTGCACCCCTATAAGATGATGGGTATTGCTAATTAGAAATTATCGGAAAGCCAAGATAATTCCAATTATGTAGCAAAAAGAAGGGGCATTACTTCGCATCTTTTGGTACAGTCCTAAATGTGTGTGTAAATGCAGGTCTTACATCAGGTGGAGTATCCGATAACTGATCATCCGGAGACTGAAGGTATGCTGTTTGCAAAAGGAGGTCAATTAGATGGCTACCAACCTGTAAGGTACAAGATAATCATTTCGTTTCATGCATAAACCTTTCTCGGGGAGTGAAATTAGAATGATCTCGGTGACTGGAGTACAAGATTTAACGCGAACCTTTGCTTTAGCATCTGTTCCCCACGGTTTTGTATCATCATAAGCGTTTACTATCTTCTGCACAGCTCGGAGTTTTTGCTTTTTCATCAAATTAGTCACAGTCTTCCGCAGTCTCTCTTGTCCTTCGGTGTCAGAAGGAGTTGGATCATCTTCCACTTTCTCATCTTTGTTCACTTTCTTCTTCTTAGTATTTTCCAAAAAATTTTGAATTTTAACCTGACCCATGGAGAAGATCCAGTAAATTAACAGCAGTTCATACCTAGCCAGAGGCTACAAGAAAGACTGTACTATTTTCCTCAGCATTTGGAGCAAGAAACCACAAATTTCTTCACAACAGAGAAAACTGCCACATCCAAGTCAAAGTTTTACAAATTAAAAAGAAACTTATAAATCACCAACCTCCTGTTCAATTGCATCACCCACAACACAAGCAGCTTGTACTACCCTCGCAGCACCATACTCCCCCCCTGTCATTAGTAATGCCATCAATTTATGCATTGTAATCACTGCCATCATTTCAGCCGGTAACTGATGAAAGTATTTTGCATAGGCAACCTTGGACTTTCCTTGCCTACATAACTCCTGTTCCGCAGCAATCTTATTGCACAGAGGCTCAAACCATCCCAAGAACAAGGATTTCATATATGGCAAATTTGGTGCCAACTTTTGATCACACATATCCTGCAAAAGTTCTTTGTACTCTTTAGCCGCTTGTATCCACGCCTCCGTCTCGCTCTTCACTTGCCTCTTCTTGAGAGCTTGATATCTTCTGCGCCCCATAATGTGCCCCTCCTTTTTCTCCCTCCACATACGTAAATACTGTCTCGTGTGCTCCTTTTTCATGTGGGCTAGCAGTTCTTGAACCTCATCTGCTACAGACACATCATCTTCAGTTGATGAAACCACAACATCCTCAGCTACAGTGGCATATTTTCTGGAGCTTAAAACATTGACGTCAACTGAGTTCTTGGACATGTACAAGCAGGGCCTGCCGAAAGACTCATTCTTCATAGGAAATTTTGCAATTCTTCTACAACCCTGGTCGGGGAAACCAATCTTGGAGCTTGAAACTTGGAAACCAATAGAAAAATCTGAATCTTGAGGAAGCTTATCAAAGCTGCAAGCACAAGAGAAAGAGTAAGGATTGAGATTATTAGAGAAGACAAACTGCCTTGGGGTATGGATTCCACAAGAAATTTTCCTGGCCACGTTCCTCCACATCACGCTGGGATCTTGGGGCAGGTAGAAAGAAAATTTCACGGGTTTATCAAGTGAAAAAGAGGCCAGAGGATCAAGAAAAATGGAGGGTTTGATAATGGACATCGAACTGATGGTTCAATGAATTGGTAAGAATGTGAAGAAGTGAACTGAATAGATTGAGATAAAATTGAAAATGATCAAAACGAACAGAGTATAGAAAATTTTTGCAGCAGAAACTCATCTGATCAAAAGAATCGGCCAACACTATAGTAGCGGAGTGTTGAAACGAGAAAGCAGCCGTCTGGACTTAAAACCCTCCTTAAATCTCGTCGGTATCTTCCGCTTCCTCCGGTTGGACTTTGGTCATGGTGGCGGAGATTTTCTATGGGTCGGTTTTGTGCTCCAAGGGTTGGCTATTTTCAAGTTCTCTCCAAACAAAAATTATGATTATAATTACGAGCAAAATGCATGTCCTAATAAAACTTGAACTCGAATTCAAAAAAAAGAAAAACTTTGACTCATCTTTTTCCTATACATTATTTAATCACGCAAAAGAAATACATGTATGTAAAATAATGATAATGTTTTTATAATTCGATTGTCTTATAATGAATGAAACTAGTATCAGATAAAAATTTTGTAATATCTACCGACTATGTTTATTATATCGAATTTATTCAAACAACAACAACAACATTACCACATCGACTTAGAGGCTTTCGCAGGTAACGGCGTATGAGAGGTCGAATGTACACCACTATACTCATGTGTTAGAAAAGAAACACACAGAAGTTGTTTCTCGATGACTCATAATGAAAACTGCGCGTCGATCAACTGATACTTCACAATATAAGAAGCGCAGCCAACTGATACTTCACAATATAAGAAGCGCAGCCAATTTAGTGAGTCATTTTGTTTTATTTCATTATATTCCAAAGTGAAGGAAGAATGTGTATTTGACCCATTGAAAATGGAAAGCATCGAATTTATTTAAACATATAATTTAAATCAAATAAAGTCAACCATGATTAGTAGTCACTTTTACTACTAAATAGGACGATCACAAATAAAATGAAATAAATTTTGTTTTTCTATCTATCAACAAGTAACCATCAGAATAAAGCATTGGTCATCACCATTATTAGAATATTTCGTCTTTAATCATTAATCACTTGTTAATAAGATGAGGATAAACAAAATTCAAATGAATTAATGAACTATTAATATAATTATGGACCAGTATAAAATTGCGAAGAAAATAATTACAGAAACAAAAGCCTCGGCGAAGGCTGAGCAGAACAGTGTCAAAACCATCAACAGGTGGTCATAATATAAATTATCTTTCGTGCAGAGAATATATATAAGTATCCAAAATCAAACCTTTTAATTTTTGGAGAAACTTTCATAAATATATTTATAATTTTGCCATGATATAAGATTTATTTCCTATCATTCTATAGAGCTTACCTGTGTTGTTGGTACATGATGCAACCGTTATTCATGAACTCTTGCTTAGAACTACATTTGGCCCTCCGCTAAATGCTTGGTCCAGGTATATAATAGTGCTGCTTCAGAAACTATCAGTGATGGTAAATGTACTAGAACTATATTTGGCTTTCTGGTTTTTTGCTTCATCCAGGTACACAGTCAGTGCTGCTTTGGGACCTGTAAATGAACCGAGTCATTCGGTAATGTTCGGTTCGAGCTCGGCTCTGCTAAAAGGTTAATGAACCGAGTTTGAACCACTTTTTTTGTTCGAACTCTGTAAATGACACCGACGTTTAAGGTATTCAGCTCGTTAATGTTGTTCGTCAGTTAAACAAACCGAGCTTGAACAATTAAATATGTTCGTTTAAATAAACAAGCAAGCTCGGCTCATTCGTCAAACTAAATGAACTGAGCTTGAACAACGTAATGCTCAGCTCGTTCGGCTCGTTTACAGCCCTATTTGGGAACTATCGGTGTAATTGGTAAATATACTTGAACTACATTTGGCCTTCTGCTCTGTGCTTGGTCCAGGTATACAGTCAGTGTTGCTTCGGGAACCATCTATATGTCATTGATAGATGATGCAGATGTTTCCTCTAGATGACTTAAACTTTGCCAAGCATTTACAAATATAACAATACCGATAGAAAAAAACAAAACAAAACAAATGCCAAACCACTGTGGACAAGCAGATAAATCATCATCATCATCATCCGTACCCAGTATATCCCAACGACAACAAAAGCTATCGTTAAATGATTGAGAGTGATGCATAAGATCAACAAATGAAACATTGTGTTTAGCATCACTATATCATCAAGAAGCGCCTGGAAAAGGGCATCAGAGATTCCCAGTTCACAAATCTTTTCACACGATTTTGCTTTCAGCCCATCATCAGCAGAAGACTCGTTAATACAATGCCTAATCCTAGCGTTACAAAATCAGTAAATATCCATGTGATCAAAGGTTTGAATAAGGTTAACATCAAGGGCAGTTAACATTTCTCTGAAACTAGGAACTCAAAAACCCAGGCTTTCCTGAGATCCTTCCCATATCCTGGAAGGATTCAGGTTCAGATTGATACCTTGCAATTTTTTTCCCCACTTGAACTGCAAATCTAGATCAGTACTTTAGCAAAAATGGACGCATTAGCCACCTACTTCCTACCTTTGTTACTAAGAGCATTAGAGTATCTACATCCCAGCACATTTGACCAACAAGCTTAAAGACGTCATCTTTCCCCGCCTTCAAGTTCTTCGCTATCCTCCATCTGCGTGTCCTCCTTGCTGTTCATTTCTCCACCTTCACCCTCCTGATTAGCACCGACATCTTCAAAGAAAAATCCAGAAGATGAGGAATCATCGTCTTCAAGTTCTTCACTCTCCTTGTCCTTTGATTGAGGAATGCCATTATCGTCCATCCAGGCTGGGCAATTTTCCGCAGTCTCAAGAAAAGCAAGAGCCCTAGAGTGTGGTGAAGAAGGGCTGATTTCTAGGGATGACTTTTCTGTTGAATTGTGCTTCATGCAAGAACATTCAGGAGAAGGAAAAGAAAGAAAGGACAATTGTTTTGAGCCTCTAAATTCATCGGCCAACCCATCAATCATGTGTTTCCTTAGGTGTCTGCGAATGGACACCACCCATGTGCGATTGGCTTGATACATACTTTCCTGGATCTCATCAAGTAGCTTGTTAACAACCTCTCTGGAGGAAAACATGCAGCAAGATATAACATTAGTTAGTACCTAAACTATTCCTATTAAAGAAAGGGGACAGAACACAGATATATAAGAACATACTAGAATACATTAACTTGTTAGCTTGGACAACATGTAATTTACCACTTAATTAATGAAATGCATTACCTATCCAACCTGAAAGTCTTAGACGCAGCAAACTGGTAAAGCCTATGCCCCATTACCAAACTGGCAAAATTTGGATGCCCTTTGCCATCTCGATCAAATCCAGTAATAAAAGCATCTGCTCCTGTACACACTCTGTAATCTACTGCTTCCCACAGCAATTTGTGAGCGTTAGTCCTCAATTCCATGACTGTACTTTCAGGTTCAATATCACTCTCAGCCACCCAACCCCACCAACCTTCAATGTTGTAATATTTAGGCCGTGCTGGGGGTGGTGGTAGTGGCCAAGGACGTGGACCGGAGGTTTTCCATTCTTCAAATTTTCTTTCTTTCATAGGTGGAGTCTTCGGCTGTTTATCATTAAGTACAGTCTCTCGACCATATATCCTATTTAGTTCCCAAGGTGTGCTTAGGGAGGTTCTGTCAACAACATTTTCGAACATCGCACGGAGAGGAATAAGCTTCTTCTGTCCACCAAATACCTCTCCACCAGACACGTAAATAATCGTGTCTCGAGAATAGCCATAAGCCCGAAGAAGAATACCAACCTGTATAGAGATGTTACCTTTAAATACTACCCTTGATGAATGGCAAATGTGCATGTCAAGTGAATAGATGTATAAGTGACTCCTCTGTAATAGCTTAAGCTTTTAGATGCTGTGATAATTTAACATGGTTTCATAGCAGGAGATCTTGGACTTCTGTCTAGCTGCCCCATTCTCTGATATTAATACTGCTCTATTGTCTAGTACTGAAGTTAATGTCTGCTACACGTGAGAGGGCATGTTAAGTTTTCAAATGTATAATCGTCTCTCTAACAGCTTAAATTCTTGGATGAGATGGCAATTTAACTGCCCATAAAGGAGTATTTGTACAGGGCCGAGGCCTGAGTAGTAATTTTGTGCAGGAGATTACAGATGACTGTTAACCTAGCTTGTGCTTGTGCATGCAAATAATGAGGAGTCTGCATCACCTTTTTGAGAAATAGGACATGCTCAAGTCAGATAGAAGAAATACCTCTTCGGGCATTAAAGGACATAGTCCAACACGACGTTGCTCTGCTGAATCTGCAGAAAGATTTCCCTTCACAATACCGCGTTTAATCATCCATGAACGTCTGTGCTGGATAAGTTCTGTGTGTACATCCTTCAAAGCAATTAAGGCATAAACGCTTTAGGATTTTGGAGGATAAATCAAGGGATAGAAACCCCAAAGCTTTAGAACTACCTGAAAGAGTTCGGCGCAACCATAAAATGCCAGAGCATCCCTGGTCATCCCAGGTTCATAGGCAATGAATGGTCTCCCTGAGGTTCTTAGTCTGCAAAATTACGAGCTTTGAATAGCAAGAAACATACGACTTGTATAGATAAGTAAATCTGAGCTCACACTTCAACCTATTCAAAATTTTGGTAGCAAGTTCCTCGACCTCGTCTCTGAATTTTAAAGCATGGAAAGAAACCCTACATCTCAGCCTCTGAAGTTCTTCAAGATGCGGAGGAAGTTTTGCCTGCCTCAAATTTAGAGTAAAAAGGGCAAGACTAAATCGAAACACCTTCTTTGTCTATCCAATCAACATCTAAAAAAGTAAATACAAAAGAGAATGGAACATGACAGCAACCATACCTGCAAGCATCCACCATCAGAAACAACAAGTTCAACAACAGAGTGCCAACTCAAAACAGGAAGAACTTGATGGATGTAGAAGTACGTAGACGACAAGTATGACACTTTAAATGATGGAATTTCTTTCTTTCTCCTCGCTCCCTTCAGGTGCTTTGGAAGCGTTTTAACCACTCTCACATCATTAGCTAAAGCAGCAATGAACTGCTCCTCATTATACAGGTAAGCAAAACTCTTGAACTGAGCACTAGAAAAGAAACAAGATAAAACTGCATGTGAAATTCTCTTACTAAGATAAGACTGAAAAACACAACTAGGAATTACATGATCAAAGTCATAATAGACAAGTATTAAGTGAACCTGATCCCTTTACTGCTTGTAGTTGATTGGACTTCAGGAATGACCAGGGTGGCGTTGAGAAGACGGGCGACCACAACAATGTCAGAAATCTGGCAGAAAAAGATCACTTATCAACATTGATCCCTTCAAAGAGGAAACAAAACAATCAAGGACCTGTTGAGTGTGACTCATTACTACATATGGAACATAAATCTCATTCTGTAATGTGGGAATGGCCTCTTACAGAGTTCCTGATCTCGTGGAATCCACCTCTTATCCTGACAAAAATAAATCCAGTGCTTTCCTGTTTAGGCCCTGTCAGAGGAGCATTGTATTTCATTGTCTCAGAACAAAAAATGGTTGGAAGCATACAAGAAAATATATGATCAAGTCTGTCTTACATAAAAACAAATATTTGGGTGTCTAGTCCAAGGCTAAGTCAAAATGTGGGAGTTTTTGTCCCTTTCTCCATGAAAAGAATAGTTCTTCAATGATGCAAATGGTGCAGAAAATCCTTTCCTTAAGGGCAAAATATTCTTTTAATGGAAGTTCATATTGTTTGAAGATAGAGATAAAACAAGGGAGCCTTGGACAGATGAAGTCCATTCAGTAGTAAGGTCAAGGATAATTTCAACTTTTTTGATTTCTTGACGTTAAGCTCGAGAATCACTTGGTTTTTCAACTAATGCTTGAGATTTCAATTAGATTAAGCAAACAGATGAGCCACTCAATACGGATTTCACAACTCAATTATCCAGTCCATTTTTTGGGATGTGTTAGGGTGGGTTGGTTGCTGGTGGTGGTTGTGGGGGGGTGGCAGAGGATGGAATAAAAAGGCTTCACAGCTATAGAAACCTGAAAGCATCCACATATGCCACACAGATTGACGTATTCTAAGCCAGAACTTGTTTTGCATTGCTCTCAAGATATTAAGTAGTACTTATACAAAAATCGCAAATAGATTCCAAGCAGACAATCAATTTGGTATAATACTCAGAATATTAAGTGCTACTCTACCTTAATTTCAAAATTTTCATTTCAAGTTTTAGCAGGGACCTTCTTTCAGTTCATACTATTACAGAATCAAGCCATTTGGAACTTCAAGCCTCCCCTATGGTACACAGTTATTGATAACAAGAGAGATGGAGTCTAACCGGCATAGTTGCCTCTCGGGTTTGCATAGGGAAGCAAAGATTCGAGCAGCCTAACTGGACCCCAAAGCCTTTTATACCGCGGATGCTGAAGACATATTACACAAACTACAGACAATTAGCATTTACAAGTTGAATAAATCATAAAATGCGAAACCTAAAAGCATATGTTTCTAAACGAAAGATTACAATAGAGTTATATCAGGAGCATAAAAATGATTGCAGGATCAGAATTATCATTTGCTACCAGGAAAAATGACTGTAAAGTATAGGATTAGGAAATTTCACCAAAGTACAGAATGAAGGCCCCACTTAATCCGGGAGGAAAAGAATGTACCAGAAAAGAGTAGAACTAAATCTACAAAAGCTCAGGGACTATCATAGTAAACTAAACAAAAAAGTTCCCAAAAGAGAAACACGATTAACAATTCACCAGCTCAAATAAGAAAAGATCACAAAGATTCAAAAGTCATAAGAGAATTAAAAAATTAGACAAACTTAAAGATCCAAACGACTGAGTAGAAAAATTACAAGATAAAGTTGAGATCTTTAAAGGGTATATTCACATTACATGAGTAGAAAAATCTGCATTCTCATAAACAGATCTCCAAGAGAAGACAGTGATTGAAGATTGGTACTCTGTAATACCACCGTAAGTGTATCTAGCCAAAAAGAAGTGTGTTAAAATAGAAAAAGTAGACAAAACCAAGCCAACCAGCACAGCCCACTTCATTCTTGACTTGATCTTGAAAGACATCTTCCCTTCTCTCATGGCTGCCCACCTCATCTTCTCCAAACCTTTACTCCCTTTGTTCTATAACACTAAATCGACACTAGAAGTGGGCAGTGAAATTTCATTCGCCAATTGGAAAACATATCCTTGTTTTGCTAGTTAAGCAGGAGAGAAGTCAAAGAAGAAAAAGGAAAAGAAGGGGAAGACTAAGAATCGGACAGTGGTCGGATGGCGCGTGAAGTTCATTGAACGCGTGAGAAGTTAAAATGGCGTATCTTGTGATGTTAAAATATCAAAGCGATGTTTCATCAAATTAAACATCATAAGTATAGTTTGATTTTTGGAAAGCACAGTTGGATGGTTGACATGCCATACATGATGTATGTATCTCTAACATGAAGATTTATTGCTACTATCTTTTATTACGAAGAACTGAGTTTGTATATGAGACAACACTATGTAACAAGATGACGGACAAAGGAGAATAGTGATGGTTGTTGTGATGTAATTTTCGACAAATATTAACAGAATTATTTAATATTGAAAAGATAAGAAGTAATTTTAGCACATCTCTTCCTCGCTACAAACATAGAAGTGTTAGGCTTAAGTCTTGTTATTCCTTCCTATATGTCACGCTTTAAACATATTATTAGATGACCACTAAGATTAAAAAAACGACCTACATTTTTATATGGATAAAGAAGAGAGAGAGTAAGACAAGAGAGACTAAGAGAGGAAGGGACATCAAAGAGTGAGAGAGAGATAGAGACTTTTATTAGAAATTTCCGCTGGACCAGCTTTGGTAAAATCACGACCTGAAATCCATTTGTGATCGAATTTTTACGAAAATTTAGGTTGTATGTTTCCAAGACAGTTCTATATTTTGAACAATATAAATCAGTTATCGACAGCTGGATCGGTGGAGTATATGTACTAAATAGACCTATAGTTTTTTTGGTCATTTCAATCCATTCTTATCTCATTTGCATTTTTGTTGAAGTTCAACGCTTCTTTGGGCTTACGTCACATGTGACGTTTAAGACTCTCTTGTACTCATCTTTTATTGATTAGTGAAGGTTTTGAATGGACCTAAAGGTCTCGTGGTTTTTCCTCTTCGATTTGGAGAGGGTTTTCACGTAGAATTCTTATTGCCTTGCGTTTGCTTTGGTTTCTTTCATTTTTTAGGTTCCCTTGGTTGCGATTAGCTTATGCATATTATATTCGCGGTTGTTCAAGTGTTGGTGACGTTGATTTCGGGTTCCTATGATTTGTAAGCTTGGGAGACTTTTGCTAAGTATACTTTTTAGTCTAGTTTGTGTTGGTGGTTGAATTACTTAGACAAGTTGTGGTTTCTCTCTAACAAAAGTGGTATCAGAGTGACAGGCTGTTGCTTCGGTGTTATTTGGTTCTTGAAATATGAACCGAATGTTAGCCGGATGATTTGTTTAAATGACAAAAATTATCATCACTGGAGTGGTAAAATGAAATATTTGTTTGTCAAAAGTTTTCATTTACGAGCATTTTGTTCTAAGACTGAGTACATCATTATAGCAACAAGTAAATTATCATCATCATCATCATCCGTACCCAGTATATCCCAACGACAACAAAATCTATCGGTAGGGTCTGAGGAGAGTAGGTGGTAGGCAAACAATACCTCTGTTCCAAAGGATAGAGAGTCTGCTTCCAGTAAGACCCCGCCTCTATATGTACATTATTATATTAGATGCTAAATCTGATGAGTACTAGAATTTTGTGTTGGATTTGATATGCTCATACGTGTAGTGCACGACACGTGTGACTTAAGTTACATATCAAACACATGTGGACTTATGTATGTTATACATTATATGTTACTAATATTACATAATATTTGTATGTATCCACGCGTTAAGTGATCACTTCAGTATATTAGTGGATACATAGTGTAATCTGAATGTAACACTAAATGTGTAGATAGTCATACGGTTACAGTCCTTGATGGTAGGACTCGTAAAGTCAAGACCGTATTATTAATGACATCTGGTCCCTGAGGGACAAGAACCCACGAGTATTCTTCTCGAAGTGTTTTAAGTAAGCTATTTAATATATATAATTTATCATATATATTAAAATTTGCCGTTTTATATATTAATAACGAAACGTTTAGAAACTTGAAGTTTCAATTTATTTCCAACGTTTCATTTGCTGATATATTAATATATTGAGACGTTTAGCAAAAAGCTGAAGTTTAATATATTGAAACGTTTAGCGAAACGTTTTCAATTTTGTTCAGTTACATTTGCTTATTATATATATATATATATATATATATATATATATATATGTGTGCAAGGCAGCAACTGGTATGGAACGAAGTTAAAAAAAAAGGACGCAGAAGGTTTTGTTGTTACTGCTTAAAGTTTTTGGCTTTCGTTTTTCTTTGCTGAGTTTCAGAGCACACATATATATATACTTTATGTTTAAATCACTTTAGAGAGGAAAACACACTACCTATTCTCTCCATCGGAATAGTAGTGGTAGTTGTTGATATTTCATTAGTGGATTCAACAACTGGTGGGTTCGTGCAATCCCTTGGAAGACACAGTTGTCACGCGTGTCAGAACCCCTACAGCGTTAACCAATGGAGCAAGGTACACTTCCGCATTTATTTACTTTGCTTTTGTGTTCTCTTAAGTGATCCTCGGGTAATGAATTACTATGTAAATTCCAACATTTTGAACACCAACAAGTACATTATTATATTAGATGCTGGGTTGAAGAAAATGTCTAGAATTATATAGCAAAGGAAACCAATACATATACTGTTTGGGAAAAGCTTGAAAACATGTATGCTGTTAAAACTAGAAATCAGATGATGAATTTGAGAAATCGAGGGGTACTCCAGTTCTAGATCATGTTAATGAATTTCAGGGCCTTGTTCATGTCTAGTGTTGGTATTGAATTTGATGATGAAATATTAGGACTTTGGTTGCTTAACGGTTTACCTGATTCTTGGAAAACATTTTGGACTTTTTCACACAAATAATACTCTTGATGTTACTACGTCTTTAGGATATTCTAGAGATGGTACTCTAATTAAAGAGGTTATAAGAAAGACTTCAAATTGTCTTCTCAGTTAGAGGTTTTTGTTACTGAAGACATAGGAGAAGCAGAACAGAAACTCGTCTATAGTTGGTTACATCTTTTGCGATTATAATCTTGATAATAATTTTTTTTATTGATATCATAAATTATCTCATCCCCCCCCCCCCCCCCTTTTTGTTTTGTGCTAACATACAAATTTTGACAAGACATATTTCACACAAGAAAAAATTACACTACAACAACATTACCCCATTGTAAGAGGTTCCGGCCTATGGCGGGGTATGGGAGGTCAGATGTACGCAACCATACCCATGATCCTAATGAGCGTCAAGCTATGTCGATCAACTGCTACTTCACAATATAAAAAGTGCAGCCAATTTATTTAGTCATTTTGCCTTTTCAGACTAAAAAGGTTTTTTTCTCTCTATTTATTACCGAACTCGGACTCATTCTCATTGAGCTGACATGGGTTCTATTTCACCTTGAAGATGGAAATCCTTGCAAACATCAAAACCGGTCGAGGCGCTCGTGCATTGCACAAGTCTCGCACCGAAAATTTTAATTGAAACACTCTTCATTGTTTCGGGGCAATAAACTGTTATAACCGAAAATTTTAACGCATCGATTTTAAAATTGAAGTAGTCGTTGAATGTAGCAATACTGCAAATTAAATTAATCGTAGCATATAGTTGTGTTTAGGCGATCTTGTAATTAACTGTTAATATATATTTGTTATATAATAATAGGGTGGCAATAAAGATAAAGAAAAAAATAAATAAATAATAAATAATAGTAAAATAAAATACAAATATGGGTTATTAAATTGAGAGGGCGGCAGTAGGATAAGGAAAAAAAGATAATAATAACAATAGAAAACAAATAGTAATTTAAGAAAATAAAATAAAATCAAAAAAAAAGAGGGGAACGTGATTTTGAGGAGGGGGCAGTTAATGGCCCCCCAATCTCGCCACTTTCACAATTGAAAAGGGGGGGGGGCTGCGCATTCCAACGGATGTAACCCAAAAAAAAATGAATGAAGCACAGCGGGAGAGAGGCAGCCAGGAAGCAGGAGGAAGAAAAAAGGGAAGGGAGAAGAGAGAGGAAAGAGAAAAAAGGAAAAAGATGGTAGAAGGAAGCAAGCCAAAACCATAGAGACTCCGGGTAATAGCGTAAAGCGTCTGCAAATTGGTAGGTTCCATTTTTCCTCCAATTGGTACAAATTCAAGCATGCCTTGGTGATATATTATGTGTTTTTTTGTTGTTTTGATTGTTGAAACCTGTACTATGTTGTTTAATCTGTGAAAAGCATGAGGTTTGATTACTACGTTTGATGACTGTGAGTGCGTATACTGTTCTGCGTGGATTGGATTTGATTTTAGGGAAAAATTTGATAATCAAAATGATTTTAGGGAAAATTTTGATAATCAAAATGATTTTAGGGAAAAATTTGATAATCAAAATGATTTTAGGAAAAAAATTTGATAATCAAAATAGTAAAATTGTTATAGGATTAGGGTTTTCTCGCTTTGTTTTGAGCTTAAAATATGTTCCCATAGACTGGAAATAGGCAAAAACCTAGATCGGGATCGAAAAACGGACGCCGGAGGCCGTCGGTGTGCCTCACGCGCCGCCGCAGTGGCCGCGCGTGAGGTTACACGCGCTGCCTGGCGCTGATTACCCATATTACAAAAAAAATATATTTAAACAAGGGCCGAAGCCCGAACCGGCGGCAAGCCAGCCCGTTACATGGTACTAGGCTTGGCCCATTATCAATGGAAAAAAAGGGAAGGCAGGCTAGTGGATCCGGGCCGAATGGCCAACGGACCGGGCCAGCTGCCAGCCGGCCCATTAACGCGAGAAATAAAAAAAGAAACTGGTATGGCAGGCCAGCCCTTAGCGGGCCGGATCTGCGCCTGAGAACGGACTAGGGCTGGCAGAAAATAAAAAGGCCAGCCCAATGTGTTATTAATATTTAGTAATAAATTCTGAAATTTTAGAAATTCTTATAATTGTTGTTAAATTAATTAAATTGGTAATAATTATAAGAAAATTGTAAATAAATATCAAAAAATTACAAATAAATTTCAGAAATTATAAAATGCTGAAATTAAGTTATTTTTATTAAATTTCAGTAATCATAATAATTTATTTAAATTAGATAATTAGGTAATAAATAGAAATAAATAAGGAAAAAATGAGGAAAAATGTAGAAAAGACACAATAAATGTATGCAAGCCATGGAATAATAAGTTTAACCTCAAACAACATTAAATCATTACTCAGATAATAAACAAACCTAGATTTGAGTGCCGGAGGATGGTGAGGATGGGCCAGGGGCCTCAGGCGATCACTAAATGAACCTATATTTGAGTGCCGGAGGATGGTGAGGATGGGACAGGGGCCTCAGACGATTGTGTTGTTTTGCATTCATGGCACGTGCATTGCATGATGGTGGGTCGTGACGTACGGGTCACGGACGCTCAGGATGGTGTACGGTGGCGGGGCCAAGTACACTCAGGATGGTGACTGTGGGTGGGTACGACCCACAACCACTCAGTTAGGACCCGGGTTCATGCATTGCATGGCGGAGATATCGGCATTTTGTGTGACATGACTTTGTTGCGTGTGACATGCATAGTAGGACATGCATCACGATGTTGCGCATTCTTTATCTGGAGTGAATTAACTTTCCGCATTCTTTCATATGCTTATATGATATCATGTTATGTGTTATGTGCTGTATCATTTTTGTATGCTCGTCTTGTACTAGTTGGAGGCAGGTGCCTACTGGGTGATTTCCCCATCACTCACCCCTACTCCCTCCCCCCCACCAGGTGAACACGAGGAAGCGTACGACTATATCTTTGCTGAGGACGGGGCTGACACGGTAGTATGTGCATACTGACGGTCGCACCTAGGATACAAAGAGACCTTGCGACGGTCCGTTATTAGTTCATTGGGGTTTCCATCAGACATCACCTTGTATAGTTCGATAAACTCTAGATGTTAGTATGTTGACGTTCTTGTTATATCTTATTTATTATTCTATTGAGGATTTTACGTTATTATATTTCGTTTCCGCGCGAAAAATTTCTACGTCTTTTTGGACATGTTGGAAATTGATTCGACGCTTTGTATTCTCCTTAGTGAGATACGTCGGGCGCACTGTCCCCGATGCTAGGGTTCGGGAGCGGGGCGTTACATAAACTTATGCTGGATGTTATAAAATAAAGAAAGCACACACTAGCTTACTTATATATTTACTTAAATGCAAATTTTATAGCTTTATTTAATCGTATAAAAAGGAAATAGGATAATGAAAACCACCGCACAGTTGCTGAAAACTAACACTCGATTCTGATGGTGATAACCGTGTCTAGTTCAATACACGAATATTAGGTATTTAGTTTAAGAATGACGTAAAAAAAGAAAGAGGAAATGGGAAGAACAAAAGACGGGTCGAAAAATTTATATCGCTGATCTGATAGTCGGAACCGGATCTTCTCACCCCCACATCTTCACCCTTTGTCCACCGTCCACCACATGGCAGCAAGGTGGGGTGGTGAGGCTAGATGAGTGTCACCTGCATCTAGCCTCACCATTCCACATTGCTGCCACGTGGCGGCCGGTGATCAAGGAGGTGATGGTGTGAAGAGTGAGGAGATCCCATCTCCAGTAGTAGCGTGTAAAGCAATTGGATTTATTATTATAATTTGAGCATTGTTTCCATTTCTGATATAGATAAGAATATATTCTTTCTTGACTTTGAAATATAATTGAATAAAACAAAATGACTTACTAAATTGACAATAAAATGACTTACTAAATTGACTGCTCTCCTTATTATATTATGAAATAGCAGACACAACTTGATGCAATTTTCATTAGAAGTCATTGAGAAACAACCTCTGTGTGTTTCTAACACGTCTGTACGATTGCATAATCCGACTCCTCGTACTCCGCTATATACACGAGCCTATGAGGAAATGTGTTAATGTTGTTGTTCTATTATAATTTGAGCTCATAAAACTGAACGTGTCTTTAACCCATCATCATCAAAAAGCTGAACGCTTATATATTGAAATGCTTGGCATTGCAGCTAGCCCGTAAAAAGGAGGCTACTAGTCCATTATTTACAGACAAAAATGACCGCTTTATAAGCTGTACACAAATTTCAACCGAAATTCACTAGCAAGCGAAAGGAGAAAGATGCTGTAAAGTACCCCTCCAAGCAACGCGGTTGGACGGAAATCAGCTCTTTCCAGCATTAATTGAACCATGCACAAACTCCTCGCAAGTGCCACCCCCAAAGAGTACATCGGCCAACACGCCAATCGTGTCGAACGCTTCTTGCAGATCTGTAGCCGAAGTCATGTCCTCAAGCCACATGAGCAATTCCTTGGAGAAACCCACCATTTCCTGCACATTTAACACCCTCTTCTTCATCATCACTTCCCAAACTTCCAATTCCTTGTTTCCAAGCGACTCTTGTGCATCGACAAGAGCCACATTCGATGACTTGTTAACCTTGAAAAAGCGCTGCAGCTGCTCAATCAGGCCGGTGTAAACGAGCATTGGCTGAATGATCGGCAGCAACTCCTCAGAACTCCTACCTTCCCCTGACTGGCTACCACTTCCACTACCTAAATCAGATCTCGAAGGACTCATCTGCTGAGAGCTGGCCGAACGTCTTGTTGACCTGTTGTGGGTCTGCTGCATATATGCGTGGTATATTCCACGAAGCAAGAAGGCACGGCGATGTTGCAACCACGACTCATAGGATTCTGAAAGAAGTGAGCTTACCATCATGAATTGAACCGTTTCCTCTGTTCCAGAAGCACTGGAGGATTTTGATTCCATTGAAGGACTATCCAAGTAACTTGAAATAGATTTGGCAAGAGAATGGCGGTGAGAAGGGTCATGATCAAGAAAATGGCGAGCCATCTGTATCATGAAAGGTAAAAAGCGAGCATTGCGTTCCTTACCCCCGTCTCTACTATCAGTACTAAATGAGGCACCAGTAGCAAATCGGGCAAGCATCTGCCAAGAAGTTGACCAAAATAGGAGTTATCAGTATAATTCGACAAAGGCTTGTCTCCAGTCACCCAAATTTCACAAGTAAAACACTAACCACCAGGCAAAGAATGTCATCAAGATCATGCAAAAAGTAACAATTCCACAATATACTAGTGAAATGACAGCAAAACAAAATTAATTAAGACAAGCTAGAGAAGCCTAAGACAAAATGGCTCACCAGAACAATATCATAAGTCAATAAACGCAATCGACTTCCATCAGTGCGTCCAAGAGTGTTAAGATAATCCCAATATTGGTCAGCATAACGAGTGTATTGAGAAAGTGGAACTGATGGACCCCTCAAAGGGAATAAATTGTTACACAGCGTCTCATTGTTCCTTAGAGCAGCCCCGTCCCATTCCTTCTTAGGATTTTTAAGAGCAGCATCCGCTCTTTTAGCTTCTTGATGACATTGGAAATGAATGATATTAAAATGGCTGACAGTCGTGTAAACAGTCACCCCGAGTATTTCCCAAATTCCGACACCCAAGTTCACACGCTTGCTATAGGTATAAACGCCCAACAGGTCACTAGGTCTCAAACTGTAGCCCTCTCGGCACATCATGCAAGCTAACCCATCTTCCTCCTCTTCCACGTCTTCTAAACCTTGAAGAACAGGCCGTGCAACAATAATGCGCTCACCGCAATCCGAAGAGAGTTCTTGCCTCATCCCCATTCCCTATTTCCATCAAAGTCGTGAAGTAATTTTAAGTATATACTGAGCGGAAATTAAATTCTCTAGCAGCTACACCATACAGAAAGTAAATTTGATACACCAGAATCAAAATCAATATGTGTGCTATGCCAAGCATGAGCGGTCAAGCGAAGCTCCAAAAGGTAGACAACCACTTTGAACTCCGCCTAAATGCAATATTCCGTGGATAGTATAGCTCCCAACAATAGAACAGCTAAAGTGTTGGGGGAAAAATACAAAAGAAGTAGGCACACTTAAGGGAAATATGGGTAGTTGAGTACCTGAAGTAACTCCTCTCTTTTCCGTAAAGCCCGACGCCTCATCTCATCACGTGTAGCATGACGTAGTTGGCTGACTTTTTCAGCAAGAAAACCATCGCCTTTTCCCTCTTTGTCAGAGAGAGTATCCAATAAATTTTCAGCTTTTGCCCCAACCTCATTTTCTCCTGAGACACCTTCTAAAGCATGAAGCAGAGCTAGGATTCCCCCCTCATCGATACACACTTGGGTGGCCAAATGGCCCTTTGACAATCCCCTCAGCATGGAGAGTATTAGAGGCACAGAGGGTAATTTGAGACCTGACAGCCATTCTGCACTAGATTTGAAGTCAATATGCCTAGTGCATGCAAATGTATCCTTTAAATGCCTCACAGCAGCTCCAGTAATCCCTTTCTCCAATATAATATCCTTCAATTTCTCTCCACAGGAACTCATATTAAGAGACTCTGAAACTCTGGCAAAATTCTCCAAAGCAAACTTGTGGTTAGCTGCTTGCTGACCAATGCTCTGATCCGTAGGATTCTCCTTACACTGATTATGTAACCAGTCGTATTGCTCCCAATTCTACAAATATGGATCAAAATGCTGGATGAGTGCTTCCATAGCAGCGGGTTCCCCATACGTCAAAGATGGCAATATTCTTGCCACCATTTCAGTGTTCCTCTGCTGTTTGGTTGACTTCTTTAAACCTGATGAAATAGACAATCTTTCCAAGAACATGACAACAATTCTTTTAGCCTGCTCACTGGCACCAATTTCTACAGTAGAAACGGTAGAAACACCAGGTGAGATACTGATATTATCACTCTCATTGGCTTCCAGTGTTAGGCTCTCTACAATCGACAAAATGCCTTCAGCTGGCTCCATGGCATCAAGAAAGAAAGCACGCCTTGCTGTTTCAAGAAGTAGACTCAAAGATCCCAACTTCAACAGAGCCCTTCTGTTTTCTCTTATCTTGCAGCACAACATGAGCAGGTTAAGCACCATAACAAGCTGCTCCTGGTTGGACTTCAGATCTCGTAAATGCTGCATATCATTTTCCTTAATTTAGCAGAAGAGATATGACAATTATACCAACAGTAGAAACAATAGAAGGTGCAATAGGAACAAAACAGAACAGCCAAATTAGCAAGTACGAGACAAAAGTTTCCAAACTCTCATTACTTCTCAGTAAATAATTCTTGGAAGACAACTGCGTTTCCAATTTATACACTATATTTCTGTGTATTTAAGATTCAAAAGCGCTGGCAAACTTGAATAAAGCCCTTCCTTTCTAAATTACGATATAAGAGAGACAGAAAGTAGGAACAGAGAGGGAGCAAGGAGAGGTTTCAACTTCTCCAAACTTAAAGACGTCTCCAAACCTGAATCATACCCAAAAGAATTTCCAGCCCGCCACATTCACGCACAGCACCAGCTATGGCAAATTCAACCTCAGGATCTTGAGATTCCTCTCTATCTTCGTCTAATTCTTTGATCATTGGCTCAGTATCTTCGCCATCCAACCCCTAGAAAGCAATAAACATGTTAATACAGGTTCTCAATTCATGAAAAGACAACAGAAGGCTATCTAATAGTTCACAAACAACCCACCCACCCATCCCTCCTCTCTCCCTCCTCCTCTTTTACAGGACCACTGAGGAAAAAGGAAAAAGATATTTAGTGTGAAAAATCCCACAGGAAAGAACAGAGACAACCATTTAAATGTATGTTATTGGTCAACCCAATAAAAAACCTTCTATTTTTTTTCCTCAAAGGAGGGAATATACAAGCTAGAGTAAAATTGAACCTGAAGCCGATAGGTAACTGTCATTGGGAGACATTCCTTGCTGGATGCCCCACTACTGGAGGAAAGTAACATCCCTGCTAATGTATTTGAAGACTGACTACTAGACTTCCGCCAAACTTGCTCATAAACATGAACAATACTCAAATCAAGGGAGATGATATTTCCAGCTACCAGCAGCTCCATGCCGTAGTCATCTTCAAGAAGACCCAAGAGATCCAACTGATGACAAATTTTGTTTTTGACATCACGCATCAGAGGACCGATCTCAGCACTAGAATAAGGATTCTTGGTCATTGACCCCCTTATAAATTCTTCCTGAGTATGTGCCTTGTTCAGAATAAGAAGATATGCAGCCTCAGGTTTCGTTGGGGAAATGAGATTGCAAAGCTGCTCCAATATAAACTAGAAAGATAATAAGCAACAATCAGTACAACGTCAAAACAAAAATAGATCTAAGTGAAAATTGTGGAGCAAGATTTGCATTTACTAGAAGAAATTAACAAAACTCAATCTAAAATAAAGAAGGAAAACTGGGTTGAAATTTAGCTAGTGCAAAGAACTGGCCTCACATAATTGTTCTGACGAGCCACCAAAGCCAGGGACAGAAGACTTGGCATCACCATAAAATTATAGTCAGGTTATTTCAACTGACGAAAAAAAAAACTTTGCCAAAAGTCATTGGATCATGTTCTAACCAATCAAGTTCAGCCACGAAACTAACAGCTTTCTTCAGATGTGAAGAAAACTGGAGAATGAGACAAACCAGGTTCCTTGTTATTGCTCTTTCCATATCTTGAAAGTTGTATTAAAAAAAATTGGGAAAAAGTCAGTAATCAATCTGCTATAACTAAAAGGGTACAGAATTCAAATGCTAAACTTGCTATAACAATGAGAAAGTCCTCTAAGCAATTACTTACAAAAAAAAAAGTCCTCTACTCAATGGCTATATCATGTAAGCATCCTCATGTGCTACCCCACAAGCTAATAGATTAGTCAACCATGTCAGTCTTTTGCTATTCCCACTCAACATGAATTTCCAATGTAAAGACATTGTCCTTTCCAAATGGGAATTTAGAAAAGAGTGGCATGGGTCACCAGTATATCTTTTTTTTTTCTTTTTGTAATTTGGATCACTAATATATCAATTTTCAATAAAGAAATAATGATCTTTACGTGGCACAACCCTTGAATAGAACACGCTCTTTTAATATTGAGAAATAAGAGGTACAGAGGTCAACTATTTTTTTGATGCCCCCGCTTAGGTTCAAGTCCGAGAAGTCAAATACATGTGAACCCTATAACAAATTCAACATCCCCAAGCTCAAACCATAGGGTTATCACTAATGAATTTCAAATCCTAGCCTCCATACCTAGGATCTTACGATAAAGATCTCCAAGAAGGTTATCCAATTCCCTTGTCTTGGCAGTGTGATAGTAGAACTTCTTGGTATCCCCTTCCTCATCAGAGAACTACATGTGTTGCAGGAGACCTAGATATGGTAAGAAAATGTCACTGATGACAGAGTACCAGACAGCCGAATTAATAGGTGAACAACACACCGCAAATTCAAAATCTTCAAGATTCTGTAGTATGCTTTCATCAAGTTTTTCGCTGAAAACACATCAAGTAACCTGCATTGCAATAAGCATCACCAGTCATTCACCAGTATACCCCTAGCCACATTAGTGCTAATTCTGACAAATATTTGCTTTGAATTCAACTGCTCGCGAAAGAATTAATGAAAATGCAATGAGAAGAAAACATTATCCAAACATTTTTTTAGCAAAAACAACAGATATTAAAATAAAAGAATATAAATTTACGTTTTCTTGTTCATGATGAAAATAATATAGAGACAACGAGACCAGACCTGGAGACTTAAATCCTCCGTGTTTGGCATTGATTTCTCCAAGCAACATAAAGCAAACTCCATGGACTTCTGCACTACAGCCACGATCACTGGCTCAACTCGTTCAACTGCCACATGGCAACACAATCACACCAAACTCCAGTCCACACTTTAAAAAGCACATGCATTTCATATAGGAACGTATAACTATGGAGTTAATTATCCATTCCAACAACTTAAACAAAGACAATAGAACAGATAGAGCACCTGAGAGAGATCGAGAGGCATAGACAACGGCAGTGGCCAGTGAAGCAGGGGCCTGAAGTTGAGACGGTTCCCATAGTTCAAGCCCTAATCTATTAGTCAAGTCACCATCATCAATCGGCTTAACTGCGAAGTTGAGAACTGAATAGAGCTTTCCGAATCCTCTAATGAGCGAAAGATCAGAAAAGATTTTGGAAGATAAATTATCATGGCCCGATGATGATGGTGATGAAGAGACAGCATCGACGAGCTTGGCGATCTCCTCGGCCATCACTCCGACGCGTAGAAAGTAGTTAGCGCATCAGGTGAAATTCATAATATCGCAGAGCGAAAAAGGTCTCTCTGGATGTTAAATTCTTGCAAGGGGAGACCGAAAAAGGAAAATAGATAAATTGGGTAAGAAGAGGAAGTATTTAGTGATGAGGGTTTAGAAAATACGAAAAATAGTTATACAAATTATATTATTAGGCTTGAGAAATGGCGATAGAACGGTTTGCTTAATTTCCAAGTCATTATTCCTGTTATCTCTTCATCATCATTTTAGAATAAATATTTTCGAGTATTCTTTAAAGGCATGGGCTTGGCGAAAGATATATAAGCACTGATTCAATCTCTAAAGACGGTTCTTTAGGGGGACAAGATATTTCAAACACTTATGCGACTACTCTAGGCATATTTTCCGTTTTGGAAAAAAAATTGCGACAGGTAAGTTAAGATGTGTCGTCAAAATAAGAAATACAATGTATGTAATATAATTTACATACAATGTTAAACAGAATAAGAAATGAGATATACAGAGAAAGGTTAAGGGCAGCTAGTATAGCAGATAAGAAAAGAGATGGAAGACTGAGATGGTTTAGGCATGTTAAGAGGAGACTGACAACGGTGTCTCTCAGAGTAATTGAAAGTGTCACTATAGAAGGGAAGAGAAGTAAAGTCAGACTCAAACTGACGTGGGATGAGAAGATTATGCATGACTTATTAGAGTTGCATCTATCTGAGGACATGATCTATGATAGGAGTTCATGGAGGTATAAGATTAATGTTAAGGAGGGGTAAACAGGATATAGGGACACCCATGGGCGGAGGGAAGGGGGGCCTGGGGGGCACGTGCCCCCCCAACGTCGGTGGAAAAATCCTATAGATAGGTAGGTGTATTTGTATTTTTGGCCATTCAGTTCAAGTGTGTCCTTGCTTGACAGAACACTAACCCTCTGTTACGTGGTCACATAGTGTTTAGCGTTCGTCAATTCTCTGCTATGTGACTAAAATGTGTCTAAGACTTACAGGAAGTTCGGTCTCTTAAATATATTAAAAAAAATTCAAGATTTAGAAAACTAGTAGTCATTTTTGCATGTAAGGTAATTGTTGAAAACTAGTAGATTTTTTTGCATTTGTTTGCTTATGAAAATGAAAGTTTCTTTTTTTTAATTGGTTGCTAATCTTACGAATCCTGTGAGGGCTGATGCTCGATAGTTGATATATATTGATTTAACAAGGTATACGGTTGTGCCACTCCGTTGGGGGAAGATGCTACAATTGCACAGTTTTTATGATTTTATTTGGTTGCTCTAAAGTCGTTTCAAAGTTGAGAGCTACACATACCTTTAGGTTGTATTTAAATCCTTAGTGTTGGTTGTTGCTGGTGTGAAAACTATTTTGCAATTTCTAGGCAACTATGTACACGTATATGATTGGTTCATTGATTCAGCATTCAAACAGTAAACTGTAAAAGGTAATATGCTTTTTCAAATGCCCATTGTTAAACACTAGTTTTTGTGACAGTTGTTTGTTTCTAATTTTTCTGCAATGAATATCGTCAAGACTGATCTACGCAACCGGTTGGTGGGTGACGTACTATCGGATTGTTTATTGTGTTACTTTGAGCATGAAATTTTTAGCACCATTGAAGATGAAGATATTATGCAACGATTTCAATCAATGTCATCTCGAAGAATCTTTTTGCATCCCTTGGCAAATCCTTCTCGTTCTGCAATAGGCAAATAAAAGATATGTATTGATGTATATTACTATATTCATTTAATAATTATGATCCGCATATTGTTTGTTGTGTATTGTTTATTTTTTTGTATATTGGTTGGTATATATGTTTTCTTTCACGTATTTTATGTTATAACACAAAAATATGTCTAGAAGATTTTGTCGGTTTTCTCGGTCCGAAACAGTGACCGGTGGTATTTCTATTGCGAAGCCTGTCAGTGCCCCTCCAAGAAGGGACTCCTGGCTCCGCCACTGGGGACACCTTAGAGGATACTTATGGGATTATATAGTCTCTACACTCTATGCTGGCTTGTACTTTTTTGTTTTGGTATTTGTCTTTCAACTATTTGTGTATATGCACTGTTGACTATTTTAATGTCGGAAGCTTTTGATTTATATTCACTAGTACATATTCCTATTATTGTACTATATATGCAGGTACATATAAGTCAGGGGTCTCGTTGGAAGCAAACTCTCTATCCCTTGGGATGAATGCACAGTTTATCTGTCTCTTACCCTCTTAAGACACTATAGCTTTTGCTGTTGGAATATACTGCGTATGGTTGTTGTATGTGACCCTCTCTTTTCCATTTTATTTTGCCATTTGTAGATTAGTCAGGTATACAAATATGGATAAAACATTACACAAATATTCATAGTCCATAGTTCTAAAAATATTGTCATAGTTTGACTTAATAATAAATTAAAAAAATCAAACTATTTTGATCACAATTCATATTTTACCATTAGTTAATTAAGATAAAATAAAGAAACCATATCGTAGTATAGAAATTTTGATAATGTATATATAATTATTTTTAAAAAATGAACAATATTCTTATGACAAACCAAAATAGAGAAGAAGATAATATTTTTGAAACGAAAGATTATAAAAAAATAGGAATGACCTTTTATCACAAAAGAAAAACAAAAGGAATGGCCTTACCATTTGGTGGTATACAATTTTATAGAGATTATAATGAGATAAGCCACGTCACTTTAGAAAGTCAGTGGCAACAACACATTTATATTAATGCACTCACTTAAAAGTCAGTTTCACATGATGTCAGAATCTGAAAAACTCCTTATGGTTATATAGCTATCCGATTCCAAGGGGTCAGGATCGACTGACCCCCCACTCCCTCACCCCTTCGCGACCGCCTGCTACGTGGCAGTAAGGAGGTGATGAAGCTGGATATAGGTCACCCGCATCCAGCCTCACCACCCCTTCCCGCTGCCACGTGGCGGGCGGTCACGTGGGCGGTCACGGGGAGGAGAGTTAGAGGATCTCATTCGGATTCCAAGTACATAGCAAAGGAAAATTGTAAGATGGCATAAAAACTTAGGTGCTGTTGATTTGTATGCCTTTTAGATGACGCATTCCACACCGTAAAAAGATTATAAAAGAATTCTTAAGACTGGAACGGTGAGGTCTCGGCGTGAAGAATTTCAACTTTGCTTCAAAATTATAAAAGAATTCCCCTGTAAGAACCAAGGAGTTGGCCTACCCCATTCATGGCTTTTAACAATCTTGCTTTGATTTTTTTTTTTTTTTTTTGGGTTGGAAAGGAACTCTTGAAATACTAAGGGCTGTAAATGAACCAAGCCGTTCGGTTGTTCGGATCGTTTGTTTGAGCTCGAGCTCGAGCTTGGCTCGGATAAAAGGTTAATGAACAGAGCTTGAACACCTTTTTCTGTTCGAGCTCGATGATTGGCACTGTTCGTTTAAGGTGTTCGGCTCGTTAATGTTGTTCGTGAGTTAAACGAACCAAGCTTGAACAAGTAAATATGTTCGTTTAAATAAACGAACAAGCTCGGCTCGTTCGCTAAGTTAAATGAACAGAGCTTGAACAACGCAATGCTTGGCTCGTTCGGCTCGTTTACAGCCCTTATGAGCGAAACCACAATGTCGGTTAATTTCTCCAATTCATCGTGTGAGTCGATATTATAACAAACACAAGAACTTTCATAACATTATAAAAACTTTCATTTTACGTATCGTTCTCAGCCATGGATATTTTCTATCCCACTATGTTTCTTGTTAGATAAGCCCTCAATAACTAAAAAAAGTGTTCTTGGTGTACTAGGCTTCTGTGCTTGCGTATGGTCCGAAGAGGGGTCGGATTCTTTCACGATCTGATGTACACAGCTTTACCTTATACTTTGTGCAAGATGATGTTTACACAAAATTATTACAAAATTAGCAGCAGAATAAAGAGCTAAGCCTTCTATATATATCTATTAGTACATACCAAGGGCCGAAGGGCCAAAAGCTTGCCAATTCCTATGTCAGCAATGAATCTTAATTTCAAATCATTTGGTTATGCTATATTATGAAGGAATTTGGAGAAAATATGTTTGGAGGTCGAATGTAAAAATATATTCAGACTTAATCACCAATATACATGAGTAGTATCTTTTATAGGCAGAGGAAGAGAAAGGCAACTGCCAATGATAACTAACGGCTAGTTCCTATTCTATTTTCCATGTCACTTAGCAGGCGACTTATGAGTGTGTATAAGTCTATTACAAGATGCATATGAGTATTTACTGTGTATAGCTTCCATGTGTTATGTACATTATGTGTATATACAGTATATTTTAGAGTATATTTCAACATATTATTGAGTTAGTCAACATTATATAATCGAATTATGACTAAATTGGACTAAGCGTATGTATATAAAATGGGTAAAGCCAACGACTATCAGAACCTGTCCATTTAACATTGTGAAGGCTTCTATTTCGTCCAATTACAGGGATGAGATCACCTCACCGCAAACCCATGCGGTGACGCGTGACCGCGCGACACGTGGCAGCAAGGAGGGATGGTGAGGCTAGATGAGGGTGACCATCATCTAGCCTCACCACCCCTCCTTACTACCACGTGTCGCGCGGTCACGCGTGGGGTGAGGGAAAGTGGGGTAAGGTGATCCTATCCCCCAATTACATGACTGACTTAAACTATGCGGGTGTCAATTATTATTTCTAAGAGAATAAGTCATTGCAATAACATATGCAGATACAATACTAATTCTACATGTCCTTCCCGTCGTTGTTTTAATTATTTTACTGTGCATTATAATCATTGCAACACACATCTCAATATAGAGTTTAATTATGTTTCTTTATATGTACTTTTCACCATTTTAAAAAATAACTTATAGGCAAATAACGATACTAATTATAAAAATAAATTAACTCATTATAGTTCAAGCCATAAATAAATAACAGATATATAGAATATTTTATAGTATCTAAAAAATATGTTTACTGTATCAAATTTGTTATGTCAAAATATTAAAAAAAATTAATGAAATAAAGATTTAAACAATATGATGTTAAATCATATTACAATATGGTTCCAAGCAACACCAATACGAAATCTGTAATATATTCAGCACTAGCTTCCTGCAGACACAAATGTCATTATTAATACCTCCATGAAAGGTATCTTTGGAATTGAAAATCACGTACAGCAGAATGAGTCATACAGGAGATCTCTCGAGAACAAGATCAAAATTGGCATTCTTTAGCTTCCATCTCAGATGAAATAAAAACTATAATCAATTCAGGCCAAACCCATTAAGTCATACAACCAATGCCTTTTGGGAGTAGCAATGTTGTCAATGGCTGCTGGAGTCTATAAACCAGCATCTTGCCAACAATGTTGTTACTACAGAATTGCCCAGAAACAAAAGTATCCTTAAACTACACAGCAGCATCCTCATCCTCATCCTCATCCTCATCCTCATCTGAATCCACATCTTCATCCTCCCCATTCCCCTCCTCCTCCCTCTTGCCCTCATGCCTGTTAACCTTGGCATACTGCTCGAGCGAGGAAGCAGTAAACAAATCACCAGCCTTACTGCCATCATTGCTCGGTATTTTCGCTGAACTATGGGGTTTTCCGTTGTTCATCTGAGGAAACAAGTGAAAATTAAATAGGGTAGTAAAACCCCAAAGCAAATAAATCAGTTACCAGAACTACACTAATAATTAAGGAGTCTGACAGTAGAACAACGGCTTGGTGCAATGCTCAACACCATATTCCTATTATTATGTCATCTATGTAGGTACATATAGAGTCGGAAGTCTCACTGGTAGCAAAGTCTCTATCCCTTGGGATGAAGGTATTGCTTGCATGCCTCTCACCCTCCCCAGATCTTAGCGATAGCTTTTGATGTTGTTGGGATATACTAGGTATGGTTGTTTTTGGTTGTTGGACAGACAGATAGATTTCAAGTGTAGTTCCTTTTTTTCCTGTTACTTTCTAGTAAATTTGATAGCGAACTCCTTCTTTATGCATCTTTGTTTTTCCCCCTTCATCTCATTCTATTTCGCTACTCATGTCATATCAATACCAACTACAAAAACAGAGCAATAAGCAGCTGCAAAATCCTTAGAACATTTCTAATGATAGCGTATTCATAGTCTGTGTGATAAAAAGGTCAGTCAAGTAAAACGTTGGTGGTGCCTAACATGCAAAAGGGATATACTCTTCCCAAACCTTTTTCCAAACAAAACAGGCACATGGGGCGATACAGGTGTGGCTTCCAGGTGCAGACTCCTAGCAACTGGACTTTGAAATAATCAGGTTACTCAACGTACAGCCTTATTAGGACAGGCTTCCCCATTCTACCGAATTTTTCAGTTCAATAGCAAATTTTATTTTTCATGTCGCACTTCAAAGAAATCCCAAGAACCAGAAATGGGATTCTGGAGGCTTTGGAATTACTCAAACAGTACATCAAGCAATTAATACAATTTAAGTGATCATCCTACCGCACGCAGAAGAGACCTCCTATCCCTTTCCCGAGCATTCTTTATAGCCTATCACCAAACAGCAAGTTGATCAGCCCTCAAATTATACCCAAACCAAAATAATCAAGAAAACATAGTTTTCAACATGAGAGGATAACATAACCAAATGCACTGAATGACAGACCTCTTCTAAGGACCTCTGCTCTGCCTCCACCTCCGAAAGGTCTCTGAAAAGGACAAAAAAGATATGCACTAATTCTCTCAAAGAAAAACAAGAGCTTAACAAATCACCCATCTGCATACGGAAATAAAGCAAAGCAATCCAATTGAGCATGCTCATTTGATTCATCTAGAAAACATGAGTATACCTTCCAACTATGCGTTCAACCCGACAAGAACATTTGGCACATACATTATTATCCTTTGCACAAGCTGAATCATAAATACATAATAAACAAGTCAATAGACATCGAAAAGCATCCGGACCAATCAAACCAGGAAATAGGAAAAGGAAGCAACTTTGAAAACCCTAAAGCATAAAAAAGGGATCTCAGGTAAACAATAACAAAAACCCACCGAGGCAAAGATTATGGTAAGCTTGCCGAACAGCCCTCTTCGAACATTTTTGGCTGAATGGACACAGAACATATAGCACAGAACTAATTAGCAAAACAGCTACAAATGAGCACATTGGGCTCATGTTGAAATTCCAGAAAAATCAAAGATTTGACTTCCAGTTCATCTCTAAGAAAGAATAAAAGAGAAAGGTACCATTTTGCAGGTTCAGTGAGAGGTTTGTACTTCCCATACTTGCGCTTCCACTCAATTTGTTCTTTGCATCGGGGGCAAACTCCGGTAACTTCTGAGAAAGGCCGGAATCTCCCTCCTACCTCCTGCAATCGTTAATCACACACCCTATTCAATACAAAACCTTTCTTTTTCTTTCTCTATATCAAGAAAGGGAGCTAGTGGAAAAGATAGGAATAAAAGGTGGGCAATGTGGAGGTGAAAACCCACGGTTTCATTGATCTTGCGACCGCCGTTGGGCTTCCAGGCGAATTTGTTCTGGTGCTTTTGTGGACCTTTTCTGCTACTCATTGCAGCTTCCCGCTTTGTATTTTGCCTTCTGGTTTCTTCGTTCGCCGACCGATGCCCTAAGCCGCTAACGCTCTAGGGAAAAAAAAAACACATTCTTCTATTAAAAAAAGGGAAAAAGCTTGCAATAAGAAAAAATGATAATTGTTTACTATGTAAGAAAAACAGTATTTAGGCTGAATAACGATAATATTTGTATAAATCAATACATTCAGTAAAATCTGTATTATACTAAAAATTTTGTTTATATTAATAATTTAACATATCAATTTATTAAAGTGATATCATTTAAACGGATATACCATTGACATTATTAAGTACATCAAATGATTCGAAGCATCGTCCCTGAAAATGGGGTAAAATTTCGGTGACACGGTGGGGGACGTGATAGACGCATCCAATAGGGAAGGACATGTGACATTGTATCAGGTTTTATTTGTTTTTTTTTGCTTTTTACAGAACAAACACGTGTCAGCTCTTTATTGGACGTGTTTCCCATCGCATCACTGAATCGCGTCCGTCAAAATGGACCCTTAATTTTTTTCCCCCTGCTTATTTATGAAAATTTTGATTATGAGGGAAAAGAAAAAATAGGATTCAGTTAAGCCTCGTGGTAAACGTCGTTAGAGTTACTGCTCTCAACTAATGTTCGAACTTTATTCTGCGATACATTTTTCTTTTTTCCCCTTGAGTTGTCTGTTCAAATTCTCCAGGGAAGTGAAAACTAGGTTCCAAACTGTATTCTTTCCGAGGTTACTATCTGTATCCACCGGCAAAGGTTTTTTCCCCCGGCAGAATCTGAAGAACTATAATTGACTGAGTTTTCATAGCTCCAACTGTTTTCGTGAGTGATTTCATACAATGCTATCGGCGATTAGCGCCTTCGAATTAATTTAGCTTTCCGTTATTTTATTATTCAATCCCCTGCCCTCCCCACTCGCCCCCCCAAGCTTATGCATCCAAAAGTGTTTCATGCGTAGGACAAAACTGTTTTAGGGTATAAAACTATTCACCTAAGGTGTCATTTATAATGACGTTGATTTCTCCTTCATTTCATGCATCATTTTCGTTTTTCTCTCTCATTCTCATATATATTAAAATATTTTTGCAATTTATTCGTAGCGATGGGTTGAAGAACACCATAATTTTGAGCGACATGTGATTAACGACGTCTAATGACCTGACAAACTAGTAAGTGCTTTTTAGTAGTTTTAATCTTGATATTTATAATTGTTGTTATCATCATGTTGTTGATATTATTAATATGTTGTTACGTTATTTATTACAAATATTAATACGTTGTTGTTAAGCTATTATGCTATTGCTATTATTTATCATATAACAGCTGTTATGTTTTGTGTGTTAGGATTTAGGGGTTAGAAATAAGATTAGAGCTAGGGATAAGGTTAAGGTTAGGGTTGAAATTACATAGCATATGATTATTGCCAAAGAGGTATTGAAAAACCACTTTTGACTTGAGATGCCAAATAGAAATGGCGCCTTAGGGCCTTAAAATGTCATTCACAATGACGCCACACCTATTTTTTGAATTTTTCAAAAACGCGCCCATTTGTGAAGTAATTAAAGCTATAATATTTTTCCAAATTGTCCGAGTGTTAAGATTCAAAGGAAAATTGGATTTGTTTGATAAATATTCCTCAACTTCATTGATTAGCTAGTAGATCACATATTTCGTGATTACCTCAAGAAAAGTTGAATAGAATTGATGAATCAACTTTGATGTTGCTCGCGATAGCATCAGAATTGTTGCTGAAAATGGCATCACTAGAATGAGCACATGGTAGGAGATGAAGCCTCGTATTTATAGGCTTACTGGGCAACATAACACTACTAGACTAATTGAAACAGCTAGCAGACTGTACATGAAATTAATCCTGAACTCTGGTAGGCCATTGATTGCCACATTTTGTTTTTGGCTAATGGTTATTAGTCGTTCATTTATTCCACCCAAAGCTGAACATATTCCTGAGTGCTAGCTACTACATGTTATACCAAATGCTTTTAAATATTTAGGACCAGCATGGTCAGACTTCAGAGGCTTTGCACAAACATCTTGATTTTGTTACAGAAGCGCAGGATTTATCTTGATGCATGTATACTGGATTACTAGGATAATAGTATTCACTGGGAATGAATGGATTTACTTGCTTTTTTATGAACTGCAAGTCCCTCAGTTTTCTTGCTTGGATGGCGTGATGTAACTTTGTCTTGTTGCACTTTCACAACTGCATTGAACTGGTTTGTCTCTGGTGCATATGAAGCCATGATTCGCCCTTGAAATGCAGCAATTGTAACGTCATCCCCTTAAACTCCACCTCAATCTGTGCTCTCTTCCAGATTTAGTGCAGCCTCAAGACTTTTAACAATGTCACTCATTGATGGTCGTTGATAACCAGTATTCATCAGACATTTGCTGGCTATATCAATAAACAACCTAAAGCATTCAGGTGACATATTGCTTCGCAGGTTTGAATCAATAAAACCTGTGTGATTATTCTTTAAGCATGTCTTGATCCATTGTGCTAAATTCACTTGATCCACATCCAACCAACGTGCTGATTCTTCTGGGGTACACAATAGCTCAAACAGTACTAAGCCAAATGAGAAAATATAAGATTTCTCATTATCACTATGAATGTAATCAGAATCCAAAAACCCCCAGTTCCCTCTAGCTATAGTAGGAACACCGTTGGCGTCTTTCTTTTTTGACAGGGGAAAATCTGAAACCTTAGCTATCCAGTTCTCATCCAAAAAGATATTGCTTGACTTCAGATTTCGGTGAAGATCTGTTTGTTTAACTGTTGTCTGAAGATGAGACAGTCCTACTGCTGAACCAATACTGATTTTGAGCCTTTGCTTCCATGGGATAGGATCCTTGTTAGAGTCACAAAGATGATCATGTAGCACGCCATTAACAGGGTAGTCATACAAAAGGATCATGTCAGATTCATCTTTACAATAGCCAAGCAGAGATACAACATTAGCATGCTTTAGGGAGGGGCCAATTTCAATTTTTGATTTCAACTCGCGAGCCATGCAGAGTCTCGACTCAGCTGTACTTGATCGTCTGACAGCTACAGTCTTTTGAGCACCATCAATATGCCCCTTGTACACACTGTCAGAACCTGAAAAACCAATAATGAAACTATTATGGAAATTACTTGTGGCCTTGCGGATCTCTTGGACAGAAAATTCACATAGCCCGTCTTGCAGCTGGACTAGCGAAGCTTTTCCTTTTGATGGTGATCTGGGGACATGGCCAAAGGGATTCCACCACCATCTTGATGATGTTCCACTTTTGGAGTTGTTGTCTTTCTTTGTGATCCTGGGGACATCACCTTCTTTAGTTCTTTGCGCTGTACCTGAAGCGTCCGGTGAGGCATTATGCTCTATGTCTCCATTGAAAGGATTTATTACTAGGTCATCAAACGAGACAACACCGTCACTTTGGTCACTGTAACTTCTGTCAACATTCATACCCTCATCTTCTTCCTGCTCTGTGGGGCTGGGGCTCTGTTGCAGCGCCAATGCAATTTCAAGGCTCACCATGACATCAGACATTGATGGTCGTTCATGTGGACGATTATGAATGCATCTTCCTGCAGTTCCAACAAACAATTTTAAACAAGCTGGTGAGATCTGGCCAATCAAATTCCTCTCAATAAGCTGATCAACTTTTCCTTTCTTTATGCAGTATCGAGCCCAAGCAGCTAGACTATGCTGTTCTTCTTCGAGTCTGATATCCACCGCAGGCCTTCCGGAAAGCATTTCAAACAAAACGACTCCAAAAGCATACACATCAGATTTTCTTGTCAATTTTTTTGTCAAAAAGTACTCTGGATCTAAGTACCCAAAGGTGCCTTTGACATTGGTACTGAAATGTGAGATGGACTCGTTTGCTGGCCCCATTTTGGACAATCCAAAGTCCGAAATTTTGGCCACCCAATTTTCATCGAGCAGAATATTTGAGCTCTTGACATCCCGATGGATCACCCTATGCCTTGAAGTGTGAAGGACATATAGACCACGTGCTGCACCAACAGAAATCTTTAACCTTTGTTCCCAAGAGAGGGGAGTATTAGCTGTTCCTGCCCGTCCAATCTTATACAGGTGATCAGCAACTGTTCCTCTGGGCATATATTCATAAACCAATATCATCTCCTGATCGTTGTTGCAATAACCGATCAGAGGGACAAGATGCTCATGTCTGAGCTTAGATAGCATCTTTATCTCCGTCCAAAATTCTGTCTCTCCTTGCCTAGATTCCGACTTAAGTCTCTTTATTGCAACAACAGTTTTTCCATCATCAATAATCCCTTTATACACTCTACCATATCCACCGCTTCCAATAAGGAACTTGGGATTGAAGTCATTGGTTGATAATCGGATTTCACGGAGTGAAAATTGGCGGCAAAAACTTCCTGATCCTGAAGATTTCATGGTTCTTGTACTAGTGTTCGCTTCTGAAAGACGCCTGAGATGGTAGATGGCGATATTCAGCAAAATCAAAGTAACAGTTATTGCAGATCCAGCTGCATTTTTCCTGTCAAAAGGTGGTATTTTCTGGTTCTTTGGCTTATAAGATCTCATATATACAAGGGTCATTGTGTTTGGGTTTGCAAGATTGTTATCAGGATTGCTTAGCTTAAATACCTCCAACCCATTTAGGATCCCATCGGTTTGTTTTCCACTTAATGCAAGGTTTGGATGGAAACTGATGTTCAAGAAATGATTTTGTTCCATTCTACCTCCATCCATGAGGACGACGTAGTCTCTGTGCACTGCAGCTCCTTGTTTGCCTCCCCATTGGATTACATCAACATCAGCTTCTGCTATCTGATTATTTATTACTATACTGAACATTCTCCCGCCATTACTGGTTATGCCTAATTCAAGTTCACAAAAATGTAGCCTCACCAGATATCTGAATCCTAAATCCACCGGTATCATCCATGTAAGATTGTCCCTCTTCATATCATCATCTGGAGGCACTGACCTTGCTGTTTGATAGACTTTTGATGGTGCAGTATGTGACAGGGCGTACGAATAGGTGATGGGAATTATCTTCTTGAGTGAAACTCCTTGAGTTGTCAACAAGAACTTGAGGTCTTCATCCCATTCCCTGAACATGCTCTGATCTTCAGTAGACTGAATTGAGTTGCCACCAACATTCAATCTCTGAACCATCTCAAGCGCCGTGCTGTTATCGATATAGAATCGGTACTTCTTTCCCACAACAAGAGGTCCCAACTCACCATCTTGAGTGAAGTAAAGACCAGTTGGCATGGACACAATTTCGATACCGTTAATGAAAGCATATGTGTCACCAGAGCTTCCTGTTCTTGAAGAGGGAGAGAAGGTCACGCTTAATTCTTGATTATCTTCTATATTAAGACAGAATTCTTTGGTAAAATAGTTCACCCCCGAGGCAGCAGCTGCAATGGATGCACTGAAGTTGCTAAGAAGGGTGTAATGTCCAGCTTTTACTGTAAAAAAATCTATGGAGTTCTTGAAGCTTTTGTATGAAGCTGGGTGGAAATGTAGGCGAATGAACTTCTGCCCAGAAGTCAGATGGAATGTGTAGGTGAATTCTTGGTGAGATATTCGAGCCGTTGAGTAGGGAACAGAATCCACCAGGGGGGTTTGGTTTCTGATTCTTGATTTTGTTGATTTGCCACTCAATTTCAAGAACTTGGGTTCAGCAGTATCCCCAATCCACAGCCTTCCATTTTTTGCTGTTGAGTTGCCGGATACGCCAGATGAAATGGCCACATTCTCAACAAGGGTGTTTTTGTGAAGATTATAACTTGCAATGGTGGATAATGCAGAAAAGAAATATAGGAGGATTGCAATTGATAACCTTGAGAGGGGCATTTTTGTGAGTGATTGATTGTAAGTCTCACCTCAATTTTATACAAAGGTTATATTGAAGAGGGGTTTCATCCATTGATTCATAAGAATCAGAAAGAAAAATTTCGTTAGTGATCAAGTCAACGCCTGGATCAAGTCTTTGCGAGGGGCAAATTGCCGTGTGTTTCTCAAGTATTATTATTTGAGTTGCTTCTTTATCCACTTTAGAAATTGATGAGAATTTGCGGTGCGATGAATATTGTTTTCTTCTTTTTTGACTCACGGCCTTGTCATGGGCAATCCGAAATATCTTAGAAAGGGGCGGCTTGACTTTGGTCCATGCCTAATTTTGTGGTGGCAAACGAGCCATTATTAAATTACTCATTTGATTCCAACAGCTCAAACTCATCGCACCAAGTCTTATTTGAACTTAATTGATATTTGGATTGAGACATTACAATTACAAGATCGTATGTTTGAACTGAGATACATGCAGTGTAGGTATAATAATTCTATCTGAGTCAGTAATGGCTTAGGTCATGATATACAGTCCAATTGAATTAAATGATTACTAGTCCAATTTGTAGTTGGTACCTTGGGTAGATTGATGACAACGTCTTACCTAGGAGGTCATTGAATTCATAACTTAAAATATTTCATATAACTTTATAGAATTGAGACATTGAAGATTTTCCAGACTAAAGATTTGCCTTTTTGCCACGAGTGTTTTCGTTTCTATTAAAAGCAATTTATAAAGTTTCTTTGTTGTAAACTCCCTTCATCTCAGCTTTTTATCCTTTTTTTAGGCTGGCTAAAATATAGTCTGCTTTATGTTGTAGACCTATTAAATTTTGCCAATTCCAAAAATAGCCAAAACATAGTCCGCTTTATGCAGTAGACAAAGATACAACTATGTATTAATAATAAGCAGCTAAAGCATCACAATGTAAAAGTGAAAACTAGAAGCAAATTTTAAAAACTATAAGATCTTTCTGCCGATTTATTAATTTTCGTTTGCGTTGTGCATTTCAATATTCTCTCGTTCACACAAGATCCTCTGATGTAAGTTTGAAATTAGATGAAATAAAATTCGGAGAGTTATCCAGCCATAAAATCTTAGGGGCCACTGGTTTCTTCTCCTGCTTTTGTTTTAGTACTGAGACTGAATTGCATGCTGATGAGGACATTCAATATTATTTGTTTTGGGAACTTTCTTACAAATTCTTTCTTTCTTTGTTTTTGTCATCCTTGACAAGTTTAGGCAGCTAACGTCGCATTTTCTAGAGTTGTTTCTTTTCTAAGTGAGGAGCTCAAAACACGCAATACACAGTTGTGAAATCCTCGTTGTACTAGGCTGATGTTATTACTTTTTTCTCTTTTAGGCGAAGGAAGAAACAGGGAAGTTAGTAATTGGAACTATTGCATTGTTGAGACTGAGACAAGCAGTGAGTTTCTTTTCTATAATTTAACCTTTATTGGAAATTTTTATCTGCAAATCCAACGAAAAAAAGAAAAAAAAAACCTGTATGATTTCTCTTTTAATTTCTTTTCTAAATTTGTAACAGAAAGTGGTCGGCCTCTTCTTTGGAGGACTAAATGCAGCATCAACTATATCAGTAATCGTAGTTGTTATATATTGTGCTTACTTGACAATAACAGGCTCCACGACAGCTGGATCTCTTACGTCCTTCATCCTCTACAGTCTCACAGGCAATCTTTCTTTTGTTTTCTTCTTCTTTTCTTTTTTTCTTTTCCCTTAGATCCTTCTAGAACATTGTGCAAAATAATACCCAAGGGCATTGTATGCCTTATCTTTCCTGTGGCTGGTGTAAGAATTCTTAGCATTCATTTGGTATGCAATGATATCAATTCGTTGTGTTGTTTAACTTCCATGCTGAAATTTAACTTCTGGGCAAAAACGCTATGTTGGATTGTATTTTTCGTGTTTAATAAAATAAATGTTGTGCCTGGACAGAGAGATATAGAAGCACAAACAGTATAATGGTTGCCAAAAAGACCAACTTTGTCTCAAATTGTTGATAGTGGTTATCCTCACTGCCCAACTGTCACCACAAGGTGATATGATTTCATATGCATGGTTAGGTAATTATCCCAAGGCTTTCTTGAGAGTGATATACTTCGATATTTCAATTGTCTCAAATTGAGCTTCTTTTTCCTATTTCTACGACATGGCTGTCAGCTTATTGCTTCCTTTAATGACCTGGAACTCCTTTTGCATTTGGGTCCTCAACATCGTCATTGTCAGGATTGCATACAATAGTAATGAAAGCTGCAGGAGCAAGCAGAAGAGTTCGTCAAATACTAGACCGAGTCTCAACCATGCCAAAAGCAGGAGATAAATGTCCTGAGGGGTTAGATTCTACCCATGCATTTGATTGATGTTATCATGTCTCTTTGCAGACACTTATCAGGCATCTGATTATTGTAACTAACGACACTCTAATGACAAAACATCTGACACAAGATTTTCTGAGCGGCAACTCCACAAGATGTATGCTGCTGGGAAAGCACACTAGAGATTGTATTGACTTCTTTTGGTCTAATTAACAAAAAAGCCTTCGACAGATATCTTTAAGATGGATATACTGCTGGATTACATGGCACCTTGAATGCATCTTATGGTTGCATTTCCGATTTCTGTTCCCGCCACTCCCTTCATTTTCTTCTCTGCCACTAATTGTGATGTTAACTTTGTGCTATCAAGATGTCTCCACTATCAATCTATCATCTAATTGCTAATTTGTAAATTCTTGAAGTATCAAACTTCTGCCTCATGTGTTTGCATTATGTATTGCAGACTACTATAGCTAACTTGATAGAGAGGTTTTCTGACCCAATTACAGGAAAGATTTTGCTTAACGGGGTTTCTTTGGTGGACATATCACATGATTACTTACACAGAAAGGTAAAATTCTTCTTATGTTGTGCCTTTGGGTAAAGTTTTTGCATTTAACTGGTTGAGTGTCATCATTATGTGACATTCGGGTTTTAAGGTTAATTCCTAATGCAAACATACGTCCTAGTAATAAGAATCATGTAAAGTCTGTGCCAGGTTCTTGTTGAACGAGAAAGAATGAGTAATGTGACAGAGAAAGTTGGTACAAAGGAAAAGCCACTGTTAAGTCTTAGCATGAGCTTTTCCAGCCTGTGTATGTAAAAAACTTTCCTCCGGTATTGAGGTAAGAATGTGTTGTAGTCTCTTGCAGAAATTAAATCAAAGGTGTTCTTGACTTTTGTATAGATCAGTATAGTGAGTCAAGAGCCGGTTCTTTTCAACTGTTCTATCAAAGAGAACATTGCTTATGTATTTGATGGCAAAACAAGCGATGCTGACATTTAAAATGCAGCAGCAAGAGCCGTCTCAACATTTTTGAGCCTGTTCATCCCCTGCTTTGTGGACGCTCTTTGAGTTGCTTTTCGCGACTAACTCTTATACCAAAATATGCTGCAGAAACTCTAAATTGCCGATGATTTTGTGGTACCTTTGCCTGATAAATATCAAACGGTTGTTGGAGAACGTGGACTGAGGCTCTCTGGAGGCCAAAAGCAAAGGATGGCAATAGCTAGAGCTCTGTTAATGAACCCAAAGATCCTGCTGTTGGACGTTAGATGCTCAAAACGAGTACTTAGTACAGGTGAGATTACTATGCTTGAGCAAATAACTAGCGTAGTTCTTCTGGTTAGACCTCTTTAGATAATGAAACCGAATACTTAATACATGTGAGATTACCATGCTTGAGCAAATAACTAGCGTAATTCTTCTGGTTAGGCCTCTTTAGATGCTGAAAGCGATTACTTAGTACATGTGAGATTATCATGCTTGAACAAATAACTAGCGTAGTTCTTCTGGTTAGGCCACAGTCATGGTCGAGAGGCCTAACTCGTGACACATGAGATGTAGCTCGCGATAGGGGCCATGCTCATGTGTCATAGTCTAGATCTTTGGATTTAGTCTATAACGATTAGACACTAAGATCTCGCACCAATTGTTACCCCATTTTCATATGGCTTTACATTGTTAGTTCCATGGTGGGTGTGACTAATTATTGTTTATGTATGTAGGATGCCATGAATTCATTCCTTCCAAAATATGCAGCTTATGAACGTCGTGATCCAATTTCTAATAAAATTACCATAACGAAAAGAAGAAGAACTTTGAAGTTTCAAATGTTTGTGAGAGAGAAGTTGTATTAACTCTATAAGACAAATGCTCTCAATCATTTGCAAAACATGCCTAGCTTCTATTCTAGGTTTGAATCAAAATTAAACAAGCCAAGAAGTAGGTACTAATAAACGAAGATTTGAATCTCTATTGCCTATATGTCATGTGCGTTGTATGGCAAAAATCATAAATTTATTAAAGTACAACTATAAGATATTTATTAATTAGTCACATCCGTTTTTTACATATTCACATTCTATACAACATCAATAGTCCTGCTTTTGTGTTTATGATGTGATTAATAGACAACTACTAATACGATTAGTAGCTGGTCACTTAAAGAAATAAATTTATGATGTCAAAAAAAACTTTTCTTTGTGTAATTGAAAATACGAACTTAAATTAGTCATATAAGATTACTGAGCATTAAACATTAGTAAAACAAGGCAGTCAAATAGTTAAAGATTGGTAAAGGTAAAATTTGATCAAAAGTAAAATGTCAAAAAAAAAAATAGTTTTATCTCAAAAAAACCAACAACAAAGTTATTTAAGGATTAGAAAGATCATTAAAAAAAAAGAAGAAAAAGAAAAAGAAAGGAAAAGGATTTACAAAGTATTGATGTCACGTTCTCAGACGGAAAAAAGTCTTGATGTCATAGGGCTAAATAAGTAAAAGAGCCACCACGTGCCGCCACTCATTCTCCATAACTATTCTCTTCGCGGTTTAGGGTTTACATTTGCGCCGCGCTGCTCACTCCAGCTGAAGGGAAAGAAAAACCAGTCGGCCGCCCTAACTTTCTGAAGCAAAAATGGTACTTTTTCCTTTTCAAGTGACCTAATTATCTCAATTTCTCTTCTCGGCGCCGTTTTTCTCGTCTTCTGTAATCACGTTGTAATATTTTCATTCGTTTCTCGTTGATTTGATGTATTATTCATTGGATTTCAGCCGTCGCACAAGACATTTATGATCAAGAAGAAGTTGGCTAAGAAGCAGAGGCAGAACAGGCCTATTCCTTACTGGATTCGTATGAGGACCGACAACACCATCCGCTACAACGCCAAGCGCCGCCATTGGCGTCGTACCAAGCTCGGTTTCTAAGTTTGTCGTCTCCTCCACCAACCCGCTTTCTCTAATTGTTTCAGTTTTATCTACCCCTCTCTGTTGTTTTTAGTAGATGTGATACTATCAGATTATGTTTGTGGCCTAATAGTGTTGGAATTTTTGATATTGGGGAAATGTTTTGGAACGTATTATGATATTTCTTTTTTGATTAAGAAACTTTTTGATGAATTACTTGTATTGTTAATCAATATCTTGGTTTCATCCAATCGATAACTGTTTTTGGATATCTATCAGTAATTAGTACCTTACAGAACGACAATTTACATCGGGGCGATCGTTCTTACTTTCCTATATTGTTTTCTGGCTTATACTTCCTGAATTCCCTGTGTTAATATGAAATTGCACAAGTAACGAAAACTGCCTTTACCTTCTGGCTGAAGTTCATTAGTCTTATAGGTCTTCACTCTTATGGCATCATGGCAAGGTGGTGTATATCCTGTAGTCATTAAGTACCTACTGTTGGATCTAAGTTAGTGTGTTCTTTTAATTGTTAAAGATCAATTTTGTAATAGTGAGGGATAGGATGTTCCACTGTCTATGTATCAGGCTCATCTTGCTGAACAGAGGGTTTAATGATTGCATCAAGTCGGCAGGGTTAGCGTGGATTGGTCTAAGTTGTCATGTGTATCATGGTCTAAATGTTTAACAATGAGGTATGCATTTTTCACTGTATATGTATCAGGCTCGTCTTGCAGAACAGAGGGGTTATGGTTTACATTAAGCCACACAAAAAGAAGTATAACAATCTTTGGAATCAAATGCTGGTTAGCATGTTTGATTTCTGATAATTGTGATCAGCAATAGCATAATATCAGTATCGAAATAGCTTGGTGAAATACAACTGAGGGTGAAACAACTTAGCGTGGCAGATTTATTTGCTGCTATGTGATTTGTGAACAGGGATTTTGTGTTAAATGTTTGGCCTTAGATTCTGGAGTAAAGTATGGTTCTATGTTGAGCCCCCACCCCACCCCCCCCCCCCCGGCCTTTTTTTTTTTTTTTGCTTTTTGTGTTACTAGAAGACGTTCGTGTCTAAATATTTGTAATCCCCTTGATTGTCTTGAGGGCATGTCATATAATCCTAAGCTTGAAAGTGGGATTGCTGAAACATGGAAAGTTGAACCAGTGATAATAGATTGGGAACAGTAATTTTCCCATTACATTGATACTAGTATTGTTAAATTTGTTGTCGTGGGTTCAAAGATCAACACTAAAAACCATACTCCCTTCTGGGTAACCTGAGCAAGGTCTCGTTAATGTAGAGCAGCAATGAAGGGGAAGTCTCGACTAAGTTCAAAATTAGCGGATTTGTGGAGATGAATCATATATGTTTAGGATATATTTTCCTAGTCGAGGCATATAAACCATGTTTAGCTGAGAGAATCATTTGCTGCCAACCATATATAGTTGTGCTGGGGGAAGCCTCCTTGCGTAACAGCATAACTCCTAGTTGAAGGCCCATTCCTGTAACAACAACATGCCACTGTTGAAACAACAAACTAAATACTTTCTGGTACAGATGCGTCATTAACATTGGGAGGTTGACATTGCAAATACTGTCTTTAGGGCTTCTGAAAGAGGGGGGTGTAGAGGCGAGCTTGTAAGTTCCTTTGATTCATATACGTTTTTAAGTTCCTCTGATTCATATATCCATTGTTTCACTTTAACAGAGAATCACGTAAAATGTGGAGATGAAAGTCGAAACATTTCACCATTCTGCCCATGAGAAATTTTGGATGGGAACATTTCCATTGCATACGATATGCATATACCTCCTAGATAATGACCCACCAAAATTACCCGCATATTCGTAACTAATAAATAAATAATAGGAAACTAATAAAATATATGATTCTCTTTAGCTTAATGGAGAATATGAGACAATACATTGAGCATATTGGAGGTAAGATGCTGTTCATATAGAGCACCAAAATGGTAACAGGGACAAGCATGTGATTTGATGCCAGCCCCCCCCCCCCCCCCCCATCCGTGTGCTTATTTAATTTTATTATTATTATTTGTTAAAACACTGTTTGGTCGTCATTTAATTTTATTGTTATTATGTTGGTATACCGTTTTTTTAAATATGTTATGGTCATGTGTCTTCCCATAAGTATCTAAAATAATATATAACACACAACAAAAACTACAAAACACTCCGAGAAAACCACAAGTGTACAAAAGACATCAACAAAACTACAAAAGACATGCAAATATTTACAGACAAATGCAAGCTAAGGTAGGCCATCATATTAGCTCTTTATCCTAACTGCCAAACAGATTTGACTGAGCATTCAAGGCAGATTGGCACACCCCTGAAATTCCAGAACACAAAATCTCGAGGCATATTTTGGTATTAAGGTGGTTAGAATTATGATATGTCATATGCCCCTCTTTGTGACACGAGCTGCATAAATTTTATTAAGCAACCCATAAGCAAAACGGATGGGATCCTCTCACCCTCATCCAGCCTCACCACCCCTCCCTGATGCCACGTGTCGCGTGGTGACGCACGCGGTGAGGAGATCTGAACCCTAAGCAAAAGTGGTCGATAACGCATATCCTGTTCTCCTACATGTTTCCAAGATACTTCATGCTTGGACATGGACAATGGGTATGAAGTACCTTTTTCATATCATTGAGATTAGTAAAATTTTATTTGGCCCAATGACATGGAAGCTTCCGTAGCATAGTGGTAGTGCGTTCGCTTCGTAAGCGAAAGGTCGCGAGTTCGATCCTCGCCGGGAGCTTTCTGTTTTTGGACTTCGGGCTTTTTAATCGTAATTGCAGAATTTTCCTTTTGGGCTTTTTTTCTTCATTTGTTTTGGACTTCGGGCTTTTCATCCGAACTTCAAGACCTCTAGAGTTCTTGGGTTGGAACATCTGTAAGTGCCAGTTCTTTTTACTGTATATTTGCATTATTTAAAATAAATAAATGGTCCTTATTGACTATGAGAATTTTAGAGGTATACCTACTATTGAAATCATATTAGATGTTCTATAAGCTAACTATTTATAACCACTATTGAAACCTAGAAACGCATATAATGTTGTTTGGCTGAGGACATTCGTAGTTATACAGCTTTGCCGTGCTGAGCTCTGCTCGGCTGAAGCGGCTGAAAGCACAACTATTGGTTGTTGTGCTGAGGTGCCGATGTCGGCAGGTCGGTGATCAGTCCAGAACGCAAATAGAATTGCGCTGACTGGACCGGTCTGGTCTGATCTGTCTGATCAGTGTGACTTTAGTTCAGCTCGGCTGGAAAGCTGATAGCAAGTCGGCTGACTGTTCAAGACGCAAACCCAACTGCGCTATCTGAACTGTCTTGACTCTGCAGATCAGTCCAACCTACCCTGAGTTTGGCAGGTCGGTCATTACTGTACAGAAGTCAATTTTGTCTGACTTGAATTATTCCGAACAGTTATGTTGTGATTTCATCAATAATTTATCGTTTTCTATATCATTTAAGTCTAAATTTCCAACAAAAGGTTCTAACCACATAAACTACACGAGATAATGGAATCAAGTGAAAGAGCAAGGTAAACATGACTGAAAAAGAAGATCAGGCATCAAATATGAGGAATCTATGGGAAAGGGAAAAATGAAGAGGGGATGATTTTAGGGTTTATTGGTTGAGGAAAGTTTTGTGCTAAAGGAAGGCCATGGGATCATTTAGCATTTTCGGAGCTTCATGCAAACCATGACCAAATTTTACACACGCCGCCAGCGTTACACGGCTGGGCCGCGTTTCTACAAGAGGAATATATTTGTTTACCACCTTAAAGATTTTTCCCCCAAAGTGGTCCTTAAGAATAAAGAATCTTTTGTATTTAAAGTTGATGGTGTCATTATTATTGAAAAATGTGTCTCTTGAAGAATTCTTAAACAATTGGGTTAAGTATAACTTTGCATCCTCCATAAAATTTCATCGGACTGGAAAGTGAAGGCCTCGTGACGAGGGATTTCGTCTTTTTTTTTTGCTACCAATAAAAGAGTGTAACTTATCCTTGTGATCATCAGTTCGATCTTATTCAAATAAGTTTGTTTTTTTGTGTTGATACAAAAAGCCAATCGATAAAAACATACCCAACTTGATAAAAGCATATCTCGGTTTCTGAACGTATTACACTCATGACTTTTAATAATCATATACACATAATGGTATTGCATCATTTTCATCCATTCAAAATAAAAATAATTTAAAAAAAATCATTCATATCCATAAGAACATATACGAAATGTATAGTACTTCACACATCATTTACTTTACGTCTAATAATTCGAAAGAGCTCAAGCAACAGTAATTATAACATCCATTTTGACAACCAATCCAGGGAGAACTTCATATTCTGCCACACTATTCATTGCCCTGCACAATCTGAAATCACCCAACTTCCTGAAATTGCAAATTTGGAAGCTGCGTTTGATAGAATAGGGATAGAGAATGTATAGAACACGCAAATTCAGCATACTAAAACAAGAAAAGAGATGAGAAAGATTGTAGCAATATCTTACCTTGCTTTGATTCGAATTGGAAGGCGGCAAAAGAACATTGGCTTTCCTACTTTTTGCAAGAAGTCCTCTTGATACAGGAGACATCATCAGATCAGTTGGACTTCTGTACCTGCCACAACCCTCAAGAGTTTTCAACTCCAACTCTAGTGGTACTACAACAACAACATTACTCTATTGCCTTAGAGGCTCCTGCCTATGACGGGTATAAAAAAGTCGAATGTACGCAACCATACCCGTGTGTTAGAAACACAGATAGTTTGTTTTCAGATGAGAAAATTGCATCAAACTGTTTCGATCAAATGATACTTCAAAATATAAAAACCGCAGCAAATTTAATGAGTCTTTTGTTTTATTCCATCATATAATATATATGCGCACATACACACATAATTTATTAGTTAATAATTAACATATAGATAAACACACACAAATTGTACACAAGATGTCTCAAAACATTATTCATTATATATAATGACCCTATTAATTTTTTAGTCCTACTTTATCATCTAAATAACCATAAAGATAATGTGCCAAGATAATTAAGGTACGGACCACATGTTAAGACTATCAAACGGTGATAATTTAATGACCAGATAATGCATTAACAAATCGAGTTGGCGAATATGGGTCAGGGGATTGAACCTTTCCGGGTACTTGAATGGCATGGGAACCTTCAGGCGGTCAGGAGTGACAGCTTTACACGCGCCGCCGGAGCAGCTACTTGGAGAGTCGTCGTTGATTGGTGGCGGCATCTTAAGTATTTTGCTTTCTCCAATATTGGGAAGGGCTTCTGCCCGATTCGTCTCCAGAATTTTTTCCATTGGCAAATGGATGGTGATCAAGGATTTTTCTTTTTTGCTGAACAGATTTGTGATGATTATTCCTCTGAGAGGACAACAAAATAGTGAGAATAAAAACTGCTGGGAAAAAAAGTTTTGATCCGTTGAAAAGTGGGTGGAATTTCGAAAGTGGGTGGAAGATGACCGTTGCCCTCACGCATTTTCAACGGTCGAAATCCGGGGTCTTCACGACGGACTGTATGTCTTTTTTGTTTTTCTTTTTTTTTTTCTTATTTGAAAAGGAGTCTTTATTTGCTTTTCCTGTTCTGCGTGCGGCGAAAGTAAGGATTATTTTTTTTTAATATTTTCTCATTAAACATATTTGTTAAATGACTTGCTAGTAAAAATAAATACTTCTTAACTAATAAAAGATAAAAAAATAGATGAATCTTTTGTTTTAAGAACAAGTATCCATGTCGAAGCCAATACGTTAATTTTCACTACTAATGTGTTAAACAATAAGAAATATAAAAAGTTATTTATTGAAAATTATAATTTATTAGTCAATGATTAACCTTTAGTACCATAATAGTTACTTACTACTATAAAGTCATCTTTAAAGACAACTTTTAACGTATTGATGATTGTGTTTATAGGGGGTGGACATGTTTGAATATACCTTATTTCATATGAAAAGTCAATCTAATGCAGGGTGGATGTTCGTCCAGTTTACAATAGATATCTTGTGAGTAACGTTTGCATGAGCCTCTCATCTAAGAAGGCGTTAAATGATTCTGATTTATATCTTCTACAAAAATTCTATAAAGATGGATAATAGAGATCTCCGGGACTAGTGATTTGGCATTTGATATCCAAACTTGTACACGGTTGAATGTATGTAGATAAGTGTTGCAAAAGAATATGAATATAAATAGAAAACACGAATAAAGTATATTAACTCGAACGAAAGGCATTACTCACATTAGATTAGCTAATCCTAATTAAAATATTCGTCGTTTCTACTCAAGCTTTCACCATGTAAGCTATTTTCCTTAGACAAGTGTACCGTAGTCAAATTATGTGTATGATCAAGAAATATTGATCCAATATATTTTAAGAGTTCAAAAGTTCAATTCCAGAGACACTCACAGTGTGGGTGTTCCTCTACTGTTAGTCCGAAGGCCTGATTTACGGATGACATATTGTGTAGGTCACTGCATAAGATCTCAGTCAATTTAGGAAGCCGTTGGACTCCTGATTTTACATCCTTCACACAAATTCTTTAAGACTGGGGCGATGAGACCTCTGAAATAAGGGATTTCATCTTTGACTAGAAGAGGTGATCAAGAGGACTCAGACTTTAAATCTCCTCTGTATGATAGGGTATTCCTAGTCATGAGATATTCTTCCCTAGTGGGAGAAATAAGAATTTGAAGAAAATCTCGGTGGCGTTTGGTTGTCACTTGGATATCAGAATCAGAATCGGAATGGATATGATAGGATATGGGTTTGAGTTTAAAAGTGATAGATGTTTGGTATTGAAGTGGAAATGAGTATGATAGACATTGATGGTGTTTGGAACGTATCGGAATCGAAATAGGTATCGCATGTGGATGGCCAAAAAAATGACCAAAAAAATTTGACCGGCCGAAGGCGGTGGCCAGCGGCGTTGACCGGCTGCCCCTCATTCCCACATCTTGATAGACAAGGGTGCTAGTATATCAAAAAACGATGTTCATTACCAAATAGTTGGATATAAAGTGAAAGTCATACCTCTCAATTCCCCAAACAAACAACATCAATCCAAACCCATTTTCTCATTCCTAAACTCCCCAACCAAACACCATCTTGGTTACTAATTCAATTGACTAGGAAAATAGAAAAAGTACAGTTTTAGACTCGTTTAAAATCATTGACGAGTAATCACAAATAATTTAAAAAAAAAAAATCGATTGACGAGTAACGTAGGACATCTTGCTAGGCAGTCGGTTCATTTATATTAGAGAGTTCTCCGTCAAATGGCCTAAAACTAAAAGACCATTCCAATCTTATCGCTAAAATCTCTGAGAAAAAGAAAAACTCAAAGCCAAAACTGAAACAATGACCAAATATAAAGAATCCAAATTGTGATTTAATATTTTACATAATTATGTCACAATTATACACAACTTTATCTGAGCCAATTATACACAACTTCAGGAAACATGCTTTCCTTATTTTGTTTCAAAATTGTCTCCTACATGAAACTTCAGATTTTGGCAACTTTTTCTTTGGTTGAACTCCAACTAGTAAGGGTTCCTGTCACACGCAGTTCCAAAGATAGTGTAGGGATGTAAATCAGGTATCCAACGGCGATCCTGGTCATTTACACAGTAATCTGCATAAGGAGCTCTCAGCACTGCAGGTAAGCCTACAGGCCAAGGAAGCTCCCACTTACTGGAAATGTGCTCTCTTGCCTTTGACAAGAATTGAACCCTTGACCTTCCTTTCGAGAACTCTTGCCCGGAACCATTTGTGCTATGTCTTGGAGACAACTTTTTCTTTGGTTGAAATCACACAGGCATGAAATATGGTTGAACTTACGCTTCCTGAAACGGCATTGCCAACGGAGGCAGGTACAGAAAAATCCTGAATTTTCGTTGAGACAAAACACAGCAATTTGAGTTGAGTAAACGCATGATCATGATTTTTTTAATCTTGAAATAAGTGTTCATCAATAAACTAAACCAATACTCTTGATGTTATTTGACCTACAAGGATTTCGATATACCGATTATGAATCTGCACCTTCTGAGATCGAAAAATCCTTTGGATCTTATTAACCAAAGAAATGAGACTTTGCATTATAGTTAGCTTAGCACCAATCAAGAATCCCCAAGGAATTCCAAGAATTCTTGTTATACATTTGTTCCAATCCTCCCTTCTAGATTCATCGATATTGAATCAACGGAACGTACTTCTAACACATGTTCCACTTTTGAAAGACCCTGCGTTATATCACATGATCTCGATTTTTCATTTATATGATTAAAATCAGATATATTATTTTCTGCATAACTTCAAATAAGACTGTTTTCCGGTCTATGCATTTCTTAATAAAGATGTTCTCATATTAGATAAACGTTATAAAATTTAAAGAGACTGTCATATTAAAATATTATATCTATATCGAAAAGTTATTGTATCAAATTTGTGGAGCGATAAAATTTTAAATCAAATGAAACCATACATAAATAACATTACATTCGCAAAGCTTTAAACTAAAGACCGCTTAGGTTATTTTGAGATCTCCGTGCTAACTACATATAAAACCAGACATAATTATAATAAAAGTTAGGAATCATCATGATAATATATGGTTTCAAGTGGTACATAATGGGCACGATGACCATAATTTCCTTGAAATTTGATGTTCATTGTCAAGTTAGGACAAAATTATTTGTTCTCTTAGTTTAATGGACAAATCTATGTATTTTTTCAAGACCTTTCATGAAACCTCGTTAAAAGTTGTATAAGGTTTTTATAATTTATATGTAAATCGAATGATATGTCCGGATGAATATCAGTCCCAAACAAAACTCACCACTAAAATAACCGCCATTCCTATCTCTTTTTAAAAACCAGGACAAACAGAATCATCATAACATCGATTAAGATATGATGGTAAATATCAAAATAATGTACCAGAACATATCACAATAATTTCAGGTAGGGGATTTCGAAAAAAATGTCAAGGGTTCAAACTTTGTCGAAGTCAAGAATGTTTGAACCCCTCCCAGGCTAGCTGCATAGTGTAGGAGCACAATTGGCCGAATGTTTGAACTCCCTCCAGGTTAGCTACATAGTGTAAGAGCACAATTGGCCCGTGGAATGACCTGATATGCTCTTTCCGGCTGTTCATTCGGTGTCAATGGACTCTGTGCTATGACAAACTTTTACTAGTAGGTCTGGAAATCTGATTTACATCCCTGTACATCATGTAGGATCGAGGTTGACAGAGACCCTTAAATATCAAAATACCTTGAATGTGTTTGCTATAGAGTATGGTCCCGACCTCTTTGTCCTATTTCCTTTAACCTTCTAGTTTTGTTTCTTGTAAACAGTACTACTAGCTTTTAGTGAAGATCAGTAATTTGGTGAATGTGTAGGCACATCACGCAGACTCTACAGACCATCTTTCAATGCTTGTGTTCGCTGCAAACATTAATTTCTTCATTATTGCTTATGCTGTTCCTTTCTCTTGTCATGATCCCGATGTGTCGCCAAAATCAAGGGATATGTTCCACTCCTATGTCTTATCACAGAGAAGTTAGCATGATATGATTTATAAATTACTCAAATTCATTTGTTGATTAACTGTATAAGTTAGCATCATGTATAGTAGTTAGCTTTTCTTTTTGCTGAATACACACACTACGCAAGAAATGATTGTAATGAATAGTTTAAGTTGATAATCAGCCATTTAACTTGACAGGATTACGCATTTTTATTTTTATTTTATTTTTTATTTGGATGAAAGGGTCAGATGTATTATCTTTGAGTGCAAACTGTATAAAGCGTTCAGCACAAATGAAAGCTAATTACTATACATGAGCTTAACTTTTATATATATATATATATATATATATATATATATATATATATATATATATATATATGCTTTATGGTTATTTTCATTAGCGAATTATAGAAAAATCATGTATTAGAAGGTGTAAAGAATCGGATTAGGAATAAAAAATTTGGAAAAGGCTGTGATGCTTTAATGAAATATAGACAATTGATGTATTACTATGGAATAAGGATCCTCTAGATGTTATACCCCATGGTTTGTTAGGATTTCATCTGATGTGTTTTAGTTTGGCTTAATGGAATGAAATAATTCGTTAACAAAAGAACACATATGTGTGTTTGGAGATGTGTGTGTCTATATATGTGTGTGTATTTGTATATGTGTGTAGAATTGCGTTTGTGTGTGCATGCATTATTTTTATAACAGTGAGAGATGATCAAACACGTGTTAAAAAATCATACAAAACCATACTGAAATTTTATTGTGGTTATTGATCAACTAGTGGTCTAATAAAATGATGACAAATAAGTTTTATCTACATGCAAGCAAGGAGGTGATTGGCCAAAACAAGGGGCCCATAAAATTTTTCACATTTCATTGGTCAATGACCAACTAATCATACTTGATCATTGACCATTGTAAAATTTGTGCAAAACCATATTGTCAAAGTGTTTTAGCAGACTTTTTCAGAATTCGATCTTAAATGATATGATAAATACTTTAACAAATGATGAGCTAAAATATTTTGATAATTAATTCGTAAATTGCATTTCTTAAACTACGTGTTTAACTACATATGATAATAGTTTTGAAATTGTCACTGGAACAATAATTATTAATCAAACTAGAAGAATGTTTAGAACATCAATACACACGTGCATGTATACACATGTATGCGTGTGTCTATATATATATATATGTATGTGTTGATATTGAGCAAATCATACATTAGTTGTAGCATATTCACTTACCACATGAGAAATGATACTGTACATTGATTAAGCAACAAATTAGGCAATCATAGGCAATCATCATTATTGTAGATTATCTATTCCATAATTAGCGATTGTTTGTAAAAGATAAATAGGGAGGTTATGCTGTATATTGAAATCAATGAAAACAGAAATTTTTCCATTGTGCCTAGCTTAACCGGGGGTGAGATCTGAGGAGGTTGGAAAGGAGACAAAATATGAGGCCTCCAATCACGTCCCGCCACGTGTAAAAAACATTGTCAGTGGTCCCACCACATTCAAATTTTTTTTTTAAAAAAAAAGACAATTTTTTACACGTGGCGGGACGTGATTGGAGACCTCATATTTTGCCTCCTTTCCAACCTCCTCTGATCTCACCCGGCTTAACAGTATATATGAATGTGGGATTAGAGAATAATACTTTAATACGTTCAATATTAGTGCTACTCTAAAGATTCGGCGTATATTTATGATATTTATGTTAAAGATCGGGAGCATTTTGAGATTTTCAAAAAGGAAATAATTGACAACACATCATGATGAACCTTTGGTATTTTGATCAATTCAAGATTAGACATGAGAGTTTGTGGACGGGAGAGTCTATTGTGTCTATTCAAAGAGGTGTTCACTGTCGAATTGACTGTTATCTCGAAAGATGGTTGACTAAGAAATGATTTTTTAAATAGTTTTTTTTAAAAAGCTTTTCATAGGCTTTTCAAAAAAAAAAAAAAACCCTCTGACCATTTAGGTGGCGTTTTGGTTGGAGAAATGAGAATAAGGGATTCCGGCTGTTTGCTTGGGAAAATGAGGGAATGAATTTCATTTTGATACCCAACTATTTGGTAATAGATATCGTTTTTTGATACACTAGGCCCCTTATCTATCAAAATGTGGGAATGGAGAAATGGGAAGCCACCGATCAACGACGATCAACGCCGCCGGCCCGCCGCCGCCCGCCGCCGCTGCTGACCACTATTCCGACCGGTCACTATTCTTATTCCCACTTTAATATCAAACAAATAGCACTTTTAACCTTAAACTCATATCCTCCAAACACATTCCCTATCAAACCCATTCCGATTCTAATTCAGATGCCCAAGTGCCAACCAAACGCCACCTTAGTTAATTAGGCTATCCCAATTTGGCTCTCCATAATTAAGCTCTATAGAGTGTGTTGAACACATAGTTCACTCTCTATTGACGAATACTTTCTGCATATGCATATAGCTACTTACATTATTATATGATTATTTTATTATCTTATCTATGAGGTGTCTTTAATGGTAGGCCTATTTTAACTGGACCTAAAACTATTTATGACTTAACATCTAAGGAACTCAATAACAAAGAGACAAAACAGTCTTTTATGGACTCCATAAAACTCTACAACTATAAAAATGATGTACTTTGTAGAAGTTTTGGATAAAACTATAATAAAATTAGATTTGGATATTTTGTGAAAAATAGTTTATGTTTGGTTGCAGAATATGATATCCTCCTTTGTGCCCAGATGTTTTCTAGTTCTTATACACAACATTTGAGATTTCTGAAATTACAGTTTTTAGCTAAATCTTTTTAGTTTGTTGAACTAAATATCCATGTTGGTCGTGAAACTATCGCTAATCTGATTTTCAAACGGTCGCTAGTGATATGAAGTATATATTTGATATAACAAATTAAAAATATTTAGATAAAAAGGGCAATTTAGATGTTTTGAACGTTAGAGTAACCATTAAAAAAAATATTTGAATAGAAAACGTAATTAAATGTTTTGGCAAATTATGGACATTAGATCTTTTTAACTATACTGATTGAAACTGTATACAAAGAAGTGGTGCAACTATATGATAGTCACGAGCTTTCACCTCCACCTATCACATTATTCCTTCCTATATTTAGAATGGAAGGTTAATGACTACCCCATGCTCACCCCACTCCTTCCCATGATACATCATAATTTCCTCTCATCAGCTCAATTTCTATAATTAGAAAGGCCTCATCTCTCCCTAACCTTCTTCTGCTTTTGCCGTTTTCTGCTTCTGGCATCACTCACATGCTTCTTCTGTCATTGGAACCTTTTCTTATATTCCAAATCCAAGAACGACACCTTTTCTTAAATCCCAAATCCAATACCAATAGTTCTCACGTGTGGAATTGAAAAATATGTTTCATACACAGTTTTTTTTTAAATGTTGCCGACAAGAAAATCTGTAAGGGATCCAACTAAAAACTGTTGTTAAGACTTGCATTGGAGTCTTTTTTTCAACACTCTACAAACAATAGATTAATCTTTTAAGGTTTCTGAAAGAACTTGCTATTTATACAAAATCTCAATAAATAAATAAAAACATGCACAATCAACATACAGACGAATTGTGAAATTAAACGATTGCTACACAACGTGCACAATTTTTTTTTTTTTTTTTTAAATCTATGCATGAAACGAAGACTCTGCTGCTCATAGAGGGACAAAACTTACTCTTGTGAATGCCTTTCTCACTAGCAGCAATTACGCCTTTTTACAATTCTGGCCTGACTTTTCTTAGCTCACATTCTTTTCACTTGGTAAAGAATAGAAACCACCTCGCATGAGGTGCCTTTTTGTATTACGCTAAATGTTTTGTTATTTTTCTGCTTCTTTCATTGCCCTATCATCCATATTTTGGTTCTTTCTTCCATCATTCTCCAGTCCACGGATTATGATTACTAGTAAAAGAGTAGTTGAAATATTATAGAAACACTTTAATTTGTTAGTATGTCATCAGACAAAAAATATTGAATGACATGCTGCAAATGCAACTTTCTCGGTTGTTGAATGACATCTTTTGGATCAAATGGCGAAATCCCTCGCCCTGTAGGCCTATCGCTCCGGTCTCAAGGAGCATTATAGAAAATACAAATCAGGTTACATAGTGACCAATACAAGGTGTCCCCTGCAAATCAGACCTTCGGCTTAGCACCAGTGGAACATCTACACTGTGCGTGTCTCTGGAATTAAACTCTTGACCTCTCGGAGCAAATATCAACCCGAGTACCAACTGGACTATAACTTGAGGGTGTGAATGACATCTTTTTGTGTATATGGACAACCCTAAAATGGTTAATTGAGATCCAAGACTTATTCATATATATATTTACACGCAAAGTGGAAATATGATAAGAAGTAACGTGACATGAAGGATATTGTAGTAGAAATAAATACAATGTCATTATAGTTTTTCTTAATTAAACAAGTCAATCATACTTTGTAATGTAATAGAAGGATTTAAGGAGGGAAACAGCATAAACCAGAGAGAGAGAGAGAGAGCTGGCTACTCCTTTCCTTCCGTCTCAAAGCCATTATTATTCTTTTAGTTTTTAGATGTTCCAAAAACATTATCATTTTTCCTTTTTTTGGGGGATATTTCAGAAATGTTCCCCCCCCCCCCCAGATTCTTTCGGGCTTTCAGAAATTATTGCAATTAAGAAAATGTAGCATTGAATGTGTCACTGCCATTTCTATGATAGCAATACAGGTTTCATGTACTAATGAATTTTTAAATCATTAACTTATACGCTTTATTTAAGAAATAGTATATGAAGTCACAATTAATCCGGAGAGAATTAATACATGTTAGAGCTCTTTTTTTTTGGGTACTTTAAAGAGTTGTTGTCTAAGACCTTTTCCCTAAGTAATGTCTATCACATGCCAAAACGTACGTACCATCCTTAGAAAGTTTTGTATAAAAGGACATCTTGAAAAGTTATTCAGAAATGTGTTAGGAATTCGACTCACCCTAATGGAATATAAGTCTTCAAGTTTGTGGCTCAAAACACATCACACCCTATTTCAGTAGTTGATGTTGATTTGAAGACAAGATGTGTTGATTTAATACGTATCTTAAAAAAATTAAAAAGATGATCGAAAGAGTAATGACTTAGTTTATTCTCTACTGACAAATACATAAGACACATCTTTTAAGTCTGAGATCTATAATATGTCCCTCTGATAGAATGACCTTCTTTGCCAAGTGCAGAATGAGGGTTAGGATCCCCTCACTGCAAAAGCCTCACTGCACTTCTCACCGCGCGATACGTGTTAGTAGGAGGGTGGTGAGGTTAGATGAGGGTAACCCGCATCTAGTCTCATCACCCTATGCTACCACGTGTCGCACGGTGAGGAGTGTGGTGAGATAAAAAGTGGGCACGAGATCCCATCCCGTAGAATGACCCCTCTGATATAATATGTTTTATTCAAAATAGTCTATTTTCAAAGAAGTTATCTTCACCAAGTGGATTTGGTTTTAAAATCTCTTATTTAGATGACGTAAGAGGGCGGGCCTTGGAACAAATTAAATGATGAAGTTGTTGTTTTGTGATCTTGAAGATACGGGTTCGAGCCACGGAAACCACCTCTCGCATAAAACATAGGGTAAGACTGCGTAGTTCAGACCGCAGAGCGATCCGGTCCTTTTCCACACCCTGTACACACACGGGAGACTATTGCAACGTGGACATTTTTTTTCTATTTAGATGACGCAAACATTTATGGAGGTACTATTTAGACCAAGTCATATGGGTTATAATCAATGATTTACCCAAGGATGAAAAATATCATGAAAAAGTTGGGTGAACTGGTAGTCCAAGAATATTAATAGTAACATAAATCTCTGCCCCTACTGTCAGCAACAGTGTCTAGACCTTTGGGACTCTGGTCCCTCAACCTCTTCCTTTATTATTTAACACCTACCCTCAAATATGATTCATTTCCACAGTTTTCTTCTTCTGCCATTGCTATTGGCCTGTCCCAATGGCCAAACAAAATATCATCACCCTTTATTCTTTGGTCATGATTCTTCTTCTTCATGTGATAATGCTTGCAACTACTACTGCTGCAGACAAGCATCATCATCATCAAGAAGAAGAAGCAGCTGATAGAATTGCTAGTCTTCCTGGTCAGCCTAAAGTCTCGTTTGACCAGTTTTCCGGCTATGTCACCGTCGATGAAGTGGCCGGTAGAGCCCTCTTCTACTGGCTTACTGAAGCTGTTGATGAGCCCTTATCTAAACCCTTGGTGGTTTGGCTTAATGGAGGTTAGATCTTTCATCCCATGCCTTCTTGACTATCCGTTTATGCATATATATGTGTGTGTGTATATGCATACACATACACAAATTATATTGTTTCATTTCCCTCATAAAGACTGAGAGGCGTGAATTGAATGTGTTAGAGTTGTAGTACAAAACTCAAAAGCTGTTCTTAAGATGGTATTCTGTAACATTGATGCATGTTCATATTGTGGTGATTATTTTAAAAAGCAGACTATTAATGAACGCTTATTTCAAGAGAACTTCAAAAGAATTCCAACACAGTTGAACTGGGGGGAGTGAGAAATAACATTATTTTCCACATAACTTCAAATAATATTATTTTCCAGATAACGTTACGTGCCCGTTCCTATGTGTTTAGTTGATCTTAATACACCATGGTTAAGTCCATTTAAAATTTCTCACCTGATAATTAGGTAGAGGCTAGGAAATAAACTTTGGGGAAGAGTTAATTGGCATAGAACAATGAGCATTCAAACTTAAGCTCAAGAATTATGATTCACAATTAAAAACAGCTTTCTTCGCTACTCTCTAGGTATGAAGGGCTGCAATTCTCTATTTTTCTCTTCCCGCATTTACGTTGCATGGTGTTACCAGAAAAATTTAATGCTTTCAACCAACTACCTATTGCAGCAGCAACTTGCTCATTTATTATCTTCTGCGTACATGTATGTAGCAAGTCGTGCTTATGCCTTCGCCTTTATTCTTGTCACAATTTTTTTAATAAGGTCATTACCCACATCCGGCCCAGGAGGTGTTAAGCGAATCGAACAGTTCGCGAACTGTTTGAGTTTAATTCGCATTTGGTTCGAGTTCGTTCGTTAATTATACTTAAACAAGCTAAATTCGAACACCTATTTGTGTTCATTTAGTTAAACGAGCTGAACTGTTCGCAAACTATTCGGTTCGTTTAAACAGTTATAGTATTATCGAACCAATTTTAAAGTTCGTTTAACTAAACGAACCGAGCCGAATAGTTTGTTTAGTTGGCATGCTTTCTTGACCTTTATTGTTATCTACACACCCTTAACCATATGATATTGACCGTCAAACTCTAATACCAAGTAATATGTCCAGCTCTATAAAATGACCCGCATATTTGGTTCACACATTGTACACCTCTAACTATGTGTTCTTTAATAGAATTATTTAATTTTACATTTATCAGGTCTCACTTGGATATCTAAGTTTGATGATGGATAATACAATCCGCACTAAAGATGCTAAAACGTAACAAAGCTATCTTTCTATCTCTCACATCTTGTTAGTCAGATAATTGTTTTGTATTTGCTACAGTTTGAAATAACCTTCACTTTTTATTGGAAGTGTACAAATTTTTCTAGTTCTAAGTACATATTTGAAAGTACATAATAAAAAATGGCATTAATTACTGATAAACTCTAATCCATCAATACTATTTTATATATAGCAATACCCTTGTTTTATTAGATCACATATCACAATATTCGTATACTCCATGCATTAAAGTGACGTAATTTTCTGCCATCCGAAGCATGCCTTCTCTGCTTGAGAAATGCTTGGATCCGTATACGACAAATTGGACAGCTCTCTTTCTTCGATTTTTCTTATCTTCATTTTGACCGTGTCTTATTTACTACTGACACCAGGCTACTTGTACTGACAGAAAACATGCGGAATGTAACTTGACAAACGTATGTCTCTTGTTTTTTTTTTTTTTTAAATGAATGAAGACGGCACAAGTACAAACTTTTCAATGGTGAAGTGTTTTTAGCAGACAAAGTGATAAGTAATTAAATACGGTGAATGTCTTGAATTATAAGATACTTTGAAAACTCAAAATACTATCGTGTAATGACCAATAGTTACTAACTGGTTAAGTAAAAGCTGCCATTTACAGTACGACTTATAAAGTCCAACAGTAGTAATAATGTTGCACTTGTGTGAAATCAGGTCCAGGCTGCTCGTCGGTGGCATATGGGGCATCTGAAGAGATTGGACCATTCAGGCTAAACAAGAAAGCCTCTGGCTTGTACCTCAACAAATTCTCTTGGAACACAGTGGCTAACTTACTGTTTCTTGAAACTCCAGCAGGGGTTGGCTTTTCTTACTCCAATAAGTCCTCTGATCTCCTTGACACCGGCGATCGCCGGACCGGTAAGCATGCCCTCAGTTAGCTGCAATGTTACACGTCCTCTTTTGTAGTTAATATACTCATCAGGTACAACTTATATATATATTCACATGCCTGCATATGAACCATCAAATTCGGCTACAGATGCTACTGGCCACTGTACTCAGTGTATACGGATAGACCTCAGTTAACTGTCATGTCACCTACTCTACTTTAAGAAAGAAGCACAGTAGGCAATAGCTATTAATAGTTTCTTGAATTATGTATGAAATAGAGTCGTGTTTGTATAATGTATAACGTGTTATAAGATAACAATTGAAATGTTTAGGTTGAAATGATATAGAGCAGTAACCCAATGTATTTGATCTTTATATATATCAGCAAAGGATTCACTGCAGTTCCTGAGACGATGGATGGATCGGTTCCCACGTTACAAAAAGCGTGACGTCTATCTCACCGGAGAGAGTTACGCCGGCCATTATGTCCCTCAGTTGGCAAAAGCAATTATGGAGTACAATGCTAAGTCCATGCACCCTATCAACCTCAAAGGTTTCATGGTAATTAATCAACGGAACATCATGAGGGGGTTTTAGATCTTCTCTTTGATCAGCATATTGAATTTCAGCATACTGATCTATCACTTTCATTTTGACATTTTTTTCCTACATAAGTTGCTCCCCTATGTTTGTTCACTGTAGTAAATGAAATAAACCCTCTAGTCCCGTATCGGAAATGCTCTGGGACGTCAGGGGTTTGAACCTTGCCGAATGCAAGAATGTTTGAACTCCCTCCAGGCTAGCTGCATAGTGTGGGAGCACTATTGGTCTGTGGAATGACCTGATAGGCTGACAGACCAGCCCGTCGGTTGTTTCCTCGGTGTCAATGGACTCCTTGTGCTGTCCCTATGCTATGACAAACTTCTACTAGTGGGTCATGGAACCTGATTTACATTCCTACACACCCTATGAGACCGGGTTGTCAAGACCTTTACTGGTTATGGTTCAAACGTATCGGAAAGGCCAAATCATAGTAATTTGCCTGTGGAACAAGTACAAAATACAAGATGGGTAGTGAGGGGCAATTATTATGGGTGCAGGTGGGAAATGCTGTCACAGATAATTACTATGACAATGTGGGAACAGTGACGTACTGGTGGAGCCATGCAATGATATCTGGTAAGACTTACAGGCAATTGGTAAACAAGTGTGACTTCCGGCGCCAGAAGGAATCAGACGAATGTGAATCTGTGTACTACTATGCCATGGACAAAGAATTTGGCAACATTGATCAATACAACATCTATGCCCCTCCTTGTAACAAATCCGACGGCAGCGCTGCATCCACGCGTCATACCATGCGCCTACCCCACCAACGTTACTATGCTCCTGTACATACACACTCAACTCCTCATATCTAGCATTATTTTTTATTATTTGAATTTGTATTATTTATGACTATTTATTTCCTGTGTTCTTTTTCCGATTGGGTTTTCAAAAAGTTGAACAAACAGATATCTGGATATGACCCATGTACCGAAAAGTATGCTGAAATTTACTACAATAGGCCAGACGTTCAGAGAGCAATGCACGCAAACACAACTGGTATCCCATATAAATGGACTGCCTGCAGGTGAATTCATTATGCATACTACTGTTTTCGTGTTGCTTTACTGTACCATTGATGCATTTGATTAGTTCCTAAATTATTTGATTTTGAAATCTTAAATTATAACCTTGTCTTGGAATGACAATAACCATAGACAAATTATAGTGGCCTAAACTGATGATAACATACAATCTTGTAATGCATCCAATTAGAAGTCATGCCAATTTGCCACATGTTATTTGTACAGACTAGTTCTTCATTATGCTAATCAAAATTTGTGATTAATGAGCAGTGAGACATTGAACCGGAATTGGAATGACACGGACGCCTCTATTCTTCCAATATACCGTGAACTCATAGCGGCTGGCTTGAGAATATGGGTTTTCAGGTTAGCATACTAGTTCTTTACTTGTTGTTTGAAAAAATTGTATAGAGTACAATCATACTTATAATTTTGGGAAATATGCATATTAATTGCAGTGGAGATGTAGATTCAGTGGTGCCAGTCACAGCAACAAGGTATGCCCTGGAACAACTAAAGTTAGAGACGCAGATCCCTTGGTATCCTTGGTATGTCAAGAAACAGGTATGTCAAGAATATGTGTGCTAACAATGATCGTATATCTGTACAATGAGTTGCGTCTGTTGCATTCATAATTAAGCTTGTAGTAACATAAGTGGTTATGTGAATTATAAGGTGGGAGGGTGGACAGAGGTGTACAAAGGTCTTACGTTTGCCACTGTCAGAGGAGCCGGTCACGAAGTGCCGCTTTTCAAGCCAAGAGAAGCCCTTCTGCTTATCAGATCGTTTCTAGCTGGGAAACCCCTTCCTAAATCGTGATTTGGAGCTGCAACTGATATGCACAAACACACATAAAGGAAAGCTTTGCGTAGTTAGTGAAATTTCATGGAGATTTTACAGGTTGGTAGTGTCAAGAAGAAGAAGAAGAAAGGGGGGTATAGAGAACATTTCTTGCAAGATTATATTGGCTAAGGATCTTTAGCATTCATTAAAACAATAGAAAAGGCAAGTGTTTCATTTGTTTTATCACTTTATCTTCAAGTATGAATGAAAGAACAATGGCTATTTACATCTTGCATCTTCAATCTTCCAAGTCCATAACATTTTCTTGATGCTCTTAACCATGCATGTTTAGGAAATGAAATTTATGGATGAATAAGGCAAGGCTGTAGGGATGTTAATTGGAATTAAACCTTTCGATTTACTTTCTCCATAAATCTATACGACAGGGTAATGGAAGCCTTTAGCCTTGAGAGTTCAACCATTTTTACTAAAACGTTTATGAAAATTTTGCAATTTTACCCTTCTAGACCACAATATTTATTCGGGACGTTAATCAAATTACTTGGGATACCGTATAATTACTATTAGTAAATTGATTTAATGCGTTTACACTACGAACATTATGCAAGCCGTGATCTCATATTGGGATGGTTGAAGAATGAAGGCCGTGAGCGTTTTCTTTTATTTGAAAGTCAACCTATACTTGATGATGGCTTCTTATTCAGTTAAGGAAAACGTGTAATGAGTTTATTAGACATTGAATTATGGTTCTTTGATAAATCAAAAATATTGAATTGACTATGCAGTAAGAATGAGGGAGTTGATATTGCTAATTTTTTGTACTAATAATGTTAAGTTTTACCACATCCAAAGAAAATCAAGGACGTTAAAATTCACATATATTATCTGTAAAAAAATACGAGCAAATCCCCAAAAATTTTCAGTCTTACTCCCAATTATGCTGATTCCCAGTCGATTATATCCAATTTGGTCTGTTCCATTTTTTGAATTTTCTTATACAACTAATCCCTTTTCCGTCTCAATCAAAATCACTAATGCGTCCAAAATACGGCTATTTCTATAATCAAGAGCTGAAAGTAATTGATTAAGTTGTTCCTACTGCGTATTTTAAAATAGGAAAAAGAAAAGGTTTTTTCTTGCTTCATGGCAGGCTAGGAGCGTTTTGGAAAACAAAATATTTAATTATGAACCTTTTGCTGAAAATAGAACAAAACATTGAGCTTTCCTTGTACGAAAGTCTTAGTTAATTACTAGGACAGGAGAGGCGCGATTAAATGGCATGGGATGTAACTGCATTGTATTAATAGGCGACCTGTGTTTTTTAGGTTTTACTGAGATTGAGGGCAAAGAAATTGACAGTATACAGCCGACCGACTCCATTGCTTCCTATCTTTCATTATTGCTTTTGGAAATGATGAACAAGTGGAATCAATCACCCTGGGCCAGCGCCTATGCAAATCAAGTACTTCCGCAAATGCTTTCACATTTAACATAAAAATGAATTTTACAGTAAAAATGAACTGGAGCAGCCTCCGCTTGGACGTCCTCCATCGAATAAATGAAGCATACGCCAAAAACTATAGACCATCACACGGCAGGAATCAGGACACACTTCAAGTTTTACATTAAAATTCACTATTCGCCGCAGGTTGCCCCTGGATATAGAACCCTCACTATCGCTTGCAGTAGATGGTACAGCAGCCTTCCACTTTACACGGCCCAGAATGGTTTTGAACCTGCTGAAGTGCTAGAGCTTCCTTGGAATGGTTTTGCAGCCTTCTCTTTAATCTCATCCTCGTCCTCTGATTCATCCCCATACTCCATCAACTTGATTAACGTATCTGGGAGAGCATCTGGATACGGAAGGGGAAAAACAAAACCAGCACAAGCATAGTGAGTTGGACTATATCTCATACTAGCAAAGGTTGAACTCATACATCGAAAATCAAGACCAGTGAAAGCAACAAAGCAAGATTTTGAGACACTACCAGGTATGCTTTTAGATGTTGATCCAGGCAACATATTTTTGCCACCAAGCACGCCGAGTGCCAGAGAAACAAATTTTGGTGGTGGAGGTGGAGGTGGCGGCATTGATCTTGGAGGGGATGGAAGCATGCCTTTGGTTGAACATTTCTTTTCTAGTACTTTTGTCGAAGGCTCGGCCAACTCATCTGAACCTAAAATTGTCAGGGCATCTTTCTTCCCTAAATCAGAGGTTAGGCCAGACAGCTTTGAAATTTCGGCTCCCTGCAACAACTAATAGTGAAACTCCAACGTCCACAAGTTATCTGATGTAATAACATAACCAAGAGAAGCAAGTCATGCAATTTCGCTGATATCCTGGTGCCTTTTGTTCTAACAATCTTGTAATCAGATCTACATGTGAGAATTGAGAAAGGAACACTCAAAGCAACAGCGACAACCCACACCATAAAGCATTACATGGAAGTTGTAGATGAACTGAAGGTATGCATTATTGCTCTTTAGGAGAACGAATTCAAAAGCCTAATATAAGCTTCAACTCCATGAGCTATATATAGATCCACAAAAATCACAGTGAGATAGTCAACAAGCCACACTCAAAGAAATGCAGTAAATGGACCTAGGCTTAAGATGGATTAGGCAGCATACGATCAGCTCATACATTCAAATGAACTTAATAGGAAGATAAAGCAAACCGAAAGATGACAACCCAAAAAACAACAGAGAGAGCAAGAGAGGAGAAAAACAACAGCCTTCGGACATAATGAAAGGATAGGAGACAACATTCTAATCCGAAAGCAAACACAGGTGCACATCAATACTTCAAAATCATAACCATATAATACGACTAAAAGGAAAACTTGAATAGGAGGCAGACAAACAGCAGCAGAGGGTGAAGCCACTCCATGCACCCTCCACAATCAGAAGCTCTGTGAAACATAGAAACTGTCCAAGCAAGAAGTTGAGATTCATCCTGTAAGCTTCATACAAGGTCAGAGAAAATACCTGGAAAAATATGCAGTAGCCATCAGAAGGGAATATTCTGGCATTTGCAGGGAAACAAACTCAAAAGGTCAAATTGTCTTTTAATTGGTAATGAACATTGTTGAGTTAGATATCCGCAAAAGGAGGAAAACAATGAATATACAATAACTGAGGTCCAAAGCTTCTACTCATATATAGGATAGCTTCATGCTAACTCATGCGGAGAAGTCCAGCCTTATTGTGACGGTAGAAGCATTTCATGGTGTAATTTCCTTTCTCATTAATATTTTAAAATCCACATTTACCATTACAAGCGCCCTTAAAAGAAATTATACTTCCACTCTCATCTAGGGACGGTATAGCCAAACTAACTCTTCAAGCAAAGCGCATAATAGCAACTACTACCTGGTTCGAGAGCCCCTCCCCTTGCGTAGCTGATGATAACTCCTGAAACTTCCGTTTCTGAGAAGAACGCCTTTCCTTCTCCAGCGATGTTGCTACACGTGCAGATGATGCTGAGCAAACAGAGGTGATAGAAGGAGCTACAGTTGCAGTTACAGGTGAGGTTGATTGCCTAAGGGCTAGAGCTACTTGTTGCAAAGGGGTAGCTTGTGGATATATTCCCTCATAACCGTTATAACTGGTTCTTCCACTCAAAGAAGTACGGGAGTCAGAAGCTACATTCATTTGAGATTGCGTAGTAGTACACCAACCAACCGGTGATATTACACTCTGAGAAGCAGCGATGGGGAAACCAGCAACTTCGTCTGTTAAATCGCTTGATGGTATATGGCACAGAGAAGTCGAACTACCAACTGACAAATTCTTTGGCTGTGGTTCGCCCTGAGAACTCTGTACTTCACCCGATAACTGTGGTGGCGGAGGAACAGCACCATAAACTTTAGATGAAGAAACCCTTTGAAATAAAGCGATAATGTTATTTTCTTTGAGCGGCAATAGCAAACACAGATTTGACAACAATTTCAATCAAAAACTATTTTTCACATTAATAATACAGAGAAGTGAAAAGCATAGTAGGCAAAATTAATAGCAACTTAATACTCTCAATAAAATTCTTAAGGAAATATGAGTTCCGACTTTTGATGAATCACCACTAATGCATGATAAATAAGAAATGATAAATTTTTTTTTGTGTAGTAAATTTCATTACTAAGCCAAAAACGCAAATTTACAAAAGATGTTGCTTAAGAACAACATGAGGCTTGATTGTTGCAAAATACAGGTAGCTTACACCATATTATCCGAAAACTAGCGTCAATCTTTACAAAAGGTTGCCTTAGACAACATGAGCCAAGCATATACAAGATACAAAGATACAAACATCTAGTCTATACCTGACCCTTCCTTTAGACATTAACCATCCAAAGTCTATAAGCTCAATAGGAAAGGAAAAGACAGCACAAAAGATATAAAGAAGTAGCTTCAGGTGTGCCCATCAAAAATTCCCAGTGAATGTAGACCATGCCAAGCAGCCTGGTCTACATCGCGAAGAAGGCGAAATGCTAGAAAAGTACATCCACCCATCAAAACCCAGATAACATAGGGAAAAGAAATGTCCCTAACAGAAATTGTGGAAATGATAACAGTGCCCAAATGGCCACGGTTACAAAGAGGGAAAGGAAATGTCCCTAATATGGGTACAAAGAGGGAAAGGAAATGTCCCTAACAGAAATAGTGAAAATGATAGCAGAGCCAAATGGCCACGGTACCAAAAAAAAAATATAGGTGAAAAGAGGGGCAGATGCAAAGGGATGACATTCATGCCACATGCCCAAGCAAAACACATCCCAGCTGGAAAATAGATGGGAAAATATAGAAAGAAGATATGTCGAAAGCACCAAGAGAAGTAGTTTCCAGCATCAATTAGCTACAGGTTCGACAGTTCCAGACCTGACGGGACTTTCAAAGATACATAAGATTGAGTGTCAATTTCTAATTGAACATTGTATACTTATACTTTCTCCACGATTCCACCGAGTGGTATATGTTTTGCAAAACTTTCTTAAGGACAATATCTTGGTCTTTGACCACCACCCCCAAAGATGTCATAGATCATACCAAAAGGATATAATTTGACCATTACCCAGCTTCTCCACACAGTGGACATGTTTATCTCTTATCCAAAGCATCTTTTTCCACAACTAAGAGTCAATAGGCCTCAATTTTACCTCCCATGGAGATCTACCTCTTAATATTACAGCGTACAACCAGTTTTTCTTCTAATAAGAATCTATTGTTATAATATTTCAGCAATAAGCATCGTAGAGAACCCAATTCAACATGATGAATCAAAACATATAGAGATAGACATTTCATAAAAGAAAAGATTGAAGCAGAGACTATCAATGTAAAATATGTCTCATCAGAAGATCGACTAGAAGGATACTGACAAACCAGTATCAACAAAGGTATTTCAGAATTTAGTAATCAAGTTTGGTTGTATAAACATATACACCAGGCTTGATGAGGAGTGTAGAAATATACTATGAAGAGTACATGTAAATGTAATATATAGTACACATTACATACATACAGTAGATAGACATTATACATACACATACATAGTAAAATACTCTTTTAAGTCCTATGCACACCAACAGGTCACCTGTCAAGAGATTGATGTTGTTTAGTCGTTAGAATAGAAACTAGCATTGGCAATTACCATTGGCAGATTTTGCCACTTGTTCCCACTATCTCCTCTTCCTCTATATAAAGCTTTACTCTTGTACATTTGAATCTAAATGAGCAAATAATATTTCTTCAACTTTTTCTAGTCCAGAGTCTTGTTAGACGAAGTACGGATGTTTCATTACCTTGTGGAGCAAAACTCAGCACTAATTGTATCCATAAGATTTTCGGCAAGAAGCTTTGCACGTTCAAGGCTCTGTAAGTTATTGCATGCCAATAACAAATGCAGTGGTTGCTGACCTTCTACAACAAGAGTAAGAATCATAGAAACTTGAGCAAAAATCACCACAACCCTAAGAAACCATGAAAAGAAAGTCTATCAGTACGAGTACTTACCATCCTTCCCTAAGTTTTCAGAATTTCCAGAACCTTGTCCTCTAAGTGAAACGGTTGCTCCTGTTTCATTCATAATGTGATTTACATACTGATCCTGCATTTGGAAAACCAACCAGCAGAAAGAAAAAAGAATCTCTCCCAATGGTTTGGAGATGTCAAGGAGAACTTAAAACATTAGAATCTCTCATTAGAATCAACACTATCTCCAAATAGAGAAAAAGGGAGGACACTAGTGGGGAGAAAGATGAAAGAAGAGCAAAAAGAAAATTAAAAACTCACGTTTGGACCACGAATAAGACTAGCAATATCTAAAGATGGTTGTGCCTCAAAGCCCAAAAAAACACATATACTATAAGGTTGGTTGACTGGCTGGGTGACGAAACGATTTACCTGACAAAAGCAAAACAAGGTTTGATGAATACAATGTTGCCTTGCAACTTTATTACATTATGATTACACCATCACCTTTGGTCCATCATTTGCTGCTCCCTCCCTGAGAATTTCTTCCACCATGGTAGCTGCAGAATCAACTGCTTTGATCTTTTCAATTGTCGTTTCCAACTATTGCAAATAAAGCAAATCAAAACCAACACACAAATTCATACCAAAACAAAAGCATCCCAGAGCATATGCACGGTCTTTGAAAACTACTAACGCATAGAGGAACTGCTTCAGAGGCTCAAGCATTAAGTTCGCATGCTTTAAGGCAGGCTGACTTCATCAGGACTTTCTTCATAATTAATTTATCATACACATACATATAATCCTACCGTATTCTTTTTTGTAATTTAAATCTCATAGATATGAAAAATATCCATGCAAGGTAGCCTTATGATGGGTAGTACCACAAGCAACTACTCAATGTGCATTCAAGTCATCACTAAGCAGAGTCTGCTTCTAAGGAGCAATTCAAAATCCTATCAAATGGAAGTCAAAAGCTATTAATTTGGTCTTTTTCTTCTACTCCTACCTCTACTATATTGCTTAACGGACTTGGCACCAATGCAACTCTGTCAAGTCGACCATTGTTTCAGTCTGTTGGATTTGTTCTTTGACCTCAATTCCCTGAGCCTGGGGGATGTTGACTTAGAGGGATCACGGACATCCTGTTCATGATCGATTTCCTCCATACCCTCATCATTTTCTCAGGTCCTAGTTCATAAGAGTGTTTTATTCACTTTACCTTTTTGAATCTTTTTTTTTTGACTTGGCTTCAACAGCATCAAGTCCTTGTTTTTCTTCCAATTCTTCTCCACCTCATTTTATCTTAGTGGATCTTTACTGGCTCATCTCTAAAGGTATCAGTTGCCTTAGATATCAATTTCATTTGTTGGCTATGTTTTTTCTTCAATTTCTTAGTTTTCTTTTCCTCAGTGTTATCTTTTCCATATTTTTCAGTCACAGATTATTTACATTCAAAATATGAGAAGGCAACATCCAACTCACAATCTGGGTTATAGCCAGACATCATTATCTTCCACAGTTTGAACATTGAGGGTCTCATTGGAAGCAAACTCCCTATCTCTTGTGATGGATGTGCCTGTCTCTTACCTTCCCCAGACCCTAGCGATAGCTTTTGCTGTCATTGGGATATACTGAGTATGATTGTTGTTATTGTTTTGTTAGTTTGCATCATGAGGTATTGTCTGCCTACTACTTACCCTCCCCAGACCCTAACGATAGCTTTTGCTGTCGTCGGGATATACTGGGTACGGATGATGATGATGATGATGATGGATTTGCGTCATGAGGACCACCAACTGTCTTAGCTGCATTCAAGGTACTAGCAACGTTCCTATATTCAGTTTCCATGCTTTCCAGTGAATTGAATTTGTTTTACGTTCTATTTTCTTAGCTGGTTCTAATGGCCCTGTGACTTCTCATTTTTTATGAACATTCCTTGAAAGATCAGAATCCTCTCTCTTCAAATAGTTGCTCCTCCAAGCAATTTCATTTCCAACTGCTCTTCTGGCCACTTTGTAGGGACTTTCTAGTGCCCAAAGGTCTTGCACCTTGTGCATTGGACTAGAAGCCACTTATATATGACTTCTTGGAATACAGCCACCATGTATTCATCAATGAAGTTGATGACATTTGAGAGGTTATCCTCATCAGTTATTCCGATGCAAATTTTAACATATAATACTCTAGATTGAGCAGTCATTTGTTTATCCAAAAAGAGAGGCTTACCAATAAAGGATCCAAAATTTGTTAAAATTAATTCAACATGGACCAAACCCACCTCAGATGGACAAACTCCCATCTTAGAAATTCTTTACTCAACTGAGCTGCCCCTTTTTTGTTATGAGAAGACCTAAGTACTTTAGGAAGGTTGTAGCAACAAATTCACCCATAAGGGATTTCTTCGTAAAAATAATTAATTTCCAAAGGTTATATACGATTCCTAATTCATGAAAAAACACCTAACCCCTCTTCGAAAATAACTGATCTACTTCAGATTCCTAAGGAAGCAATAACGCCCCGCCCCATTGATAAAGAAGTCAACTTCTATCCTGGTAATTTTCAATCTCTCCTCAGTGACAATCATATCCAAGGATTTGCAGATTTACACATGAAGCTTCTATGATAGTGAGGTCTAGAGAAAGTTGTGATTCACATGCTCATGTCAAACCATACCAAAGTCAACACCAGAAATGATTTTGCACATGTATTCATCATACGGCCTTCATGTATGATTGTTATTACTTGAATTTAAAATCGATTATACTTAAAATGGTAAACCAAGTCTCAGGAGCTAAAGCTCTAGTCTTCATGATTTTATACCTTTATTATTGAAAAGATTGCTGTAAGCCAGCATATACCTACATACACATGCACACACTAGGAAACAGAAATGAACTCCAAGATTCCTAATACAGGCCAACATGATAGAACAAACATGTTAACAAAGGTACATACATGAGCTGATGCCGAGATGTGAAGATACAAAGGCTTTTCACCATCAAACGGTGCATTAGGAGCCCTGTATTTACCCCTGAAAATGTCATCCGACATTTGTGTCATTAATGTAGAAAAAAAAGGGAAAAAAATCAAGTAAAAAATCATCTTTACCTAGTTATGACTATTGCACCTGTACGCTTTTGAATCTGCAAGTATTAAGATAGTAAGGTAAAATATCTGTAGGCCAATCCTTGTCTAATTCTTTATTGAATTATATAATTCAAACAACAAATAAAAGCAGAAGAGAGATCATCACCTCGTCCTGGGTTTGATGTTTTGTAAGCTTGTAGCGTACGGAGGCTTCAGCATCATTAATAATGACTTCTCTAGCTATCAATTCATCCTTAGGCTAAGATAAAACCAAAAGGGGTGCATGGAAACTAACACATTAAGACTAGAAAAAAGAATGCGAAAGACATGCATAGAAGAGGATTTACTTAAACAAACAAGACTAGCATGTAAGAAACAACATATCCAAAAGCATCCTGGATAATAACCAAGAGTCACAAAATTCTGGATAGGGCAGAGCAGCAATACAACAGGAAAAGAAAGAAAGAAAGGTTTTCTTTTTCTTTCTTTTTTTTCAGGGGTGGAGCCGGTCCCACATAGTGGGAAAAGGGCTTGAGTATTTTTTTTTTTTTTTTTTTTGCGCGGGTGGAGGGGAGAGAGAGGGATATGACCATTCAACGGAAAAACTAGTCATATCCAATGATTATTCCAGGTCTTCCAGATGGATCAAATTGAAAAGTTAAATTGTGAAGCTAAGGGGAAAAACTTTTAGCATAGTTATCAGAACCAAACCAGACTGGACAATCAGTCCATCTGGTAAAACCGGTGCCCCGGCCAGATAGCTGGTCCGGTTCTACAATGACCTAGTTGAACAGATAAAAACAAATGGTTGAACCAACTTACCCACTAGTTCAACCGATTAATAAAATATTTCACAGAACCAGTCAACAAGTTGTACTTGTCACCCAGTACCGGGTTGTGCAGAAGTCCAGTTTAGTCAAATAAGGATTCTAGGAAGAAAAACACTTGACGTAAGTTTTGGTTCTAATTCACATTAATCCACTTTAGCTTTCTCAACAACAAGCTTATACCAAGAAAATCAATTAGCTTCAAACGGTACCCGTTGGTGAAAGACTTTTGAAAGTTTAAGAAGTCCCGTAGACTTTCATACAATCATGGCTGCAAAAATATATGCCAAACCCAAAGATGAATCCAATCCCCTTATATCTTATACTAGCATTCTTAGTAGCCAACCCCTCTTCTTTAGCACCTCTGTTTTCAGTTGGCCAAGCATCCGCGGGTGAAGCCAACACAGAGGTGATGGTACATCAAAGCACCTCCTATCAATAACTTTTTATCTCTCACTCCGATCAATAACTTTGTATCTCTCACACCAATATCAGTTGAGTGATGCTGAACTGTTTTAACTTAAAAATCAATAATAAAAAACAGCAACCATGGCAGCAATGTAACAAAGCAACAACAATGGCAATAATATGAGAATTATCCAATAAAAACATTTGAAACTCAAAGACACATAGCAATAAAGCAACTGAAGCAAACACCATATAAAAAAAAACAGTAGCTGAAGTTAATTCTGTCTTACTTGAGTTATCTTCTGTGGAATTGTCACTATATGTTGATGAAGAGGCGCCTGCAGCGCCGATGTCAATGTTGCTCCTATCAAAGTGAGAGGACTTGTGGAAGAAGCACCCACTGCAGTAGTCATACCACAGGATGTAATTCCAGGAAGAAAGCCCATATTAGGGAACGGAAGGATTCCCGGTACAACTACTCCATCGGGAACTACCAGCTCAGCAGGCTGATCCCACCTCCTTTTCTTCCTGCAAAAGTATTTTGGATGTTATAATCACCAACTAGCCCAAGTAGTTATGCTAACATAATTAGTCATGCCACTCCTACCCCATGTTTGATGTTTATTCTGTCACGTCCAAATTGAACATATGTCATGACTTAAAAGGTGAAGACGTACACTTTGAATTATTGGAACAGGTGCCTGAAGGAATCAGAACCTAATTTAAAAGAACAATTAAAATATTTGTCCATTTATTATCTCGTAATCAAATACGTATATGATGCTAAAACACGCACATTCATGACATAATACCACCTTTACCAGTTCATAAGAGTACAACTACACCGGCCATTGAGCAACTCTACAAAACCCTAATTTAGACACATTATGTTTTATAACACAATAAATCGTACGGGGCAACGAAATATTGGTCAAACCCTAATTTGGACAAATTATGGAAGAGACGATTAATACGAGCAATTCGTTCTGATAAATGAGGCATCGCACACCTTTGCTTGGCAGTGGAAGATTCCCTTGATTCGCCGGGTGAAATGGTCGGGCAGTTTTCCGTGGTCATTGCAGCAAGTCCTAAAAAAATCTAGAACTCGCGACTCTCTTTTCCCCCTTCTTCAATTAAATCGCTTGAAAATAAACAAAATAATAACCAAACGCTATATATGCGTGGATGGTCTGGTGTTCCCCGACCGGAAAACTCCTACTTACAGTTTCTCCACCAGAGCAACACCGTGTCTCTTCTTCCCTTACGGCAGCTATGACACGAAGCATGCAGACGTAGACCGCACACATTTTTCGGGTGCCAGCTAATTTGCTGCTATATTTGTCTACTTACTTAAATCAAAATAATAATTGTTTTAAAAACAAATAATAATAATAATAATAATAATAATAATAATAATAACAAAAAATAATATTAGTTCAAAAAAATAACAAAAAATAATATGACAATAATACTTATAATGTACCACTCCATAAATAAACAACGAAACATTTATTTTTCACGAAAAGGATTCCATTTTAGGAAGATTGTGGTCAGGAAGATCTATAGATATTAAAACTCTATAAGATTTTAGACTGTTGGATAAAACCAATTCAATGAAGATAAATTTTATTTTCCATCCATGGCTAGTGGTGGATAACCACTATGAATTTGCTTTGTCTCCTTATCATCTTCAGAAAAAAATGCCCTGGATACTTATAAGGAAGCAAGGTATGGAAGTGCCTGAAAAGATCTACTATAAGTGTAATGTTGAATCTTTTCACTATAAGTGTAATGTTGAATCTAGCACAAGCTAATCTAAAGCCTGTAATTTGATAGATACGGGTAGGTATATATTGGCTAAGGCCAGTGTCGAAATTAGCTAGTATACATCGGGTTAAAACGTCTAAGAAAGTCTTAATCATATTTTTGTATGATGAAAATAGACGATAGAACTCCCTTCAGAAGGGAAATCTGGACGCCTGTTATGGGAGAGAGAAATTTTTAAAATGGCATCCTCACTTGTGACAGATATAGTATTCATAATGATGTCAAAAATGTTATCGATAACTAAAGAGGTTCGAATTTAACCCTATATCTTCTCCGGTCAATAAGGCTGTAACTTTTGTTGTTTTCTTGAGTAGCTATGTCCTCTAATATTGTTCACTCGTCTTCACTAATTTTTCATAAATGATTGAGAGGGTTTTTTTGGTTTTATGGGTAGCGAAAAACTCTCAATATTGTTAGAAGACGTCATAGTGGAAGGATTAGAAAACTCACTGTGCAAAGAGAAGCACGAAGATGGTTGTCGGAGAAGAAAAGATGAACGATGAAGTAAGAAGAGATTTTAGAGAAGAATACGATAAGTGAGAAGTATTATATCGTAACAAAAAGTAAAAGTAAAAGAGTTAGCAGTGATGATAAGAGGTGTGATGCTTGAAAATTATCATTAATTCTCTGATTTTTGTGTTAAAGTGGCTTTAATATTTAAGTCTCTCTTACTTGAGTGTTTTTTGAAATTATGTGCGCATCTTTCCGGTATATCTAATTTTGGGAAAAAAAGATAAAATAACTATGTGAATTCTAGTTATTTGTTTACTTGTTTTATTCTAAAGTCCAATTATTTTTGCTACTAAAAAATAAAATAATTAAACTTTGGAAGGCTAATGATAGGCCTTCGTATAATTATTGACTAAGTCAGAGATTGACTTTGGAGTTGACTAGGCTCGGTAGGTTATCTTGAGTTGTACGGAGGACGTGCTGATCACCTGAACCGCGTAAGGACTTGCACAAACATGGTCCATGGAGGACGCTTCCAAATTGGTTCTTCGGATGGTAATTTGTATTATTAATAATATGTGTTTTTATCTGATAATATCTTTTCTTTAGCGACACATAAAAAGATAAGGTACATTCATGACCATTAGCTATTGGGCACAAAACATCTTCAATATCGTAAGTGTCAGAGTGCATATTCTTTAGACGTGTTTTTGGGACCACTTTTGAAACAAAAAGAATGTCTCATCCATGATAAGTATCTGACACGTGTCGCAATAAAATTATTTTGGCTTATACTTGTTGAACCTTTTATCACGCTCAAAGCCAAAATATAGACTTGTTCTATAAGACATGTCCAAGAACCTACTTATAAACGAGCATGTTTTTATCTAGGTAAAGGATTTTGGCCTATACTGCAACTTTACTTATACATTTGAGTTCTCTCTTAATATTCATTGACTTAAACATTGAAGGATCCTCGTAGAAGACAACTCCTCTAATTTATTTTTTTGTAGTGGCTATAATACTCATCCCGGTGATTGTGCTTTTAGATTTTACCTAAACATATATCCGAGACACGTTATTTAGCATCGTCCATTTATTGATTCCTTGAAGCTGTCCAAAAAAATCTACTTAAAAACGTCATTCTGTCTGTCCCTCTAAACATACCCAACAAGATAACCCATCCCTTCCCCCTACCTCCTACCTCAAGTGGAAAATAAAACTACAACATAAGAAGGAAAAAAACAAAAAGAAAAAAGTCGAATTAAATCAGTATTTAGAAAGTCGATCAATGTCTATTTACAGACAAATCAAATTTGTTTTGAACTCATTTAAGTTTACAAATTATTGTCGAGCTTTACCTGAACTTGTTAATTGTTATAGTAACTTGTGGTATAAGCGCATCTTATAAATCAAGTTTGACTTAATTTCCCTTGACTTTGATCGAAAGGTTAATGCCTGAGTACTGAAGTATTCAGTTCTAGTTTGGAAATAAATTAGTATAAAAATAAGAGGAAGAATTTTTGCAATTTCCCTTTTGAAAAATTGCAATCGATAGAAATAGAAAAGGGCATACTAAGAGTTAGATTCCTCGAGTTATCTCTTTATTCTTTTATTAACTATTAAGTAACAATTATAATGTTTGAAACATATCTACCGAACACCAAAATACTTGGCCTTAAAATAGCTTGTCTGACTTATGGTGATAACGGAAAGAAAAAAGTAATCGTTATACCTTTTCTAGAGCAAGACCTATTGTTTCAGTCTAATGAAGCTACTTAGAATATATAAATAGAAACTCAACGATTTTTTACATTGATAAGACGTTATCAGACAACACACACGAGGAGTCTACTGTAAATCGAACATGTAACCATCATCCAATTAGGATGTATTCAGGCTTTTGACCTTCATGTTTAGATAGCAGTATTGTTCTCACGCTACACGTGTCTTGGTTCAAACCTTCACATTTTTAAATAAATGTTTCTACTTTTTCTGCTCTAAAATTTAAACTAAATAAACAAGTCAAATACAATAATAATTTTTAAAACGGATATGCTGCGAGTCCGCAGCATTCTATTTGCGGAAAACAATTGTACTTGTGCGGTGAGCTTCTTTCCAAATCGAGCAAAACGTCATAACAATCAGTATGCATCCAACTAACATAATAACCTTCGGATATGAAAATCGTCAGATCGCAGGATATAAACAGATCATCTATGGATAAAGAAGACAATTTCCCTGTATCACATGAATAATATCTCTGGATTAGTCTCCGAATGGTAACAAAAGGCCTTCACAGTTCACACATCCTGGACGGATTTGTCTGTGAGCTTCTGAAACGGCAGCTATACTTTTGCCGTAAACCCAAAGGATCGCAATTTCCTCCCTTCCATCAACATACACTCCCACCACCCTCACCCAAGAAAAACAAAGGATTCGTAATAGCCAAACAAAGAAAAAGGAAAAGAAAAAAGAAATAAAGAAGAAGAAGAAATAAAACCCATATACTGCTAAGTGTAATGGCGGGAACCATGAAGACTACATAGGATAGAGAAAAAAACAGACATTAAGGCGTACTTTGGCTATATTCATTGAAGATATTGAAGGCTTAAAACTTCGATCTTCTGCTAATTTCTAAACAGCATCATGATTCTCCTGAGCCAAGTCATCCGACCCGTAAAACCCGAGGAGTTTCTGCAGAAAGAAGATCTGGATCTTCAAAATAAGGATGTAATCCGCAGTTTCCTGAAACAATTTATCTGCTTTTATTTCTCCGGAGACATCCATTTTATCAGCTGGTATGAGGTTCTTCAGAGCCTCTAACTTGTCGGAAACCGAAGAAAATTTACCCACATTTTCATGGATTCTTGAATTTCGAGGTTTGCCAACTCTTCTGTAAAATTTTGAAGTTTTTCTTGCTCTGCGTATGGACATGGAGGCGTTGAGGCAGCTACTTATCCCGATTGAAAATGCGATGAGGAAGAAAAGAGAGTTGGTGCTTGAACAAGGAAAGGGAAAATCGTTTCGGCGGTGTTTAAGTACTTGCAACTTCAGGAATCGCGACTCCTTTCTTCATTTAGTACAAATTTGTCATCTTATTCGGTCAAAGAAACACCCTTTTTTAACTTTATAATATAATAGAATAAAACAAAACGACTCATTAAATTTATTTCGAAAGTAACAGTTGATCGACACAGCTTGACGCAATTTTCATTATACCTTTGTGTGTTTTTAACACTTGTATATATTTGCGTACATCCAACCTCCTGTATTTGTCATATATTAAAGCTTTTAAGACAATGTGGTAATGTTGTTATTGTTTTATTGGTGTACTTTTTTGGAGATATTTATTGGTGTATTATTTGATGAGTTTCTATCTTTTTTTAATAAAAAATTAGACCTATTCATTACACGATTTGAAATAAAGGTGGACATGTGTATGGATGTGGTTGTTTGGCAAAAATTTGGCAGAAGAGCTGGACTGAAAAAAAAAAAAGAATGTATGTTTGATTTTTCTCATCTGAAAGAATGTATATTTGCATACTTTTAATTTTTTTTAATCGGTCTTACTAAAATCAATTTTGTATTAAAATCTTACGATAAATTACAATGCATTTTGACAATTTACTTAGCACAAGCTCTACATCTCCAAAGCTAACTGATATTTTACCAAATGGTTAAAAAAATATTATTCATCCTAGGTCATCTCCAATGGGTGCACCAAAACACCCATTTGATGCAAGAAACCTTTCCAACCAAACACCAAAGTAAACAACAAATAGGTAAAAATGAATAGTGTTGCACCAAATTGGTGCAACACTATTCATTGCACCAAATTACTATTCATCCGCCATATCACCATTTTAATTACCTTAATAAAATTTTAATTTTGTTAATTTTGTTACTTTCGTTATAAAAATTTTAATTTTGTTAATTTCGTTATAAAAAAAATTCATTAATTTTGTTAATTTCGTTATAAGGAAAAATTATATAAATAATATTCATAACTAATAATTTAGAACAAAGTTACATTAGTAAATTTATATGAATGTTAAATTTGTGTTAAATTATTTATAATAATGAATTAAAAATAGAATGATAAAAGAATCTTTAAGAAATATTCTTATTTGGTATTAGATTTGATGTTTGTGTTTGGAGTACTTTTTACTGTTTTTTGCACCAAATAGGTGATTTGGTGCAAAATTTGGTATTTTAGGTTGGGGGATGACCTAACCAGCCATTTGAACCCGAAAAGGCGAAAATCCTTCCATCCAAAATTGAAGAAAAAAAGAAAGTACAAGCGAGAAGGCTAAACAGGTCATTTCGAGAATAGTGTTGCGCTGTTTCGTGCGAGGAAGGCAAGCGTAGAGTGTGTGGGGTGAGCATGTGAAAGTAGGATAGGCCAGCAAAGCCCCTGAAAGATGGGACGGGAAATGCACATGGACAGGGCACATGGGGCTAGTCGAGGGTAAAGAAGGGGCAATGTCGGAAAAGTACTCAAATAGCATTAGCATGTGGACAAAGGGATAGAGACAGTGAAGCAGCATGAAATGAAATGTAGTCCAGTTCTTTGACGAGGGAGTGGGTTCTCCCTCCACCTGTACCAGAGGCCCCTTAGCATGTAAATCGAGGGATGTGCTCCACCGGCAGCCCTGCAAAGGGAGATGACACACGAGACTCAGCCAGCCCAGAGGCAACCCTTGTAATATTTCAACAAGGATTGTTTCCACACGGACTCGAACTCGGGACGTCGGGGTTCTAGCCCCAATCACCCTGGCCACTTACCAATGGACTATGCCCCTGGGGCCAATGTAGTCCAGTTCTGCACATTCCCTGGATGGTGCTGATACGGTGGCAGTTCCACCATTTTTTGAATGCAAAAGTGATATCATTGGCTCAACCATATCAGGTAATGAAAGATATATAAATTAGGTCATTCAACTTTTTTATAGTTTAGATATTTATGATTTGGTATCCAAAAGATAACTATGAGCTGACGCATGACTCAAACACCCACTCTGCAAATGATAAGATCCAAATCAGCAACTTTATATTCAATCTATCACATTATTACTAGTTATATTAGCACTAAGGGCCCACCATTCTTTTCTACATTATATATGTTTTGTTTTTCTCCAACCACATTTCTTTGACACTATATGACTATACTTTGAGTGCTTTGGATAATCCACTTTCTTCACAGTAGTTTTTCCTATTCAAATCCCTTTCCCCTTTGCATCTTCCTTCGTATTTCCTTTTCCTTTACACAAGTTGATAGAGACTAGTGCATTTCTTTGATTAACAATTTATTGAACTTAATGTGCCACGTGTTTGCACATGATTTTGACTATAGTCAAATCTGCTATGGAATTGTGGTGTATACTGTACATAAAACTAGAAAGAAAAGGTTATTTAACCACGAATACGTTTATTAATATCATACAAGGTATACCTTTACGTGTTTGTATTAAACCTTAAACACCACAGCATCGATCATTGCAAGTTGTCTTTGTTTTTCGTTTTTTTATGGACGATCATTGCACATTTACAATAAGATATAACTTTGCACCAACTTGCCGGATACGGGGCATTTTTTTGTCTTTTTAATAGGAACGTCCCTGATCCAGTTGACTTGTATGATCCTTTAATGGATTATTCATTCGGGTTAAGATATTTTTTCAGCTTCAAAAAATTATCATTGTCAAAGTAACGCATTCTTAGGGGGAAAATCAACCATCAAATGTTTTGATTTTTAAACTTATAAAAAGAGTCATATGTTAACCTCCACAGAAATTTCAAGTTAACGGACATTTCGTAGAAAAATCACATATGGCTAGGCTAGATACGACTCTCGAACCCAATCGACAAGCTTGAGTAGGTTTGACCATTCGAGGATGAAATAAGTTGACTTGTCTTCAATTACGACCCAAGCTATCAAGTTGTACGTGCCATCAATTGGAGCCATTGGACCCGGCTAGGAGAAGTTGCCAAACAAGTTGAGCCAGATCCATGGTGAAGATATGCCAAGCCGGAGCTAGCCATCGAACCATCCCAGCTTCGTTCGCTGAGCAATGGTCAAATTAGGCCCAAGTCATCGAGCAAGGTTTGTGTTGCCTATGCTGGAGTTAGGTTTGAGTGACTCATCTGTTGGAGGAATTAAAGTTTGGGCTTTGGCCCATTTAGGAAGGTTGTAAAACTTTGTTAGCAACATACTTTGAGATTAATTATGATTAGTTTTCGATAATGAAAATCGAAAACTAATGGATCCTTAATTAACTACGTAACGAGTAGTTAATTTTATGCTTTGGAATCACCCAATTACGATGCCGGGTGAATGAGAAATTAATGCTCAAAGTAGATGGAAAACATGGTTTAATGGGTGATGTGTCATATTCTTAAGAGACCACATTACCCTTATGGAGGAATACCACATTGGACATTTGGACATATTTAGCCACCTTATAAATGGCTAGAATGAGCACTTTAGATGTGTCCTTGGGGCATGAGAAGTTTTTGACCGGAGGGAAGACCTAGAAAGTGCTACACGCGCGTGCGCCGCCGCCCGCCCGGCCGGTCGGCCATCTGTCTGGCTCCGGCTCGTGTGCTCGTGGGTCGGTACCTATCTTTTTGGAAACAATTTATTTGGGCTTTTGGATTAATTATTTTTTGTAAATAATTAAAGGCTTCAGGCTTAGCTGCGCAGCGGCCCAAATACTCTCCGTTTCAGGGTCCAGTCCAATGCGAGCGTTAACCGCGGTTGAGTTTAAATCAAATCACGGTTGTAACCGAAGATTAAGCATTTAAATCAAATGATCGGTTATGGTTTAAATCGAACGGTGGTTATGATTTAAACAGTCTTCTTCTAAATCGATAAGATCAAATGGTTTTGATCTAACGGTGGCGGAAAAGGTAGCTTTGATCTAACGACTGAAATTCAAACTAACCTAGCCGCCCAACCGAATGTGGTTTTCATCCGACGCTTCGTGTAGTTCTGTTTCCATCTAACGGCTGAGATTTGAACGGTTCAAATCGCCAACAGATGACGCGTCGGTTTTCATCCAACGGCTCTGGCTCATCTACGGTTTTGATCTGACGGTCACAGATTCATCTGCGTAACCGATTCTCCTATATAAATAGAGGCAGGGTGTGCGATCAGAACACACTAATCTTATGCATTCGTCGCTTTCTGCATTCGTCTTCATACTTTCTGCATCACGTCCAAGAGAAGTCAGGACACTCGAAGGTTCGTTGTAGTTCAAGTTCAGCAGTGCCGCTCAACTGAACAGGTACCCGTTGTATCCTGGGAGACGGTTGCTAACGCCGGTTAGACACAATATACCGGAGCAATACGTCTTAAGGACAGAGTCCTCGACTCGCCGCGGGTTTGGTTTATTTTACTGTTTCCATACGCACACACCGAACGACTGTGTCTTAGTACATGATTGATTGTTTCCAACATCATCTAACCCCATGAATTGCCGTGCTTAAACCAAACATGCGTAGATTATGAAATCTGTTTTAATTGACCTGAGTCAAGAATAGAAATTTATATTAAGGAGAGACTGATATGAAATAGCCTAGGTCATCATGGATAAGCTACATGTGAGTCTACATAAATTAAAATTTTGATCGGATATTCTGTTGAAATATTTTTAGTAGATTTAAATAAATTGATGAATATATCTATTTGAAACCTTAAGACTTTTAGATGATGATATCTCAGTTCTAATAATGATCTTTCTTTAAATCGGCATGAAACAACGCCATAATCTTCAAGTGGAAACTCTCCTCCCTCAACAACCATAGTGTACTTTGGTCACTCTGATACCAGCAAAACCGCCATGGCTGAGCCTATTTCTTCTCCTCTTTTTCTTCACTGTCAAGTCTAGAGATAACAGAACGGGAACATTAAGGTAATAGTTTCTCTAACCCCACTAAGATTCTAACATCTACTCCAATTCCCATATCAATTCCATTTCTAATGAATCATCCACCTCCTAGACGCCATTTTTGTTACTATACAAAGCAATAGTTTTAGTGTGACATTCTGAGTCTTCCACTAATTCCCTCAGACAAACATCATAAGTAAATTAAACATCAAAATGAAGTCCAAACCAACCAGAAACAAGCTCAATGACACAAGACAACATCAAACTAAAACCTAAAGAAGTAAGCACAAGAACACATAAGTTTGCAGTGACATGGCAACTAACAGCAGAACTTGACACACCTTGCTGTAAAATAAAAGGAGATCACCCAATAAAAAGTCATATGGAAAAGACACCACAAAGGCCTGAGCATTGAGACGAATGGATTTACTTTGCCGGTTGAAGTAAAAGCCTTCACAATTAACTCCCAGATAAACACTAACAAACAGAGAACAAGATATAGAAAGGAAAAACAAAAAGGGGGGAAGTTGGGGGGGGGGGGGGGGGGGAGGTTCTTGCAAGAGTGATAAAGCCTCCTCTTCAAATGGACACACAATACTTTATTTGAAACAAGTCACAAACTGTTAATTGGCAAATCATAGGCGATTAATTCATGAATTGGATTACTAAGAGGACAGAGATAAACAAAAAGGAAATCGAGCAACAAAATTTGAGCTTTTTGACCTGATAGATTTGCAATTTAACAGAGTGCCTACTTGGTCATCAACCAGCTTAACTTCATTCTTCACATCAACTTTCTGCATTTAGGCACCCGAATGGAAACCAAACTAACATACATCAGAAAACTTCAACAATTACTTCCAGACAGTGCTGTTTGCACACCAATATTTACCATAATAATATTTTCCGACTCACTTTTATCAGTAAGTTATAGCACAACAGCAATTCCAAAGATAAAAAGAAATCATGAAATAAATGATTTACATGTATCATTCACATTTAAAGATATGTTACCCATGAATACAAAGCGAAAGCCCTGCAAACCTGCAAGTAACATGCTACAGCAGCTGCAGCTCACAATATGATGCAACCACATTTGTTCTGTTTTGGATGAGTCGGCTCTTTGTTTTCTGCTTTAATGACAAAAAAACCCGCGATATTTTAGATAAAAATGATTACTGAAACAGGATGCAGCTTAGTGGAATGAATACAGAAAAGGAAAGCCATATATCTCCTCGATATGTTCAATCAACTAACACTACACAAAAATATAGAATGACAAAAGTAACTAATGTCCTCACGCATGAAAGTAGAATAAATGTACCCTGACCTTTTTCCTGTGGTGGTGGTTGAACGATGACATGCATGGTGGTGACTCCGCCTGGTATATCAACCAATGGGCTCATGCACTCCCCTACTGTCCGATTGTTCTCCAATATCCTTCCCCCGTTGATTAATTTAACATCTTTTACAGTCCGAGGACCATTTTCCTTGCCTGCTCCAAGAGAAAGAGTGTGAATAAATGACCTTACCAGGAATCTCGATTCTCAAGTAAAAGGAGAAAGCATATGCTAATGCATTCTACTCATTTTAATATCATGAACAGAAGTTTTCATGCCTTAGGTGAGAGATAGAGAACTAAACCGAAAGGTATCTTAGGAAGTAGAACTTCGACTAGATCAAGTGTCATCTCAATAGATGGCTATGGAGAGGGAAATGAAGATCAAGCATCACAAAAAGACGAGCACACAGGTGCATCACAACGTTGAAGATTTCAATAGAGTGCATCTTAAACCCAAAAATCACTATACCTTTGTTTTTACATAGAGCTACTAAAATGTTTTTTCTCCACTAGTCACACATCTTTTCGGTCTTCACAATCTAGTTAGAAAAATCTGTGGGCTACATAATATTTTCTTTCCCTAAGCATTTCAAGCCTCAATTGAAATACCGTCGGGTCTCATCGTTTTACCATTTTTAATCCTTTTCAAAGCATCTTTTACCTCTTGCAATCGAATTCTCCTACTATATTTTAGGTTTCTATCCTCTTTAGAATTACGTAACTCGACCAATACGAGTCCACTAATTCATTTGACTCAAGCTAAATTCATTAAAGATGAAGATATCAAGATTTCAGTAGAAGAAAAGACACTAAAAGATAGATGAAGAAGCTACCTAGGAAAAAATATAGGTAATTGTGCACTGGTACTTTATTCTATAATGACAGAGAGAGAACAAAGAGAGGGAATGATCTGGTACAGTCTGCTTCCATGATTAAGAATCATGAAAGATGAATACGAAAAGATTAGTTTGTCTTCTTCATCATGGTCTTACATCTTTTGATAACCCAGAAGTACATGTGAAACTTCTGTTAACTGTTTGTACATGTATAAATTTTTATGTAAATGAACTTCAACCTCAGAACAGTGAACCTATCCACTATTCAAAGTCTGACAAGTTTCATTAAAGCTGACCGAATTGCATTAATCAACCTTCTGGCTTGAAAAGGCAATCACCTCAGTTTCTTTCTTAAGGTCTCTTCGAATATAATATCTTACGCAGTCCAATTGTATCCAAGTCTTAAAGCCAGACAGAAGCTTAATGTGTCAATATAACACTGGGGATCCACAGGGCAAGAATAACATGCTTCCTTTGATTTGGTTTCCAGTTCAAAGAAAATTCACATAATTCATGAAATGAAGGTTTCTTTCTTTTTTTTTTCCTTTAAGAACCACAACTAAGACACGTTGTGCGTAAAGGTTGGCAGCTTGAAGAACGCATCCAAGCAACATGATGAACAAAAAAAAAAGAAAATATAAAAGTTTTATGCAATCAATCCGTACAGAGAACAAAGAAGAAAAGAAGAGGCTGACCTTTAGGCCATTGTGCCAAGATGCCTTCTTTCAAGGTTGAAACACTAGCAGCTGCAGGATAGCTTATGGGTCCTATGTCCGATCCATCAGTAAATCTGAACTTAATCTCTAGTTGATCTTGCTGTACTGACATTTTCAAATATCTTTATCACAGCCCTGAATCTTCTCTGGGGTCTTAGAAAATACGCAAGCTCCTACACCAGAAACCTCTTTTATTCAAAATCTCCCACTGAATAATAAAAATTGGATCTTCCCAACCACTTAAAGAGTTCATCCAAATCTTCAGTTCTGAAAAAAAATATGGAAACATTTGAGACAATAAAAGAAAAGGAAAAAGGGGCAGAAAGAATTAAAGCTGTCAAATTTACAACCCAACAGAAAGTGAAAGGCAAAGTGACAGTAGGTGATGCCAAAGAAACAATAATCAAAAGAAGAACAAAAAGGCCAAGTTTTCGCCTCAAAAATAATAAAAAAAAGGGTCTATCAGAAACCAATCAAGAACTGAACTTTATTTCAAGTAGCAGGCTTAACTTTATCTGAATCGCCATGTTGAGAGATGAAACTGACCTGAATGTCACTCTTTCCTTTTTTTCTTCTTTCTTTTCTCTTTCAATAGCCTTGTTCTTAATCGAGGAACCAAAGACAGGGGAGGAGAAGAATAGGCCAATGCGTGAAATGCAATGTTAATAAACTATCATATGAAAAGGTTTCGAACTACTCTTTAGATCGTACATTTGGAATAATTCGATAGTCTTATGATGTGCAAATGAACAACCTTACAATTTTCAGAATTACTACTTAACTAGAAACTCTCTAACGTTCAAGTCAATTATGTATGTATTCTTGATTGACACTTTCAGTTTTTTCCGGATTTAAAGAGAAGACTTGAGTCTTTTCTCATAATGTTGCATTTTGACGAGAAGAATGTTTATCTCCTTATGATTGGAACATGCATTCTATTTGAGGCTGAGAATTTTTTTTATGTTGTGGTTAGCCAATACATGTTCGAGAGCTCATAGGTGTTGCCGTGCGTTTTGTCCTACTTGATCGAGCCGATGTGACTTGCCTAAGCTTTCTGAATGTTTACTGGTTAGACCGACCTGGAGGTTTGAGTGTACTGATTGATCATCTTTGATGCCTTTAGATTCACTGTTCACATAAATAAATCATTTCTAAGATGAGACATTATTGTTATTTCTAAGACGAGACATTATTGTTCTTGTCACCGAACGAAATATACAACATCATTACCTCATAGCCTCTGAACGAAATCATAGCCTCTGAACGAAATATAAAGACATGACAAATCCGCTGCAATGATGGGGCAAACTTCCATAGCATTTTGTAAGAGAAGGTTCAAGGACATTGAGCCAAATGAGATAGTGAAACGTGTAGAGCAAAACACGATAAATATGATCTTTTTATCATACATGTCACCATCACATTGATCTTTTGCAACGGGTCAGTAATATCGATCTCTATTAGTGCATCTCAATAAGCCTAACTTTCACAAGAAACCCTTGCCCACCTTTTGTAGAGTGGTAAATATAAGATCAGAAAATACACCAAGCCAAAGGTGACAAATAATCTCCTATCGTGTGTCTTTTAAGTCATCCAAAACAAGATTTACATGTAATCAGAAATATTTCCAATGAGATAGAAACCAACAAGACTACCAGACAAAAAAAAAAAAACAAGCAAATTAAGAAAATTGAGAAAAAACCTGTGACCAGTAACATAACCTAAAGTGGAAGACACAAAAAAAGGAGGGAAAAAATCAAATTAAAAGAAGATAAAAAAAAGGAAGGATATCTATTTGTGGTTGCTGTCTATTTAGATGCTTATTAGCCTCCATGCCTTTGCTGTATTATCAGTTAGCTTTTGCAGATTCACTTTTCGTCACTTATTATTCGGAATGCTCCATTATACCGCAGGTTTTTGGGTGACAGAGGCTCAATCTTTTGTGATAAATTCTCCAATTATCACAATTTGGGTGGCCTTTTCCTTTAAAAGAAAAAAAAAAGAAAGGAAAGGCTGAAAGAAAAAATAAGTACGAATCTACAGTAATATGGAACTAGCATGACATCAAGATTCCAGACTAGTACCCTTGTGACATGATTGGATCTGTTGTGCCAAATTTGTGTGCCATATGTGTGTCTACACACACAGAAGGTAGGACTATTTTTTTTTTTTGCCTCACCATATTTTTGTGTCTAGACACACATATGTCACATGTAAATAATAATAATAACAAAATAAAATGTGCCACATATAAATAACTATAACAACCAAGTCGTGGCCCAAAATTATGAGCAAAGATGCCACGCGTGAACTGTGATGAAGAAGATTCCAGCACAAAGTAATCGTGTGTAAACTGTAAAGTACAGTGCATGTAAATTAGGGAATACAAAGCAATGATGCCCACTGTTCTTTAAATATGAGCTAAAACCCAAAGCAAAGGGAAGTCCGTTTCTTACACTAGACCAACTGAAGCTTTCTTCTTCTCCTAAATATGTTGCCTGAATAAACCCACTAGAAAGCTGTTTACAGAAGTTCCAAGGAAAGAACTTAAATAACAAGTACTCACAAACTTAACACCCTTTTTGAAGAAAAAATTGGGAGAAGGTAATTTTACAATCAACCTTATGTGATCCTTCTCAATTTGTTATTGCAGTCTCTGTGGTTGCAGTCACAGAAATCGTGGTTGCACAGGTTGTGGCACTTGAGGTCGTAGTTGCTTGTTTTTTCACCATAGCAGCATGCTTTTGACCAGCAAGATGAAACCTAAAAACAGTTTCACTATTGCAAACAACATTACATATGTCACACAAGCGGACAGCTTCTGCAGCTGCCCCTCCTTCCAACACCTTTTTCTTCTTTGTTTCCAGATCCTCTCCTTTCTTCTGTGCTTTCGTTTTACTTGTAGACTTTGCGTTATCAGGATTTTCTTGTGGTCCAATTAGAGTATTATCAGCAGCTGCTGAAGCAGCACTAGGAACAGAAGCAGATTCAAAAATAGGTACAGGTGCATGTGAAGGAGCAGGTATAGGAGTGGGAGCAGGTGCACTTCTTTGTACTCTTGGTGCCATAAGCTTTTCCAGATTCTTCTTGTGCTTCCTGCCCAGTTTGTGTTGGTCAAGAACATTTTTGCTATTGCAGTCAACCTTGCAAACTTCACACCAGGCGGATTGAACCACTTTGACTTTCTTGGGTGCCTTTTTGAAAGAATTAGTCTTCCGCAAACCAGTGGGTCCTTTTGCCCGTGATGTGGTATTTGGTTTTCCTGTCACCAATTTGTCTGCAACCATCGGCTGCATTGTTACTCCCGCATGAATCCCGGTGATGGTTACATATAAAGCACGAACAGAATAGCAGAAAAGACAATTTATCCTCCATACACATTTACCACAAGAAAAATACCACCAGTTCAAGTCCACTGCCTATGGGTGATATATTATAGCAACTGCCTAAGGAATCATTTAGGTATCATCTTTATCTTGTACATACCCACATACACGAGGTTACTTGGATAACATTTGTATCTGATAATACTGAGTTTGAACTACTGTGTATACACGCATAAAACAAGCACCAGTAAGCTATGTGACCACGTGTGTGCAATTGCCATGTCTGTTTTGTTTTGGAAGCACTGATGCGCTAAGAAAAGCTCCCCACATACAGAAAAGGATAAAGTAGCCAATGATCTCCACCACCCACAGCCCTTTAAGTTGCAGCAAGAGACACTATAAATCATTGCACCAATGGGTTCAGTTAAGTTACCTAAGTACAACGATATACTAATTTGGCATCTATCAAGAACCAATTTGAACCATTGTACTTGAATCAAACAATAAAGCCCAATCCTCCAAAAGTATGTTTCAGGAGTAATAGAAATATACCTAGGCAGAAGATAACAGAATGTCACTATGTGGGATGACTGCACAACTTGACTTGTCACACACAAAAGCAATGATGCAATTCTTCAAAATTCACAGCCAAGAAAACGATTTTAAAAAAGCAATAACATCAAGAATGTGCAAAATCACCTCACCCCCCCCCCCCTTCCCCAACGAAAAAAATCTATCAGGCATACAAGATACAAGAACTTATACCGCAGACAAACTTCTTCAAAATTCACAGCCAAGAAAACTATTTTAAAAAAGCAATAACATCAAGAATGTGCAAAATCACCTCCCCCCCCCCCCCCCTCTCTCTCCCTTCCCCAACGAAAAAATCTATCAGGCATACAAGATACAATAACTTATACCGCAGGCAAACTTTTTCAAAATTCACAGCCAAGAAAACGATTTTAAAAAAGCAATAACATCAAGAATGTGCAAAATCACCTTACCCCTCTCCCTTCCCCAACACAACACAATAATCTGCTACTAAAACAGGAAACCCAAAGAAAAGAAAAGCACCGCGAAATGCTTACGTTGTTGTATGGATTAAACGCTAAATGAGCAGCATTAGGGTCTTGATAGTAGGTAGCAGCAGGTCCAGACTGCGCGGCTTGCGGATAATTATAATATAATCCAAGCTGATGAGTATCGTGTAGAGAAGAAGCATTGACATAAGGATTGGTAGAAAGAGACGGATTTGGATCAACACCAGGGGGTTGAAGTATGTAATTGTGAGAGTTAGTGGGGTAGGATTGCTGAAGATCGAGATTAGGGTTGGGATTTTGGGATTGAGGGTAGTAGAGGGAATATTGGGAATCCGAGTAGATATAAGGAGGGTGAGAAGAGTGTAAAGAAGTTGGAGTAGCTGAATCCATCAATGGCGGTGGTCGGTTGTTCTGCATTTTGACGGCCCTTGCGGCGGAGTTTTCCGTGCTAGAGGGGAAGCGCCACCACCTGGTTCGATGGTCGATGAATACTCTGCTGTGACCGATAGGACAGGTGGATCGGCAAAGAGGAAAATAAACTCTTTCTTTTTATTCTCTTTTCGTTTTGCAGGCCTTTTCGGCCATATTTATAACATGGACCAAAAAAAAAAAAGAAAAATTTTACGGTAATGTAAGATGCACGGGAAGATATTCTTTAATTTGGTATTCATTTTCAATGAATTCAATAATACATTTTTGTTTGACTTTGAAATATGATAGAATAATATAAAATGACTCATTAAATTAGTTGCGGTTATCATATTGTGAAGTAACTGTTAATCGACACAGCTTGAATCATCATTATGGGTCATCGAAAAATAAACTCTGTGTATTTTTAATACATGGATATGGTTACGTACATCTGACCTCTCATACTCCGATATAGGCGAGAGACTCTGAGTCAATAAATAATGTGGTTGTTGTGTTCTATGATGTGCTCCTGCCTTAAAGCTGGTGAAAGAGATAGTCAAATTATTATATTATGACTATTTTTCAAAAGATTTGAAACAATAGTTTGTTAAAATACTGTTTATATTATTTAAACTCAAAATTTAATAAAAATAAAGTACAATACTTTCATAATTTGATTTTAAATGATATTTAATTAACTATTACAATATTTTTGAAACAGAAGAGTAATTAATTATTTAGAAAATGGATTAACAATGTGACAGACAATCATTAATCATAGGCACCATATTCCATTTGAAACAAGATAGAAGGGTATGTATGCATATAAAAAAGAAAAAGTTGAATCTCTAATTTTAAATATTTTTATTGTTTCATCTATAGAATTTCGTAAAATATGTAAAATGAATCATGTATACGAGTGAACAACCTTTCAAAACTTATCTTATTCAACAAATCCACAAATGATTAAATATAATATACTACTAGTAATAAGATTTGATTTCTCGCACTCTAAGTCATCTACAACATCTTGATACTTTTTCAATGGGCTATACATGTATGTAGTAACATTGAAACATTGTGTTCTTTGAACGCTATAAAGCCATTGTGTAAGAGTGTATATAAGAGACCTGACATTCTTAAAATATATTTCAGTTGATATCAATAATTAGATTATATGTAATGATTCATGTTTAATAAAATCTCTTCAATAATACAAGTTCTTATCATTGTGCTATCTATGCAGGTACGCAGAGCCGTATGTTTCACTAGAAGCAAACTCCTCAGACCGTATCGATAGTTTTTGATGTCGTTGAGATATACTTGATATGATTGTTGTTGTTGTTGTATATGTAATAATTAGATTATATGTAATGATTCATGTTTAATAAACACGAGCAATCAATAACCATTTATTCGTTACTGGCTCGATTAATCATTAGTTCCATCTGGTACATACACATTTTTTATTATTATTTGACAATCTATGATGCAATCCTTAATATATACAATCATTTATAGACATTAAATATTATCTTCGAAAATATTTATATATATGTGTAAGTGTAGATGCTTGTGTATAGACACTCAGAAATATTACTTGACGGAACTGACCACATAATCCAAGATTCAATAACTTTCATATTGGTTAGCATTATGGGTTTAAAAAGTGTACTTTGGGGTTGGTTTATATGCAGTATAGGTGGATGGTGCATATTCACTAATACTAAGATGTAATAGGTGAATTTTCATTCAATTTTGATTGTATTTGGTGAATCTTTGTCCAGTATTGACTTATTTACCGTTTAGGGTTTTAGGACCCATTTTAAGAAGATCGCAAAAACAATGTTAGGATTAACGTTGAATGACTTCTTTTAACTGTCCAGTCAATAAGTAAACATAGATAACGTGCATCTATTTATCACACATGCTAAATTCATTAGCGTGAGGTTGGGAGGTGATGAAAACATTTGTTATTTGTAACTACAATTAAACTTGTAGCGATAGTTTTTATTTTCGTTAGATATAATAGGTACGATTGATTGAAATACAATTAAACTTGTAAATGTAGTATATGAGTATATGCAACACTTATTGTAAGTTTGACCAGCTGACCTTAAACACGATTGACATTAGCAGCCCACAGACCCAAAAGGAAAAAAAGGGAAAAAGAAGGAAGTCAAAATCAAAATAAAGAAACGAAGTTAAGACAATTTCTTTAGAGTTATCAATTGATCGATTCTAAGAGTGTTAACAGAACGAACCGAACCGAATAACAGGTTTTTGAATTCAGATTCGTTTAGTTAAACGAACTGTTTGGTTCGGTTCGGTTCGTTTACCGTAACGAATTTTTAATTTTGTTCGAGTCGACTCGATAACAATATAAATGTTTAAACGAGTCGAATTGTTAGCGAAAAATTTTGCTCGTTTAGTAAACAAACCTAATTAGGTGTTCGAATTTGTCTCGTTTAAGTAAAATTAAAAAACAACCTCAAATCAAATACGAATCGAACTCAACAAGTTTGTAAACTGTTCGGTTCGCTTCACTCTCCAACCGCTTGATGTGTCCAATTACAAACATTTTTTACACATTCAACATATTGATGTTGTTTCTTGAATACATTACAAAGCTTTTTTTGGCCAATTTAACATAATTTATTTTATCAGGTTACAGCAAAAGATAAATAAGCACCAAATAAACAAAAAACTGCCTATGTAATAGATTAGAGACTCTTGTAAATCATGGTCACGTATAATATGTGGTATTGTAAAACAAAATACATTACAAAGAGGAACACCAAACAGCGATAAGAAGGGAGACAAACAGATTATCCATCTACAGTTCACATTTTCAGGAAGTGGAAATCATTTATAAGACCAAACAGTGAAGAGATCAAGTCACGAGTCACGACAAGGAACAACAAGGTGACGCTAGAGGGCAAACCTCTTGATTGATCAAACACAAGTGAACTGTAGCGTTGTGAACTGTGCTTAAAACGCTTCGTAAAATTCAATCAACACAAGTGAACTGTAGCGTTGTGAACTGTGCTTAAAACGCTTCGTAAAACTGCACTGATATACGGGAGGAACTGTCCACCGGATGTTTATCCTTCCAATTTCGAGTGTCTTCTTGGATAGTTATAGCGGCCCATAGGCGCAAGATGTGCCTTTCGTTTGGGCCATAGCGGCCAGTGCTCTTAAGATCATAGAAGCAATGCTGCAGAAAAAAGAAGATTTGTTGCGATGTCACCAATACAACGCGAGCTGTAAATATATGACATGAAGTTTATTACTTGATACCAAGTATATAGGTGCCATGGACCCTTTGACTACAAAAACTTAAGATAAAAAACAGATCATATGAGAAAAAAAAATTTAATAAAATATTTTAGTGGACTGCATCCTTTATGTTTCTCTCTAGTACTAACATAAGCCACGATCAAACCAAAGCCATTAAGCAACGGCAGGCATGTCCTTAAGCCAGGCATCCAGCGGTTTTCCAATCGAATAAACAATAAAGCCAATTTCCCTCAGCTTCTCCACATTGGCAATGTTCCTACCATCGAAAATAAAAGCTGGCTTCTGCATGTTGTCATATATCTTCTGATAATCAAGGGTTTTGAACTCGTCCCACTCGGTGAGAATGCAAACCCCATGAGCATCTTTTGTTGCATCATATGCATCCCAAACTACACTAACTTGTTTGATGGTGGTTGGACTCATTGGTTGTAGGTGCACGGGATGATCCCTATCGAACTTGTTCATAGTAAGATCTCGTTGGATTTGATCCTCAGTGACTTGTGGATCATATATGCTCAACCTAGCTTTGTCCCCCAAAAGTCCCTGGCACACATCGATAGCTGGGGTCTCTCTAGTATCACCAGTGTCTTTCTTAAAAGCAAAACCTAAAATAGCAATTTTCTTGTTTGCAACAGTATTAAACATGGAGGAAACTATGCGGTTAACAAAACGGTTCTTCTGATAGTCATTAATCTTGATGATTTGTTTCCAGTACTCTGCTGCCTCAGGTAGACCATTGCATTCGCAAATGTAGACCAAGTTCAGAATATCCTTCTGGAAGCAAGAGCCACCAAAACCAACACTAGCATTAAGAAACTTGGGACCAATTCTTGAGTCTTTACCAACAGCATATGAAACTTCAGAAACATTGGCCCCTGTGGCTTCACATAGAGCAGACATCGCATTAACGGATGAGATTCTTTGAGCCAAGAACGCATTGGAAGCAAGCTTTGATAGCTCAGCTGACCACAAATTGGCAGTGATAATGCGATCTTCTGGGATCCAATGGGCATACACTTCTTTCAGAACTTGTATAGCTTTCTGGCCTTCTTGGGTCTCTCTGCCACCGATGAGGACCCTGTCAGGATTAAACAGATCTTGAATTGCAGTTCCTTCCGCAAGAAATTCTGGGTTTGAAAGAATCTGGAAATTGATTCCCTTGCTATTGTGGGTCAAAATCTTTTCAATTGCCTCAGCTGTTTTGACTGGAACAGTTGATTTCTCTACCACAATTTTGTTTGATTTTGATACGTCAGCAATCATGCGAGCTGCACTCTCCCAGTATGTGAGATCTGCAGCTTTGCCAGCTCCAAGACCCCTAGTCTTGGTAGGAGTGTTAACAGAAACAAAGACAATATCAGCCTCGCAGACATGTTTCTCCACATCGGTGCTAAAGAAAAGATTCTTCCCACGGCATTGCTTAACCACATCTTCAAGGCCAGGTTCATAAATAGGGAGCTGGTCACTTTTCCAGGCATTAATTCGAGGAACAGAAATATCTACCACCGCCACTTCAATAGAAGGGCACTTGAGTGCTATTACAGCCATAGTGGGGCCTCCAACATACCCAGCTCCAATGCAGCAAATCTTCACCATGTTTCCTTTGTATTTCAACTCTGGGGAGATAAACAATAAAAAATCAATAATGAAATACATCACAAAACGAGAACTAGACTACTTGAAAACAGCAAGGAAAACCAAGAAAGGATTAGTTGACTCCAGCATAAATTGTCGCATGTAGCTTGATGTTGCGAGGATCTATGGCTATGCCATCCATGCATCACTACACTATTGATCTCATGATGTTCTCAAGCAAAACTAATTTAAACATAACCAGATCTATCGTAAAAATCTCACCAGAAGTCTACTGAATAGAATAACAAAATCAAACAGTGTGGAATGAATTACATGAAGACAAGGACATCATAAAAGTAACAATTTGTGTCATCCGGGAGGTAAGATTGAGCAACAATGACAAACGCCACAAAAACCAGATCAGAACGGATGCAAAAAGGCAAATACAAAAAAAAAATCTGCATGATCTGATTTTGAAAGGAAATTGAAATGTAACAGCAATTCAGATTAAACAAGTTCCATACGGAGTTCCCTCTAACCAATAAAAATTGCTATACTTCTTGAACTCACCAAAAAGCCAACAAAAACAATATGATCCCACCAATTTTAGCATATGTAAAGAGAATTTCAACAACAGACTACAGTAGAACTCTGGATGAGAGTAATTTCAGACATATCCACCGCGATTCATACCGTTCAGGTACAGAATTAAAAACTGAAACCAATAAGAGGAGTAAGTGGCACTCGAAAGCCCAAATACGTCACCGATCTCTCGAAAACAATCCAAAATGCATGTGTATCTAATTGTTTGTTAAAAATAAAAATGAAAAATCCTACCAAATCATCAACTTGCCGTAAAACAATGAGAAATCAAAAAGCTTAACCAAAACGAAAGCAAGAAGAAGGACCATGTACATGATCAACATAAATAGGAAAGAAGACAAATTTTGGCTCAAAACAGAGAGCACGAAACCGAAAACTGTTGAAGTATCAGCTTTTCGAATGTAGAAGGGGGTTCAAACAGGGGAAAAAAGCAAAAAGGAAGAAGAAAACGAAGGCATAAGCTAAAAATTGAGGGTATTCAGAAGAAAATACCTGGTGTTGCAGCTCCCTACAGGTGGTGGAGAGAGGGAAAAAAAAAAAGATATTCACAAAGCCAAAGTGTGGAGCAATAATTTTTTGACAAATCAAAACCCCCGTCTCTTTTTAATAGTCCTTCCCTTTCACTCTCAAAGTTCATAGAAATTTCATAATACAATATTTTGCTAATTATAATTAGTTCAAATGTTGTAGACTATTAATACAAACTATACTCTGAATGATAAAACTAAGAAATGGTACTAAATTTAGTGATTACATTGAATAATATTTTTAAAAATAACTTTAACTATAAAAAAAATCAAATTACGCATAGAAAATACGAGTGCTTTTAAACATCGATGATAGTCAATGTTCGAATCTCTGTCTTTTTAATTGCGTGCAAAGAAAAAAAATAAATATATTTACCCTATCAAAGTTAGACGAATTAGTGTCTCTCCTTAGTGTAAAAAGTTATTTTTGTTTTCAATATCCTCTTCTTCTTAAAAATATTACCAAAGTCACTGATACAGATAGTTAGTCTAACATAAATTAAGATAAAATCTTCAAAATATGCAACAAAATAGTTTATTAAAATGGTTTTCACACTATTTATGTCGAAAGTGCTCTGAACAATGTATAAAACACTTTGCAAGTGTCCTTTTAGTGATGTTTGACCAACTATGAAAATATTGTTGGGACGGAAGGAGTAGTTAATTTTATTTAACAATAAAATAATAAGAAAAAATGGTTATAAGTAGGGTTGTTAATCTAATCGAACGGTTCACGAACTGTTTGAGTTCGATTCGTATTCGGTTCGAGTTCGTTTGTTAATTTTACTTAAACGAGCTAAATTCGAACACCTATTTGGGTTCGTTTAGTTAAACGAGTCGAACAGTTCACGAACTGTTCGACTCGTTTAAATAGTTATACTGTTATCGAGCCGAACTCGAACCAATTTTAAAGCTTGTTTAGCTAAACGAACCGAGCCAAACAGTTCGTTTAGCTAAAAGAATCCAAATTTAAAAACATAATATTCGGTTCGGCTCGATTCGTTAATGCTCCAGTTATAAGAAATATGATGTGAACCAATTTTTTCTTTCTTTTTTTATCTTTTTCTCCTTTACTTTCCAACACAGACGAGTACAGCTCACCGACACAATTGAAAATGTTTACAACGTCTGGTGAGAGAGATGGTTGCAAATGGAACTTCGCTGTCGAAAAATATCCCTGTTCGAACAAACATCGCAGCTACGTACTCCGGTTTTAAAAACAATTAGAGATTAATCACATAATATTTAAAGTATTTTATTTTCATGCGTCATTTTGTTAAGATTTCATGTTATCGAATTTATTAATTGCATGAACAACTTATTAAATTTTGGCAAATTACTCAAGTCTAGAACGACTTTCACTTGTGTATTGCGTAATGCAAGGAGAATCATTCTTTTTGTCTGTCAGTTAGTCTGATATTTACTGTAACATAAAAATTTCAGTTATTAAAATTTGTAAATGCAACATTTTAGCAAATAAAGTTTAGTGTTCTTTTATTTTTGGACATGAGCAAATAAAGTTTACTTTAATCCTCTAATACCAATGGTATTGCGATTAACGTAGATTTTTCATTTGTATGATGACAACTACTCTCTAATTTAACAATGTTTACAGTTTTGGTAGTTAACGTGCAAAATAAGTCCTACCAGTTTAAGTAACATATGTATAATGATGTATCCATTAAAAAAAACAGTGTTAGGATGGAAATAAATCAACTAAATATTTGTCAATAACTTTTAAAATTAATCATTAAAATATTTCCGTTTAGTAAAGGATCTTCTCCAAGTTGCTTGGCGGCACGTGGGACATTAGAGTTCACGTAACTGTACATTCTTCCCCCTTTTGAGGAACATAGATGTCTAACTTTAAAGTATTTCTTAACAAATTCCACGGTCAAAACTTGTGTCTGGCAAAACAAATTTGTATGTATTGCGGAATCGTCAGCTCAACTATAATTATAAACTCTGAACTGTTTGATATGTTCTTCTTGAGCAAAAGATCAATACTTCTGTTATCGTGAGTCAGGCCTTGATATAGGACTCTGTATAGGCTGGATCTTTCTTTAACTCTTAAGGATCTCATTCTTCAAGATGGTTTACGCACAAAGAGCTTATAGTTCCTTTTGCTTCCGTTTTGATGAAGAATCACCGGGTTTTGAACAAACTCGTCTAAAAGGTTCAACACATATTCAATAGCCTCACGCCTAGTTGTTTCCCCTCTTAGTGAGCACTCCCCATAAGGTTGTTCAAACTTTGATTGAGCCTAGCCTTGATTCTAAGAAGAAATCAAAAAAACGACAAAGGTTTCTCAAAGAAACTTGTTTGAAATTTTGATATCAAAGTGATGAGATTTTACAAAGAGATTGAGACCTATTTATAGCCTAAACTACACATTAAAATATAGCTTATAAACTAACTATTAGCCAAGGAAAACAATGGCTCAAAATTAAAAGAAAACTATGCTTGCAAGCAAAAGAAACATTCAATTTTTTTTCTCGGCAAAATTGTGCAGTACTTTTGCAATTTAGTTTGAGGTATTGTTTCTGATTGGACAAAAAAAGTTTATTCATGAAAGTTGTAGGTAATTAAAAGAAATCCAATTTTGGCTTTAGAGTCATCCTATTTGGAGCTAGAGTGAAGGAGATATGACGTGTTGAAGTTTCAGTTGCTTCCAGGTGTGTATCTTTGAAGCAAGATGCTGATTCAGCAGCTTCAACTTCATGGCGTTTTTTGAACTTGATAATGAATGAATCTGAGAAAGCGCAAAACACCAAAGTTGTAGTTTAATCTCTTGGATTGAAGCTCCAACTAGAACCAAGGGAATCCAAGTTGTGGTTGAGGAGATATGAACGAAATGCGAACACTGCACCAGCCTGGTCCTGTCCATCTATTTCAGCTTTGTGTTTGCTTCATGCTATGGCTTCATTCTTCCTTCAAGCGACTTGTAATAACCTTGTACAAACAATAACAAGACATATACAAGATATGTAGCATGTCATAGGCTTGCCTAATACACAGTTAAGTACAACCATTACAAGTTACACCCTTAACCATTTCAAAACGTTACAAATAATGTAAATAACATGTACAAAGGTGGGGTATGACTTGTATGCTTATCTAGATCTTATCAGGCCTCCACCGCCCTAGCTCCAAAGAGCTTCGTGGATGATAAAAATCAGGAGTTCAACAGCCTCTTAGGTTGGTAAGGATTTGTCAGAGACTCATTGCAAGATGCTTACAACAAACCGGACCAACAACCTTCTAACTCAATTGAACCGGATACAATGACTTCATTATTACTGGCCCAGATATATTGGTACTTGTCATTTTTAAGAGATTATTTTTTCTTTTGTCAAAATGGTGGTTTCGTCGTAGTTAAATTTGAAAATCTTCTTCTTTTATAGCTTCTTTTAGAGTTTAGAGGTCGGGCATGTGAATATTATCTATACTATATTTATCGGACAAATTTACAGAAAAATTACATTCACCAATGCTACAGAGAACCGGTGTCTATTGTGTGCCTGTCTGGTGTCTTTTAACAAAATTACGTAATTTTACATTTGAAGACCTACTTAATTATGGGTTGAGATCTCTTAACCCCAACTTTTTTCACCCCTTTTGTAACCACGCGACACGTGACACCGAGAGGGATGGTAAGGCTAGATAAGGTTGACCCTCATCTAGCCTCACCACCCCTCCTTGCTGCCACGTGTCGCGTGGTCACGCGTCACCGCACCCCCTTGCGGTGAGGTGATCCTATCCCCTTAAGTACCGAGTTAATACTTTGTTCATTTTGAAAAAACATACCAGATTTGCTTCTCATCTTGGATATCCAAGTGTATAACGAACTTGCGTACACATATGCCATAGTAACCATTTCCAGTAGCATTCACACAAACCTGTGTTAGACTGATAGTTATAGTTACATATGTATGTCATATTTCACTAGTTACAATATTATATGAATAAAATAGTTACTATATGAAAATATTATTCTGACAAGTTCCTCAAGCTATCGGTTGTAATTTGTTATTTTGATTGCAATTGTCAGTAACAACCTTGATAACGACTTTCAAAATTAGATCGCACCTATTCAATTCATGTTATAGACTCTATATTTGTTAAATTTATTTCATATTTAGACCGGTTAGCATTATCCCTTAATGATTAACAAAACCGTCTGCTGTCACCGTCAACCGCTGTCGCCACCTCACGACTCCTCCATTCCACTACCACCTCCACCTCTCCACATCTACCTCCCTTTTCTTTTCTTTGCTTTTTCGTTTCCTCCGGATCTCAAAGCGATTCTTTTTGTCGGGTTGCCTATCAGGCTGGGTTGTCCAGATTGTCGTACTACCGGGTCTCCCCGTCATCAGCTCCGCCGTCCACCTTTACCTCCCTTTTCTTTTCTTTGCTTTTTCATTTCCTCCGGTTCTCAAAGCAGTTCCCTTTTGTCGAGTTGCCTATCAGGCCAGGTTGTCCAGATTGGCGTTCTACCGGGTCTTCTCGTCATCAGCTCCGCCGTCCATCAATTTTCCGATGGCTGCTATCTCTTTTCATTTTAGCCACAATGCTTTGTGGTCGAAATTTTGGGGAACTTTTTTAAAACAAAGAATCAAAAAAAGCCATCAAAATACAGATCTTCCACTGGAAACCCGGGGGGGGGGGTTTCAAGGCAAACTCTTGATGCGATCACCACCGCTAGCGGAGGAAGAACGCCAAGATGGGTGGAGTTCTGGAGGGATGAAGCGGTAAATCGCCGCCGGAGGGACTGTAAATCTCCATCATCGACGTCGTCTCCTAGCCGAAGAGATATTTCGAGATGCCGAGATCTGGATCGCCAAATGGGTTGATGAATATGTTGATCAAATCTGGTCAAATCTTTTCAAAGGAAAAAATATGGTCAGTTGGGCAGAGAGGAAAAAGAAGAAGGAGATGGGTGTGTAGATGGTGGAGTGGGACAGCGGGAGGGTTAGAGACACTGGTGGCGGCCGACGATTGTGTTATTAATTGATTATGCTAGTAGGTGTAAAAACAAAACAAATTTTACAAGTTTAGATTTAGAGTGTACGATAAAAATTAAATATTTATATTGCAAGTTTAAAACATCATAATGTTTACAATATATTTTAGGATGCAAAAAAGTGATTTTGACATATATTCAATATATGATCCTCTCTGTATTTCAACACGACTTGTGTAGTTATCTTAAATTAGTAAATGTTGACAATTATATGACTACATAGGTTCAAAATGAAGATGCAATGTATAAACAACTTCATCTTCTCAATAAAAAAAAGTCTTTCATAGATAAGGAGATGATATGAAGCTTATTCAATCTAGAAGGCCGTTGTTTCCTGATTTACATTATTCATACATGTTTTTTTTCTGAGTTGGGGGCGATGGAGGGGTTCAGATCCCCTCACCCATCCTCCCTGCTGCCACGTGTCATGTGGTGGGAAGTGCGGTGAGTCATCGCACGGTGAGAGAATCCCATCCGGCGATGGATACCTCCAGAGTGAAGGATTTCACCATTTGTTCTAAGAGATTATATGAACCTTAATCAGAAAAATCTGACGGTCTACAATTACCGCATTAGTTTAAATACGTCATCAGACGCTCTAAAACTAAGCCCACGGAAAAACTAGCCGTTACCAGACTGGCGAAATCTTAACGGTCATCTATTTGCACCTTCTTTTCCGCGTTTCCTTCATCAATGAAATCAACAAGTCCGATTCAAACATAAATCCTCTTCAATTTTCAATTTCTCTCATCCGCTTTCCATCTCTCTGCTTAATTTTTCACTTGCCGTCCGGTTTAGGGATGGATTCCAACCGCAAGTCCACCGGAGCGGTGACTCCGAAGTTAATCCGATCAAAAAGCGACCGGATTTCAAGAAATTCGGAGAATTCCCACCCAAATATGAGAAGCCCTAGTTTAAAGTCCTCGAATTCTCCCTCTCCATCGATTAAATCTTCAACAAAGCCGCAGAAGTCGGCGCAGAAGAAATGTAGTCCTATCCGGAACCTAGTGGCTCCGCCACAATTCGTGGAAAAGATCCGAGAGAGGAAGTTTTTGATAGCAAAAAAGAATTCAAAGAAGGAGAAACAGAATTCTTCGACAAATTTAATTTGTAATTGCGATTCTAAGGCTGGTGGCAAACCACGTAAGTGCTTGTGTGTTGCTTCAGAGAGTCTCAGGGCATCACAAGAAGAGTTTTTCAAGAAACATAGTGGCAGAGATGATGAAGATGATAAAGAATTGAAGAAACGTGACTTATCTGATGGAAATCCTGAGACACAAAAGGAAGGCCCAAATGGTGATGATTCGAATTTTAAGAGGACGAGGGATAAGTTGTTGGAAGAGGCAAGAGAGAGTTTGCCTGAGACTGGATCAGGAAGAGTGATGCATTTGGTTAAAGCGTTTGAAAACATTCTTACATTGCCAAAATCGAAAGATTGCGAGAAGGATGATGATGATGAAAGGGAGGAGGCCAAGAAAGGTGTGAAGTGGGCATTGCCAGGGTTACAATCTTCGTCCAATCTTGATTCACAAATCTCTTCAGATTCCTTCTGTCCATCAGATTTTTTTCTCACTTCAGAGAATTTGGGCTTGTCCTGTTCCTTCGACAGCAGCCAAGGAAGGTTGGTTAAGGCAATCTCATATTGTACTTTTTTTTTTCCAGTACGTTGCTTCACTTAATCTCTGATTGGCTTTGTTCATTGGCTTTTATGCTTTAGCATTTCTGCAAGAAACTCTGATGGTGGTCGAAGAAGCAGGCGTAATGTGAGACTCTCTCTCTCTCTCTCTCTCTCTCTCTCTCTTACTAGTTACTTGAAATTCAGTTGCTTGTGTTCCTCTACTTGGAATGGTATTGGATCTGTATGTTTTATTTATTTATTTTTGATATTGGATCTGTATTTGATGATAAAGAGTGCCGAATCTTCTGGGACGTATGCTAGAAGATGTTGGAAGAGAAAGCAGCTTAGAGCAACCAGCCAGAAGCCCTTCAAGCTTAGAACAGAGGTTAGTCATCTGCAGTTTTCACTAACAAAATTGCACTAGGAAAAGCTGCCCATGCCTGTTGTGTTGACATTCTTGCAACTATTTTTGCTTCATGGGTGACTTTCTTTTGTATTGCTTTTTATAATTGAACTGCTCCAAAAATTAATGCGGATAGAAATGCAAATTTCAAAGGAGAGAACCAGAATATGTTTCCCTTTCTCTTTTCTCTTACGGATATCACAAAGTAGTTCTTTGTCATTGTAGGTAGATAACGTACTTACATTCTATTGCTTTTGTACTTTTGGCTGCAGCAAAGAGGAAGAAATAAAGAAGAAGAATTTATTAAGAAAGTGCAACAAATGATGGAGGAAGAGGAGAAGCTGAGGATTCCTGTTGCACAAGGTCTTCCATGGACAACTGATGAGCCCGAGGTAGCCCCCACATTTATTTTATGAAGAAACGAAAGATATTAACTTTATCTGGCCATTGTCTTTGAGCTTCACAAATGTCACCGACCTGTGGCCTTGCTTAAATGTTGACATGGCTTCTCTTTTTTATAGTGTTTAGTGAAGCCTCCTGTTAAGGAGAAAACAAGACCAGTTGATTTGGTGCTGCATAGCGATATCAGAGCTGAAGAACGTGCTGAATTTGATTATCAGGCATATTTTATTACCTTTCTATGCTTATTTAGACATATTATTGTTCAGATCACTTACTAAGGGCTGTATTTCTAGCACCATAGTTACATAACCCATATTTCTAGCAATAGAAGATATCCTAACCTCTTGGTACTGTACTTGATACTAGCCATAAACACATACACATGTGAATTATGAAGATAAGGATGTCTATGTGAGAAAATATGCAAATAGCAAACATGTAGGTTATAACTTAGACTTGCAAAAAAGACAAAGTATAGAATCCTCTGGGACTTCATTATGTATGACTTAGTGCCTTGATCGAGTCTTAGACATTCTTGTATAAGTTGATGATTTTTAGGAGATCCCTGCCTGTTTGCTTAGACTTGCAAAAAAGACAAAGTATAGAATCCTCTGGGACTTCATTATGTATGACTTAGTGCCTTGATCGAGTCTTAGACATTCTTGTATAAGTTGATGATTTTTAGGAGATCCCTGCCTGTTTGGCAGTCTTTGGGTGTGGATCTAGAGTGAATATTTTCCCATTTTCAACACTTGCTGAGATATTATTGAATTTATGTGATATTTGGGCTTGTAGGTTGCTGAAAAAATGACCCTGATTGAACAATATAAGATGGAAAGAGAAAGACAGCAGAAGGTAAACCAGACAAACTCTGCAACAGAGATACCAACCACATCTATCCTTTTGCAGGAATTTTACGCTTTTTTCGTTTGCTTTTATAGTTGGCAGAGGAGGAGGAGATTAGAAGGCTCAGAAAAGAGCTCGTTCCAAAGGCTCAACCTATGCCTTACTTTGATAGGCCTTTTATCCCTAGAAGGTACCACTTATTATTACTTCGTATATACGCTAAGAATGTGCTGACTTGTAATATGATTGTATGTATAGCTGTAAAAGCCTTTTGGTTGTGATAATTTAATCTTGATTAGGTCAATGAAGCATCCCACCATACCAAAGGAACCTAGGTTCCATATACCACAACATAAGAAGATCAAGTCGTGCATGTCATGGAGCGACTTCACGTACGCGGAGCTGCAATAAGCTGCATCAGCAAGAGTGAGATAGCAAGGCCTTTCAGCAGCTGGGATTTGCTTTAGGTTCCAAACGAAGTATTCTTTTGTTATGTGTATATGAAGCAATAATTCGATCAAATTTTGCTAAGCATCTTTCTGGTGCTTTTTCCCTGGCACAATGGTGTGCCCTCCTTAAAGACACAGACTGGTTGCATAGAGTATAATTCCAATGTTAATTCACAGACATTAGCAAAAGATGTTGCGAGTTTTGCTCCTGCGCTTTATTAGAAATATTTGATAAAATTAGTATTTGCCATAATACGCATAATGGGATCATGGAGTTGGGAGGAATTAGCTAATCCTTCATGGAGAGAGTTTGATTATAATGTTGGCAAAATGACACTCTTCCTTGACTTTGGAATATGATGGAATAAAGTAAAATGACTCACTAAATTGGATGCGCTTCTTATATTGTGAAGTAGCAGTTCATTGACACAATTTTCATTATGGGTCAACGGGAAACAACCTCCATGTGTTTCTAACACATGAGTATGATTGCGTACATCCGATCCCTCCATACCTCACCACAAACGGAAACCTCTAAGACAATGGGGTAATTTTGTTGTTGGTTTCATTATAATGTTGATTATAATGTTGGTTTGATTATAACGGACGAGTAGTATTCCACATCATTTTTTGTTTCAAGAAAGGTGTACGTGAAAACCCACATGTCGGTTGTATCATTTTTCTTTTCCTACGCCAATGAGTCTCCCCAGCAAAAGAGCCATAGTTGGCATCCAATAACCCATTCAAAATTTTCTTTTTGGTTGAACCCCAATCAATAAGAGTCCATGACACACCCAGTCCCAAAGGTAGTGTAGGGATGTAAATCAGGTACCCAACGGCCCGCTAGCAGGAGCTTGGTCATATACACAGTAGTCTGCATAAGGAGCCCCAGCACTGCAGGCAAGCCTACACGCCAAGGAAGCTCCCACACTATACACTTGCTGGAAAGAGGCTCTCTTACCTTTGGCAAGAATTGAACCCCTGACCTCCCTTTTGAGAACTCTTACCCGGAATCAGTTGGGCTATGTCCTGAGGACAAAATTTTCTTTTTGGTGATTTAAGGGAAGGGGGAGGCATTCAAAATATGACTTTGCTCCATAGCCTTCCAACAAACACATACACATCTACCACAAAGATAATAATGTCACTGCCAGTTCAAAGGTTTGGTTTGAGAAGGGACATCTTGTATAAGCCACTACGCAAGTCTTCACGTGAACTCGCTGAACTTCTGATTTACATCTTCTATACTACTCCTTAGAGCTGGGCGGTGGGCCCTCAATTGGAAGCTATGGGTTTAATTGCATTTGTGAGCAGCAACCATGTAACACATGAAAAGCGTTACAGCAGTATGCCGCCAGCCTAACGGTTGGGGTTCAACCTTTAATTGGACTAGACATGATCTGACAATTGCAAGGACGGCATGATGCCATACGGACATCATAGAATCCTGTGAATGGATAAACTTCAAAAGTCATGCTGATGGCAATGTTACTGATGACTAACATTTCATTAACAACTTACACGTTTGAGAACTTTAAAATGATACTACGAAATCTAAAAAAAATCCGATAACTGGGATAAAAATGATAACCTAATGATCATTTGAAACCAAGGAGACGAGAGAACCCCAAATTGATATAAAAAAGCACATGAAGAGGCTTCAAGCTACACAAAGTGAACAGGATCAGAGTGACAATGAGCTATATGCAATGCTGTACAACAGTCTACAGACTAAAGAGTGCAATACCTAAATAACTCCCTATATCAGTATGCATCCAAGAGATGAGAGACAAAAATGGATCCTGAAGATCGCTGTAGGTTCCAAAAGGAGACACCAGACATGTACACGAGAACAAAAGAACAGCCCAAGAGCTCCGCTTGTGCCAGATTTTACTAGGATCTGGCAGTATATTTGGCCCTCCAACACTGTTAATGTAACTTTCCTTCTCTTTCCACTATTTCTGATTTTTGGGTATCTACCAACCTACTCACTGTACATGTTAACGTCGGATTTGTGTATTTACATCCGCTGTCTACTTCTGCTATAGCCTTTCCTATTAATGTTACTAAGCCTCCTCCCACCACTTGCCCAATCTTCGTCATCTTCGTCATCTTCGGAGTCGTCATTATCTCCAACAGCCATTCTTCCAGACTTTCCACCTCTTCTTATAGGTGGGCGCTTCTTTTTATAATTTGCAGAATATAATGAGTAGTCAACTGTGTCTTCCCTCAATGCATTTTTGAAACCCTGCAAAGAATGTATCATTTTGTAGTCAACTTTTCATGGAAAATGCACCAAACATACATGTAAATGCAACGTCAAACAGAACTATTATGAACACATTTAACTCTCCACAGAGAAATGCAGTATAGAGATCAAAGGCCTAGGTTAGCACAGAGACGTTTGTGTCAGATCTATGAATAAAAGGCATCGGAGTGCAACCAAAAATACAGCACTGAACATCACAAATAAATCCTGAAGCCACAATGTACAGCCATACAAAATTTGATGTCAATGAACACAATGCGTAGCTATCACAAAAGGCAGTACATGCGAAGGACCAAAAGTAAGATAAATGTGCACATTCTGCCAAAATAATTAGCTAGAATTGAAATGCTCTTAAACAAAACTGCATTGGTCAGACAGAAAACTTCGCCAGAATTCAAAACGTGATAGCCAGGAAATGCTTAGGTACTTGTTCACAGAGCAATTACTGATGTACTTTAGCCGTAATGCCCAGACAGACCAAGAGCAAATACCTGATATATTTGCAAAAACATGTCATAGCTAGTAGGAAGATCAATGCACAGTTCGTCACATTTGAATGGTATATTTTGCCTAGAAAAGTATTCTGCAGGTCTTGGGGGTTCACTTGGAGAAAAGGCCTGTTACAACGATACGTCATACATTCACTCAACTGAATTTTTCCTTGAGATTTTATCAGCCCAAGAGGCCACCAATAAAAGGCATACCTGGCAGCGGGCGTCATCTAAGCTGTACACGATCTTCAGGTACCTCTTCAACTTCAAAAGCAACTGAAGTGCAACTGCTGCCAGACAATCTGCCTGCATAAGCAACAGAACATACGACGCTGGATTAGAGCAGAGTCACAAGATTATGCGAGACATCTGATCTCTGCATACATAAGGTCATACAACAATCATTGTTAGAAGGTATTATGCACAATCTCGTTATTTCCACAAACCACACCTGGATTTTCCGTAGATGATCACTGGAGATGGCATGCCCGTCGCTACAGGAAGTCAAATTTGCATTTAAATCATCTGAGGCTCGAGGTACACAGTCATTGTCCATATTTACCTGGGGAATCTGACAGACATTATTTCCGAGCTTATCGCTGCTATCTGGTGAGGCATATGACTGACAAACTCCATTTCTATTTATTTTCTCACCACCCCCTTGTAACAAGTGGAGAGAGGCTTTCATATTGGCCTCCAATGACCCAGCCCTGACTTGAATAACTCGATTAATGGAATATATTAGGTAAAGAGGTTCATCAGGCAATGTGAATGGAAGCAGTGAAAGAATTTCCGTGCAATATCTGAGGGGAAACAAAATAAAAGAATAGAATTAGCACTACCGATAATAGTCTTCTTGGGAACAAAACAGTTGTAGAACTTACATGAGAAACTGGATAACTGATTGATTCCAACTTGGCCCATCAAATTTGCGCACAATGGAAGCCATAAACTTGTTTCTTGAAACACGGTTTCCACGGATGAGCTTGTAAATCCGGGAAACCCCAAGTCTTGCATAAGCCGAGGAACTTGTTTGAGATTTTCCTTTCACCTTGCCAGAGAGATTTGATGGGTCTTTTGGCATTCCTTCAAAACTAGAATTTAGACTCAGGCATTGCATGAATGCAAATGACATCTGAAGGCCATCACCTAGACGGCTTTCAAAAAATGCTGGGTACCTGTCAAAATTATTTCAGTTGGATGGCATATGCACAATCAGAATCTTGGATGGGCGACACTTGTCTCGTCTATTTAAAAGGTCAGCTTGGTTTCTAAATATATATATCAGAAGTACATAAAAAGCTTGGACTACATACAAAAATGTTTTGTGAAACTTAAGTCTGGCTCCAAGTTCCAAAATTCATTTCATTCCCAACAGATTATACATTAAGGATAAATAAGAGTGGCTACATAAACATATATATAAACTAACATCATAAGTGCAGACCGTTAGCATATATAGAACTCATAAGTACTTGGAAGACTAACCAACCCAGAATACCAAAATATGCCGATATTCAAACCCCAGCCGGGAAGCAAGGGCCTTAGAGGCCATTGTAGCTTAATATAAAGTCAAAATTTTATCTGAGCTCAAACCAATCCTTAAAACATGCCAAGCCCCAACAATTGTGTTAAGGTTAATTTCGAGCACAGAACCAGCTGGTAAGTCTTTAAACATTACAAACACATACTTTTCATTCATATTCATCAGCAAATGGTGAGCCAACTTTGTATTTGCCTCCTCAGGATCCGTTTCAAGGGCTATGAGGTGCGGAACACAGGTAATAGGATGAACAAGACCCTGGCGCAGCACCACTTCAACAATCTACAAAAAGATACAACAAACCAAGATAAAATTTCTACTTAATCATCACATCCTAAATATCTTAAGAAGATAAAAGGGAGCACAAGTCATACATAAAACGCGCTAAACAAATGCAAGAGAACTTTCCATAATTTTTCCTAACAGCAAGATTCATAGATCTAATGCTAATCTACCAAGTTCCAATCAGATCACACATGATAAATGTAATTATTACAGTAAACACCACAAAGAGAAATCTACAAGCAGAAATGATCAAGTTATCTTCCATAAAAACTTTAAGAGGTTCCCAAGCAAAAGATTTAGGGCGTACATAGTGAGCCATTTTTCAGAAATATCTCCACATACAACTCAGCTGTCCCATGAAAACTTCAGATGGTCCCCAAACAAGGCCATTCAGATAGTATAAAATCAGCGACTCAGAATAGTACTAAAACTGAAAATTCTAAAAGGAGTGGTTACCTGAGGAACCTTTTTTTAAAACTTAAAATAAGACTTATTATTGATATTTGCATGTGTACATTTTCCAATCTGCTAGTGCAGATGGTACATTTTTCCTACCATTTATAATACTTTACCAAAACAAAAAAAAAAATAGCCAGGGAATGCACATTCAACACTTAGCTCCTAATCCTTCCTTATCTTCCTAACACCTCTCCATCCTGCAACACTTAGTCTGATTCTGTTTTTGACCTCCAGCACCAGGTCCCCACTTCCTCTCTCCTTGCCATTGAAGATCCTAGCATTTCTTTCCCACCATATCAGATAAAAATACATTTAACACAACATGTGTTTATGTAGGGTCTATTACCCATAAGAGGATAAAGGTAAAATAGGGGGAAAGACGGCAGCGACCCTATTTTACCTTTATCCTCTCATGGGTAATAGACCCTACATAAACACATGTTGTGTTAAATGTATCACCGAAAATCCTAGCAGCATCGTCATTATGGAACGAGCTTCTGCCTGGTCTTGTCTCAATATATTTCAATACTTTGTCCCACTGATCCCCTCTTTGTTCATATCCCAAATACTTCATTACTGCCCTCCATACTCTACTACAGTACTCGCATGTAAAGAAGGTATGCTCATGTGTTTCCACAAGTCCTTCATAGAGGCAGCATTTGTTTCTGTTCTTTGATTACTCCCCATTTCAGCAGTCTACCTTGGGTGGTTAGCCTTTTGGAGCAAGCCAACCATGTTATCAATGCGTATCTAGGTACTGCCTTCTTCCACCTCACTACTTTTGCCCATTCCACCTCAGACCCTCCTTTCCTAGGGACATTCCCGCACTTTTTAAGGTAAATTCATCCTTGGGTCCTGGGATCCAAATCATCCTATCATCTCGTGCCGTTTCCCCAATCATCCCTTGCTCCATCCTTCTTATAAATAGCTGGCCTTCAGCATCCAGCCTTAGGTCTCCTATATTCCATCTTCATTGTCCTTCTGTGACTGCTTCTGCCACCCACATGTCTTCCCGTATCCCAAGCCTTCTTCACAAACCTGAGCTGTATCTATAATATAGCGGCCCATAGGGATGCCAGTTATCATACCACAGGGTTTGTATCCTGCCCATTGCCTAGCTGCATTTTCACTCTCACTGTAAACATATATCCCTATGCTGCATTATTTTCCTCCATACCCAAGCATCAGCAGGTTTCAATTCTTACCTCCATATAGACTTCCCTTTTAATATGAATTGTGCACCCATCTAACCCAAAGGGATTCTTTTCTAGCACATATGCTCCGAAGGTTTTTCATAATCAGGCCACCATTGAGCGCCTGTAGAGCTGGTACTCCTAGTCCTCCCCTACTCTTATCCGAGCATATTGTTTCCCAGCTAACCTTTGATGCTTTCTTGTCTCCATTTTTTCCTCCCCAGAGAAACTGCACGAGTACACTTTCTACCTCCTCTAACATCTTTCGGGAAAGGTAATAGATGCTTGCCCAGTAAGCCTGTGTTAGGACTGATTTTATTAGCTCCAGCCTTCATACGACAGCTTCATATTAGCCCACGAGTTTATTCGATATCTTATCTTTTCTTTCAGCACCAAATATTCGTTTCTAGTCAATCTTGAGGAGACCAGAGGGACACCTGAATATTTCACAGGCAGCTCCCCTCCTGCGAGTTTCCACAATTTGTCTTTTTTCCTCCTCATTACAGCCAGCCATATATATCGCACTCTTGGACAGATTCGGTTGCAGCCATTGCTTCACAAATTCAAGAGTTCCTAGCTCTGCTTTGGCCAATATGAATAGGTCATCTGCAGATGCTATAGATGAGATCTTTAGAACATCACACCGCGGGTGAAACTGGAATTACCCAGTCCGACTTCTTTCTATGAGCATCTTATTAAAAACTTCCATAATGAGAATGAACAGATAGGGGACAATGGATCTCCTTGGCATAGTCCTCTCTCTGGCTGAAATTTCCCCACCAGTTCGCCATTTATGTTTATTGAAAACGAAGTTGTAGATATACACAATGCTAACCATCTCCTGAATACGGCTGGAAAGCCCATTACTTCCATCACCAGCATTAGAAATGACCATCTTACCGCGTCATATGCCTTTGTAGAGGCAATTTTTATTGCACACCTTCCTTTTGTGTGATAATTTTTTACCATACATTCTCCCGCATTAACTTCCCTTCAATGAATGCACCTTGGTTCTTACTGATGAGGCTGGCCAGCACCTTCCTTAATCTCCCTGCCAATACTTTGGTAAGTACTTTGTACGCTACATTGCTGTAATGGGCCGAAAGTCTTTCATCCTCACAGCACCTACCATCTTTGGAATACGGGATATTCCTGTTGCATTAATGCAAAATACATATATTCAGCCTCAAAAAAGTATCTGACTGCTTTTATGACATCCGGCCCTACTATGTTCCAGTTGAAGTTGAGTTGATAAAACTTCGCTGTATATCCATCTGGCCATGGCACTCAGTTTGCTTTCATACAAAGGCAGCAGCCTTTATTTCTTCCTCTGTTATTGGTTGACAGAGGCCAGCACTTTCTTCTTGACTCAACCTGTTGATCCCCAATTGATGTAGTTCCATCGTATTCTCCTTACCACCCCCGCTTCCGAAAATGGTTTCTGGTAAAATGTAATTGCCTCATGCTTCACTGCTTCCTCCTCTTCAATCCATTCACCATTTTCAGTTTTCAATCTCAATACAGTTGTGTGTATTGTGCCCTTTTACTTTTCTATTGAAGAATGTTGTATTACGATCTCCTTTAACCACTTACACCCTAGATTTTTCTCTGTAAAATGCTTCTTCTGCTGCTAGTAGATCCCCATACCTTACTATAGCATTTTTCTCTATGTTGCAGGTCATTGTCATGGGGCATCACCATAGATCTTTCTGGATTTGTTCTATTTCACTTCTTTCTTCTTCCACCCGCATTGAGATGTTACTGAATTGCACATTGTTTAATCTTTTCAGCAGTCCCTTCAGTATTTTAAGTTTTAACCCTAGTCCCTGGAGATCATTCCCAGTTACTTCCTCTTGCCAGGAGTCTGATAATATTTGCTGAAAGTTCGGAGCTCTCAATTACAGAATTTGAATGTCTTTGGCCCACTCTTCCGACCTGCATCCACCCACAGTATTGCTGGCGCATGATCCGATGCTAGAGAACATAGATAATCCAGCTGGTAGTGCCCACATTTATCTTTCCAGGCTTCTAACACCAAAAATCTCTCAAGCTTTGAGAATATGCGGGCTGCTCCATCCCTCCTATTGCTCCATGTGTACAGTTGGCCAGAGGGAATATCCATTAGATCCGTTTCTTCTATACATCTCTTGGATCGGTTCATCCCCAGCTGGTCTACCCCATTGCCTCCACAGCGATCATCAACATTTAGGACTATACTGAAATTCCCCATTGCGAACCATGGACTTTGTTGGTATACAGCGCTCAAATATCGCAGCCCATTATTCCTTCCTCACGTCCCTGTCATTGCTCCCGTACACTGGTTATTATAAACTTCATTTTTGTACACTAATGCATTGTTCAAAATTGTTCAATACCACTCCATCCATTCTCTTCCCATTCCATCCACACCATATTCTCGGAAACCTGTCCACTTATCTCACTATATACATGCTCCCACCTGTGCATCACATTCCTGGCTATTTTTTTGTATGTTTATTTTCCTCACAGTTTTCTGCGGAATCAATAGATTTGCTACTAATTTTGTGGAAATTCAAAATAATTTGGACGATAGGGCACTGAAGCATTCAGAGGCATTCAGAGGACAGAGTCTCACCCTAAGAGCAGATTGACGAACTTGAGCATTCACGTCCAGACATCTCGCCAGGATGTTATTCCAGTATAGTTGAATTATTCCACCACAAATGTTGGTATCACCAGCACCTGCCGCAACAGGCACACTATGACCACCATTGGCAGAGTGCATGTCTACTTCCTCATGGCTCGTCTTATCTGCTTCCATTTGGCTTTCAGCATGAAGAAGATACTCGTAGATATTTAGCAAGGATTGCATCTGTAAGTGAGTTATCAAAATCCAAGATGTAAAGGCCGGACTGCCTGATGTATTCAACACATTATTGGAAAGCTGCACAGAAATGAAAAGAAAGGCCTTAGAGGAAACCATTCTAACCTTAAGATGGGTATCAGTGCCAGAAGAAAGCGTAGCCTCCAAAATATTCCCAATGTCCTTCTCTAACATACATTCAGGCCGTGCTATTAAGACATAGCCCAAAGCCTGAGAAATGGTATAATTACATTTGTGCAATTAATTTTCAATAAAAGAATAACACAAAAAGGAAAAGGGACCCACCTGCAACGAGCGAACCTTGACACTGAAGTCCTGAGCCTGGAGATATTTCTTAAACAAATTCAAACTGCTCAAAACGTCAATGCTTCTGCCAGAGGAACCAGGTGCAGCAGGCAAAGAGCAACCATAACGTATCAAAACTCCAAGACAGAAAAGCGACCTTCCTATTTGCTGGCGATTCACATAAGAGAAAGAACTTTTTAAGCACCATAAAAATTAACTCGAAAGCAAAAACAACCAAGTGGTTTGGTATTATAATAGTTCTTACAGTTACACTAGAAGTTATGAATTATTAATGATTTGTTGCAAGTTCTCAGCATTTTGGACATTGCTGAATCATCAAAAAAACACAACGGCAGATGCTACTCATTTAAATAAAAATTTTCCGTGTCAGGCCTACTGGTAACTGTTGGAACATTCTTGATGATTCAGAAATTTTACAACTGAACTACACAGCATCTGCAGACCCAAAGTCATGACCTAAATTTTCGAACAATTCAAGAAAGCTGGACCTGTTTATCAACGAGTTTCAATCCCAACAGATAAAGATGATTCCGCCCCCAAAAGATCATTTCGATTGATAAGAGTCGTAAAGAAAGATAAGTCCGGGATTAATGATTTGAAATTTCTTACTGACAAGTGTAACTATAAATGCCAGAAGAAAACAGAACACACGGCAGTCAGTAAATGCAATTGTAAAAGATCTGAACCAGTCACCAAAACACCATAGCCAATGTGAAATTGGTATTTCCAGGGAAAATTTGGTAGACATACAGAAACTGGAACAGATAAACTTTCCATTTCATCTAAAGGTTTCCTGGAAATATTATTACTTTCAGAAAATATTTTGAACAAAGAAGCCTGTGGAAGAATTTATTCTCATATTTCAAAAATACTCCAACAACCAGTAATATAGGGAATGCCGGGACCAAATAACAGCAAGAGTAGCAAAGTCTAATAGACCACGATAAAAAAAAATACAGCTACGCAACAACTCATTTACAAGAAAGAGTAGTTACAAACCTTGTAGTTGTTGGATTTCAGGGATTCGAGATGTTTCATAACCAACTGTATGAGATATTCAACTACAGTAGCACCTTTGCCTGATACTTTAGACACAGAGCATAAGCACCTGTGAGTTTGAAAGAAAAAAAATCAGACAAAAGCTTGATATTCAGACCATCTCAAGTAATTAGTTAAGTAACTGAATGGATAGAGGCAGTACATTATGATGTTTCACAAGCATGTTTGCTTAATAAGCAGAAGATCAATATCTACTCTATACATTATTTTAATGAGAAATAGAAAAAGGCAGAGAATGATGTTAAATGTAAGAACTGCTTGATGGGGAATGAGATGGGTCCTGGGAACTGCATCAAGCACAACATCCTTAAAGTAACAATTTGATCCTCAAGACTTTTTCTTCCTTACGGAAAAATTAGGCTTGCACATAAGACAATTTCCCCTCTCCAGCAGTTGATAAATACAACAATCAGGATTTCCAACTGTGTTATTCGGTCCAATCTTTTTCTTAGCTGCTGCTATTTTCCAAGTTCATTGTCTGAATGTGAATCATCTTTCTAAATAAAAAAGCATTTGTCTAAAACATAGAGATAAAATTGGTTACAAACTCCGGATGACAGATGAATCCCAGATAATACTCATCCCCAGCCTTCTACAATATACAGTTTACATTATGCACATCTAAAGGCATGCAGTATGATTCAATTTCACTTATTATACTTTCTATTCACTTCTTGACATCAAAAAGCAAAGCATAAAAATGCAATCAAGTCATTATTGACTAGATAACAAGATAACCTACTCAAGAGCAGAATAGCAACAAGAGAGGAGGAAGAAGCCGTACTTGATACAAGCATGTATAACAGTCAAGAAAGAATGGCGAACAATTATTTGCTTCATATCTTGCTCTAGTTCTTCAAGGAGGCTTTGAGGAGGTTTACGAATCAACGGCAGGACAGAATCAATTACAAAGAGAATACTCTCCAGCAATTGGGCAGCAACACGGGAATCACCCTGGTTGTATTGAACGAGTCAAACTCATGCAACATACTGTTATTGTAAAATCAGCACATAGCTACTGCAGAATTTAACATAGAAGAATCTAGGGAGGAGGAGAAGAGAGGATGTCGGGGGAGGGAAAAAACGAGAAAGGGAAAAGAAGAGACATTTAAGAATTCCACAAAGTCAAAGGCACTGGGTCACTAGGTTGCCTATGTTTGAAAGGAAGAGTGTGCATGGTAAAACGACAGACAGAATAGTAGGCAAGCAAGCACAAATGCTATTGGCAAAATCCGATAAAGAATGTGTCAAAAACACATTGTTGAATGAATCTATGCTGGATCAATCTTTTCCCTGAAAAGCAGAACCGAACTGTAGAACTAACAATATAATAAATAGAGACAAACTGAAAAATTGGGGAACCAGAAAGGGGGGACCATCGACAGATCACCAACATGAAGATAGTCTAGTATTAGGGGTTTTTCCAGGGTTAAAGGAAGAATATTCAGTAGTAGACCAACATGAAATATGAAACAAAGGGTGACAGCCATTTGTGCAAGCCCACATGGACTGCCGGGAAATAGTTTTTTAAACAATTACTAGTTAATAGGTATATCAAAAGCCCTGATCATGACCATAATCTATGACAGTAAATCATATCAAGGATCAAGGTACAAGCACCAAATCCACGAAGACATAAAACAAGAGGGAGTAAACAACAGGAACTTTGAAAGAAATGAAACTAACGGTCTCCAGGCTTTGATCAACATGTGCAGTTTAAGACCTGAATATTTATCTAATAGTGTGCTGTAACTCCCCTTTCTGACAGCATTAAACCTTCTCAACGCCCACAAAATAATTGCCTTCAGGACTTATTAATAATATCAATAGCAACACCTCAAAAGTTACTGATTGTTTATTATAAATCCCACTCTCTAAACCATCAAGCCAAGGGCACAGGTTTGGTAAATAAGTAGATAACAAAACACATGTAACCTTCAACCCAGTCTGATAGCTGTGATGTTCCCAGTGCCCCCTGCATACAACCTTTAATAACTTCCATTACAATCACTTTTATTGACACTCCTCGAAAATATTCTACCATTTAACAGAAACCTTTGTATAAAATCTGAAAACTCAAGACTTAGTCTCTGTTGCATGAATTGATAATTTACGTCATCCTCCAAGGAAAAGAATAGCATGGTAAATGTCAGAAGAGATTTCCTTTTTCTCTTGAAAGAGGACGGGTGGAAACTTAAGGAAATTCCACGGAAAAGCTCTCAATTATCCTAAACAGAGACTACCTCTCGTATCCCTTCTTCTCCACCCCCACCCCCATAGAAAGGGGAAAAGAAGGCGAGAGAATGCAAGTGCATGCACACACACACACACACAAAGGAAACATTAGCAAGTTTTGCAGATTGATAACCTGACTCTTCAAGTATGGCTGCAGAGTGACAATAAACTGAGAAGGATCTGAAGATGGTGCACATAGAAAAGGATCTACAACACAAAAGGCGTGTAGTAGAAGCATATATGGGAGCATTCGAACCTCTCCATCCTCGTTACTCATTTCTGTGACCTGGCTCAAATATTGGTCCAAAACATATTCAGAATAGGCATAGTTTTACAAACACATGCATCAAGAAGAAACCAGAGCAGTTGCAAAAAGAATAGTCCAAAAACCTGTAGTATATTTTCTAGCAAGCTCTTGCACATTAACTCGCACCGCCTACGAACTGAAGCAAGGGAGATTGGATTGACCCCAGCAGCTTTAGCTGATTGGGGGAAAAAATCAAGACCTAGGTTACGTTTGATAACAACAACAAGAAGTTGGTGACTGGACAGCCGTCTCAACATCTCCACAATCTGCTCTGTCTTCTTAGTAACTTCTAATGGAACAGAACTTCCATCTCCAAAATGATGACCCTGCAAACTAGAAGGTTCCTCAAACCAGAACTCATAAAATGTCTTACAGACAAGATCCTGCAATTTGTGGGACAAAATGATTTCCAATCATTATTAGCCACAAAGAAAAGTTTCTGTTCATGACATGAATGCATATGGTTCCAGATCCCATAAGTTTAAATAGCAAATCTGTTATGCAGGTGAAGTATTTCACTGGATATCATACAGAATCGCGTTAAGCACCACAAATATCACATATTTCTTAACCCATCAATCACCATCTTATACCCATTATACAAAAAGTAATAACTCGTATAATTGAGCCCAATGCCAGAACTAAACGACACTTAACACCAGCTATAACACCAAAGTACCATTAAAATAAAATTAATACTTAAAAGCAGCTCCAAAATATTATTCAGTGAAAATTAAACTTTTTTCGACCCTAAAAACCTTGGAGAGATAAAAGAACCAGTCCAATATAGTGGCACAGATCAAAATGTATAATACTGATTCTAAGCCAAAAGAAGTACATGTCAAGGGTGACACGTTTTATGAAAGTTAGTTCAAAAAAAAATCTAGTAAACCAATTGGGATATTACTGTAAAGTTTGTAGGCATCAACAAATTTTGTAATGGATCAAGAGTGGTGGGCTATGCTTTGCTTATGGAAATATGAGGATTATCAGTGTCCACCATTTGTACAAATTTCCCTAAACATCAACCAAATTACTGTGAACTACCAAAAAAATACCATTTGCATTACCTCTTTTGCCTATTATAAGTAGCTTATTTCTCTTTTTTTATCTTTTCATTTCCCGAAATTACATCTAAAGGGGACAGTTTAATGAAGCAACTTCTATTCTTTTGCCACTAAAATTTTCATTTCGAGACATCCCAAATATAAAGATGGATTTTTAATTAGGGATAGAGACAGTACAATTTTAATACAGCAAATAACCACAACAGAGAAGATAACTTCGACCCCCCCCCCTCTTTCTTCTCCCTTAAAAGAGGAAGAACAAATCAGGATACATGAAATGAAAGGTAAAGAGAGAGAAATAGGGGGTAGAGGAGAGGCGGGTGGAGAAGAGGGCAAAACAAAGTCACATAGTCTTCTTTAAAGATCACTGAAGGCCCTTGGTACTTTTCTTCTTTTACTTTTTCCTTTTGCATCGAAACCGAAAATGAGCATCCAAGAAAACCTTCAAAAACAACTAGGTAAGGACAAATTTAAATCTACCTGTATGCTGGATTCTTCATCATTAACACGTGAAATAATATGTATGCACGCATTCGTGAAATCTGTGAAGTCAGAGTTTGACGTGCACATGTCCCTTATAATTTTGATAGCACGTTTCCGCACACTAACTCCAGTATCCTTTACTCTTTCTGCTACCTTCTCAAAATACTGCACAACCACCAGAAATCAATCAAAGATTGCAAACTACACTATTCAGATGCTTGTACCAGAAATATGTGCACTTTTCCAGCATACAGTACCTTTAAGCCAACATCAGGATACGAAGCAATATGCCTGCCAACAAGTTCAAGAGCTGCTTCTCTAACAGATATTGCAGAATCACAGAACCTGCCTTCAACAGCAGCTTGAACAAACTTATCCCCCAGGACTTCTGGATCAGCTTCTACAATGATGCTAACCTACATTACTTCCAAGAATAAGTATTATCTGGACAAAATAGCCAAACAATGACGCTAACCCACATTATTGCTAAGAATAAGAACATTCTGAACAATGAAAGTACTTCACTCACAGCTCGCAAAGCCTTGGCACGAATTACTGGAGAGTTTTCCCGTAGACTGGCCTGATATCAAGTAACAAATAGGTAAAATAGCTACAGCAGAGAAGATTGTAAGCAGAACCTGACATCTAACCAACCAGAAGAACTTGAAGAATCTTGTCAAATCCTCTAGAGAACGAGCTATTTTGCCCCAATCCCAAACTCAGCTTTTTCACCAATTCCCTTTTCAGCAATGGTGAAGCTGACCTGGGAGTGCGAATAATAGCTTGCGACTTCAATCTTGCAAGGTAGTATAGTAATTTCTGATGAGCATCAGGATCATCCTTGAACCAAAGGCAAAGATAAAACCTGCACATCAGCATTTTGATTGAAGATCTAACTGATATAAAACAATAAGCAGACGCAAATGGCAATTTAGCAACATACCAACAAGTAAAAAGATGAAAGCCTGCACCACCAGCATCCTGGAGGTAATTAAGGAGCAACTGTTGGACAACCTCTAAATCGGAAATTGCATCAAAACTGCACGAAGACTGCTGACGGAGATCGTGATTTAGTTTTTCATCTTCAATGCCCGGGGTTTCACCATAAGATTTTAATGCAAGAAGTTGCTTTTTGCAAAGGCAATGATGACAATGTGAACTCTGATCAGAGACTTCATTGCCTCCAACAGCATTGCAGTCAAAATGTAACAACCTCTTACAACCTTGACATGCAAACAGTGGCTTTTCAACTCTAGCGTCTTGACAAACAGAACATTTTTCTCCATTATTGCTATTATTCCCGTTCCCATTATTCATTTGTTGGACTATCCAGTATACCTCCTTTCTGCAAACAACAGCATCGTGTTTCAACCGTGCAGCTATTGTACCAAGAAGGTCAATGGCCAGTGAACGAGCAGCAATGTCCTTAGACTTCAGCCCTGCATTCTGAAGCAGAAGGACACAAAGAACCTGCACACAACTGATGAAGATCAACTTCTGCATAGTCTAATGCTAATCACAAAAGATAAGGGCGTGACTACCTCCAAAAGTGGAGCTGAAGCAGGGTACTCAGGAAGATGTAATGTAACAAGCAGATCTACCACAATATTTTCAATTAGTGCCTTCAACTCAGACGTTTCCTGATTTTTTGAGCCAGTAAGCCGCTGCAAAACTCGACTCCAGAATAGACAGCAGGACTCTGTTATTGCTTCACAACACTTAACAGGATAAATCTCATCGACAGAAACATCCAGCAAAGGTGTGCCGCACGACTTTCTCAAAACATCGGGTAAGTTAGCACTGCAGTGAATCAACTGAATTAATAGTGCACTGATGATCTGAACCTGCTTCTGCTCTTCATCAGGGAGATGATATGTCCGAGGCACACGCTTAGAAACTGGCAATTTCAAAAGCACCAGGAGTGCTTCATCCATCACATAAGCACGGTGCTTTTTGTATAAATAAAAAACCTGATAACCAAAGTTGCCTACAAGTCAGGTAAAGAGAAGAGCTGTAATAACAAGCAAATAGACGAGAGATGCTTTTCCTCCTAACCCTGCCAATCAAATTGATCGCTTTGAGTTGCAAGAGGTTTATGTTGTCCACCAAAAATGTAGCAAAGCTTGTCCTCACAAGCGGCAAAATGCAGCTGTCTGGTAGATGCTCAAAGGAAAGCAACTCCACAAGAAAGCCAACTATGGAGCAAAGCTTCTGAAGTATACCATTCACAGATACAGCTGCTCTGAAACCAAGAATATATATCCTGTTAACTCTAAAAAAGCATTCTGACGATCAAACAGTCACAGGGAAGGTAGAAGGACAAATATATTAGGATTACATACTTGTTCAAATTTGATTTCCTCACTTTCACAGTCCTGACTGTACGACGCTTCTTAGAAGCGGAACCAAAATCCTCTTCTTCTTCTTCTTCGTCATCTGGCCATATGACACAAACATGAATGAGATTTTTACATGAAATACTCATACATAAGATTTCATGAATGACGAGCAGAATCTAAACGAACAGCCACCAACTAGGAGAAAAGATCAAAACATCAAATTTCAAAATTAATAAAATCCAAAATGGTTATTGGTTAGTTGTATCTTCTTCCACTCTCGTTACTGACTTTATTCCCAGGGTTTTAGTTGTTTAGTGGTGGGGGGCTGGGGGTGAAGGGGTGGGTATTAAAGAACTCTTTGTAGACCCCATGTTGCACTTGGTCAAAAAAAATTACAGGAAACCGTAATATCGCTTAAGATAGAAGTGAAAAGCTTTTAGAGATTTCAACAGTCGTCTCTCTATTATACTGAAATTACAATTTTTCAGTTACAGTTTAGAGTTTTCGGAACTTTTTGGATCCGCCACTCCCAAAAATATCAGATAAACAGAAAACTATTGTTGTTCAAAAAGGCCAGATTTTGTTATTTCACGTATTGCCAGGCATTCTCCTTTCAGGTATAAATGACACCACAAGACTTCCAAATTTTCTTCAATGACAGAGACCACCGAGACAAGAACGCAAAGTTCCTGCGTTGCCGTCACATCCAGTTTCAGCCTCACAAAAGGCTTCAGTTGACATTGACGGCCTGAATTATTGCATCAAGACTCTATGAACAAAAAAAGAAAAACTTCAGTAATCTTTAAAAGGCCAAAACAAACAACCCTGCAGTGTCCCGTTTTCATTTGGCCTGTGCATGGCTCTATATGCTGGATCACAAGCTGACATGATATCCATGATTTGATGCCTAGAAAACTCCACAACCCTCTCGATTATCTGATAAAGAAGATGTATATCAGTAGAGACAGATGAAAAGCATCTACCCAAACAGCATACACATGCACATGAAAATCTCTTTTCAGTCTAAAATCATCACAGGGGGTCTGTAAGAGTCCGTCTACAACTCCAAGAAAGGAATGAGCATACCTCTTCATTGTATATTTGCTTGGGCATGCCATCACAAGTCATAATTGCTAAAGCTGCATGAATGGATTCCAAAGCAGCGGAAATGGAAGATATCACATCTGAATCTGCCTGCGGTAGTGATTCAGCAAAGTGAAATGTAGGTCTTCCATAAGCTTACCCAACAACAGAGGAGAAATCCGAGGAAAAAAGAAAACTTCACAGATTTCAAAAAACAAAAATTATGATTTTAAAATACAATTCATGTTGGGGAAATTAGCAACAGAATTCAAAAAGATAAAATTATGGAGTTTAAAGTACAGTTCCATGTTCCTCTTTTTTCATGGAACGTCTACACAAAACAATGGACAAAACCAAGAAATCCAAATGGGGAATTGCATCAATAACATCAGTAAAACAGCTTTCCCCCAAAAATAGTATCACGTGATTTACAACAAAAATTGCTCATACAAGAGAAGGGAGCGGCCCAGGGCTGAAGTTTTTACTGCACAACGGAGGTGTTAAACACGGGAACACAACGGAATGCCAAAAGATCAGACCACATTAGGAACTAGACACAGACATTTAACACATGGAGTTATATGCGTAGTAACTTTTAAATCTTATTCAAGCACCGGAGAACAGAAAACCACCTAAAACTGACGCCGACTAGTGAAAAAGAAAAGACTTAAAAGGTAAAATGAAAAAAAAAATAGTAGGAAACTTCAAAGTTAATTAAAGGAAAACAATAAAGTAGTCATTTTTTGTCCATCTGTCACATTCTGTAGTCATTTTTCAATCAGGCCACTGACAGCAAGTACAGAACTACAACGACTGACTGAGGAGACGATGAATGGGTGAACGGAATTGACACTAAACTCCTTAAGTAGGATTGGCAGGCATAGAAATTCATTTGCCGAACATAACATTCGTTATAGCTCTTATGCCTGTTTAATCAGTTTCTAATCAGAACGAAATTAACATAAAAGGGATACTAACCAAACTAGAGAACAATATTACAGCATAAATAATTTCATCAATTCAGAGATCTGTCCAATGATAACACCGACCAGGAGAAAAAGCAGAAATTTCGTTTAAATTTTTCTACTCAAGTTAATAAGAAACATTAATTGATGTAACAATAAAAAAACGACACAAGGCATTTACTCAACTCCGAGTGATAGATTTATGAAAAGGCATCTCGTACCTACCATTACGATAAAGTTATAATGGCAAAGGTAAATAGACTTACACTTTCATCATCAAGCATAGTTAAACCTTCAGCCCGGTGAATCTGATGATCTAAAACCTTTAACAATCGTGTCAGACTGTCAATGGGCACTAAATGCAGCATTTTCTTTGATCCAACTGAAACAATTTCCTTGACCACCATTCTAAGATCCGCAAGAGTCAAAGAAAGCCATTCTGCTTCATCCCGATCATCACTAAAAGTTTCAGCTTTGCCACAAAGGTCATCAATCATTTCACAGAAGCCTCTAACAGCTGCAACTATAGAGGAAGAAAGTGGTCAAATACCAGGCATAGGGGATCCCTTGACAAGAAAAAGGAACAATGAAAAGATAAAAAAGCTAAGGTCCTTCAAATAAACAAGTAGGAAACGAATTAACCTTGACGCTCATTATCATCAAAACCATTTGAAGATGGTAGGCTGTCTTTCACTTTCTTCCTCACTTTGGGTTTTCTAGAATGATTGATAACATCCTGCAATTTCCGTATGTCAGATGACATCCGAGAAGCAGTTTTACTAACAAGCTTGTTGAACAAAACAAACTTACTTTAGCAATGGCAAAGTCATGTTTCTGACTCTGAGTCCCTGAAACATCTTTGTGAAATTGATCAGATAATAATACGCTCTTCTCAAAAGGCTTTGACACTGACAAGTCAACAATGTTAATTTTCTCGTTCGTAGGACCTGAAAAGCTTGAAGAGTTGAATAAACAGTAAGCTGCATTTCTGGAAGGAACACCTAGGGAATCTCTAAAAGCGGTTGTTTACGTCATAAGACATACAACACGATAGAAAGACAAGTAGTATGCCAATGCACAGTATGGGATAAATATATGCATGAATGCTTTCAAGGGAAAAGGCAAATATTCATTATCTCACGCCGTCTAACAGGTGCATCTACAGGACGCCTTTACACATGCTCATATCATCTTAACCTTGGCTCCTTTATCCTATCTTCTATAAGAGTCACCTTAACATTTCTCCTTATATGTTTATTTCTTATTTTATCCTTCTTTGTTTCCACACATCTATCTTAACAATCTCATTTTCCACCACCTACCTCTTATGTTCATGCTCATAATTGACTGCGCAACATTCAAACTCTTACAGCAGTGCGGGTCTTACTGTTGCCCTGTAAAATCTTCCTTTAAGCTTTAAAGGTACTTTCTTATCACAAATAAAATCTAACGCACTTCTCCACTTTAACCATCATGTATGTACCTTGTAATTCACATCCTTGTCGATTCCTCCATCCTTCATACCACAGATCCTAAATAATTAAAACTATCACTCAAGTGAATCTCTTGGTCTCCTAAATTCACACAAGGTTTCACGGTCACTCTATTGTTGCTAAAATTAAATTTTATATATTCCATCTTTATTCGGCTCAATTGATGCCTTTTTCGTTTAGCGTCTCCAGTCAACATTTCACATTAGCATTGACTCCATTACTTTTATCCATCAGCGCAATGTCATTGCAAATAACATGCTCCATAAAACTCTGTATTGGATGCATTGAATTAACTCATTTATAACTAAAGCAAATAAGCACGGACTTAATGTCGGTCCGTGGTGTAAACCAACTGTAATAGGGAACTCTGGGCTAAGTCATCCTGGAGTCGTTAAGCTTGTCATCGTGTTCTCGAACATGTCTTTAATAATTTCTGTATATGCTACTCTAACATCTTTCTTTTCAAGCACTCTCCAAAAAAAAACTCTCGTGAGACCTTATACATATGTAATTTCCAAGTTAATGAAAAGCATATGCAAATCCTACTTCTTCTCTCGATGTCTCTCTATTAGTCTTCTCAGAAGACTAATAGCCTCCATTGATGACCTTCGCATCATAAACCCAAATTGCTTTTCAGATACACTAGTTTTTTTTTTTTTGCGAAGTCTTTCTCAAACACTCGCTTCTAAAACTTCATTGTGTGGCTTACTAACTTATTTTTCTACAATTCACACAATGTTGTATCTCATTTGTTCCTATAAAGAGGTACTTAAGTTATTTTTCTCCACTAGTCAACCATATTTCATGTGTTCACAATCTTGTTAAAAAGATATGTGAGCCATATAATACGTTCTTTCTCTAGACATTTCCAAGCCTCAATTGGAATACCATCGGGTCCAATCACATTACTATTTATTATCTTTTTCAAAGCATTTTCTACCTATGTCAATCGAACTCTCCTATTATATGTTAAGTTTCTATCCTTTTCAGAATTATGCAATTCACTCAGTACGAGTTCATCTCTCACTTATTCATTAAAAAGTTTCTCAAAGTATTTTATCCATCTATCTTTTATTGCTCTTTTCTATACTAAAATCTTGTTATCTTCATCTTTAATGCAACTAACTTGAGTCAAATCTCGTCTTCCTTCTCTCTCTTCTCTCGCTCTATCAATTTTATACACATATATTTCACCTTCTTTTATACCAACCGCTAATAAAATCTTCAAGCACCTCTCATTTCGCTTCACTTACGGCTTGTTTAACTTCTTTCTTGGCAAGCCTATATTTTTCTCAATTCTCTTGATTCCTGCAAAGTTGAAGTGACTTATAAGTAGTTCTCTTGATTTTAACTATGTCTTGCACTTCTTCTTTCCAACACCAATATTCTTTTATTAGGTCACAACTTCTTGATTTGCCAAGTAATTTTTTGCTACTTTTTTTTTTTATCTTTACTGGCTACAATGACACATACAACAAAAAACAAGCAAAATAATACAACACAAACACCCTCCCACACTTCATTTGCATCCCCATTTGAATTTCTTAAAACTTCTTGCTCTAATATTACTTTTCTAAAATTTCCTTGCTTAGCATTTTTCAGATTTCGTCATTTTTTATGGAGTTCTATAAGATTTTGTTTTCTCAATCTTCTGTATCAGATACAGACATCCAACACTATAAGACGATGTTGTATTGTTAAATTTTCTTCTGGGATCACCTTACAGTTCTGTCAAACTAGTTTATCTCTCCTAAGAGTCATGAAATAATCTATTTACAACTTACTTGGTCCATTTTTGAATATAATCAAGAGTTCATTCTTTTTTTTAAAAATGTCTTAATCAAAGGTCATACGCTATGGTGAAATACAAAATTGATCTTCCTTTATCGTTTCTGTTTTCAAAACCAAGTCCATCATTTATCTCATGTAATCCTTATCCTTTTTACCTCATATCTATTTAAATCTCCTCCTATAAAGATCTTCTCACCTATTAAAATTTCACGCACTATATCTTCTAAATCATCCCGAAACTAAACTTTTATAGTCTTTTCTAAACTCACCCAATCAGCATATACGCTAGTAATATTGATTATTTCTTTCCAAGCGCCAACTTTAGGGTCATATACATCTCATTTCCTAGCAACACCTACTACTTTGTCTCTTAATGAGGTATCTATAAAAATCCTAACTCTATTTTTCGTCTTATTCTTTCCTGTGTATCAGAGTTTAAATCCTAAATTATCCACCATCTTAGCTTTCACACTTATCCTCTTTGTCTCTTGCAAACATAAAATATTTACCTTTCTTCTTATCATTGTGTCCATTATATCCACTGTCTTTCCCGTTAGCGTTTCAATGTTCTATGTTCCTAGTATAATACTCCTACTTAACCTAGTATTTCATCTCTTAATATCTAATGTACGGTCTAAGAACTCTTGTTTATTTCTCATATCATCTGAGTTTTATAGGAGATGCAGCTGCTTTAGCTCAATTGTCACTGATTCAGACCATGGGACAGGGATCTTTGCTTATTTAACACCACATTCAAGCCCATCAGATGAACCGGTCCTTGTCGGGACACCACATTTGGACCATACATTGCAGTGTATATGGGGAACAAATTCTTCTATCAAACTAATAACTTTCACATTTTTCAAATTATTTTTATAAATCTAGTTAATCAACATAAGAACTCTTCTAATGCAAAGTAAAATATGTCACAAAATGAAGTATTAAAAGGTAACAACAAACATCCATATATAAGTTGGATAGCATAATTAGATAATACCAAATTTACACATTAAATATGCATAGCTTCCAAGTTTGATTTTTTTTCATCTCTTGCATTTCACTCTCTCTAAACCAGTTCGATTTCATGATTGGTCAAACTAAGTTGATTTGAATGATAAGTCAAGTCAAATTTGACCTACTCATAACTATAAAAAAAAAATTGACCTATTCATGAGTAGTCCGCACTTTTGCAGCCATGAATCTAGTATAAAATCATGTAATATAACCCCAAATAAAACCAGTCCCAAATAGAAAGTTCCATTACCCGTCTCAAAAGAGTCGATTGAAGTCATGAATAGAATCCCATTCACATGCTTTTTTGCTATGGGTGTTTGCATGCTTTTCTTTTCTTTTCTTTTTTCTCTGGGTGGGGAAAGGGAGGGGGGGGGGAATTCCACTTCTATACTAACTGGGCACATAGGAGAAAAATGCAACATATTTCCTTGTAAAGACACAGTCTCAATCACATGTGCGAAATTAGTAATGAATAGAACTCCAAATTTCTGAAAACGTTTTCTCCAATAATTGGATCAAGCTGAGAATTCTGAACAAAAAAAAATGTATATTCTAAATTCCAATGAGGTGTTCAACGAAATATTGGCGTCCAGAAGCATTCACTTAAGTCTACATGACCAGTTGCATAGCGACTAAACCAACGACCTCACATCACACAGTGACAGCTTCAACTGTAAGCTCACTACACCCCTTCAATCGGTGAATACAACAACATCACATACCCAGTATATCCCAATGACAGCAAATGCTATCGCTAGAGTCTGGCGAGGGTAAGCGGCAAACAAAACCACAAGAGACTTCAGTAACACGTAAATGCAAAAGCGCAGACAAACTAAGGCAGCTTAAAAGTGTATAAAGTTGACAGTACAAAATCGATGTTAGGATAACAATAGGAATCATCTGTAATAGGAAAACCACACAAGCTAACCCAACTACACCAAAATGACGCATGTCCATCTCAACATTAGTGATCTCAAAACATTTTCAAATAATAACGAAACGATAACAACCAACAAAGGCAAGAAAGTAACTTCTCCTGACAGAAACATAAATTCAGAAAAAAGGAGAAGTCCAGCTCCACAGACTTTGTTTACCTGGAACACTGCAGTCGAATGCATTAGCATCATATCTAAGAATTTCATCGTAGATGTCCAGGTGCCCCAGAAAACTGCTTGTTTCATGATCCGCATCAGCTCTTAGATTCCTACAAAGTTTAACGAAAACATCCGCTAATGGCAATTAAAGTTAACTAGATATCCAGTATACCACGAGCATACTGACGTAACGACAAAACAAAGATCCTTCCAACCACATCTCAAAGATCTTACAGGCCGAACTTTAATGCTATGAAACTGCATTTGCTATTCGTGTCCATGGATTTTAGTAAACGAAATTAAGCACTTATCTATAAATCAATTTCCATTCGCTCTAGAAGTTGCTCTTATCAATTTGTGGTGGGGAAGAATAAACTAAAAAGATAAGAGAAACAAACAGTTAAAAAGTAACTATATAGTTTCGCTATCAACACAAAAGGTTCCAAATACTAGAATGTGACATGCTTATTCAATTTCTCCCGGCAATTATACTGCAATTCAGCATTCCAACAAGAAGTTTCAAAAAGACATACGAACTTCCTTTAAGTAGAATCCTCATGCGGCAGTAGCTAGAAGTAGTACATGCAAATATTTGACATTATCAATACGAGGAACAGAGTCAATCGAGACGATTAAATAAGACATTATCAAAAACAGAACTTACAGGTAAGAGACATCAGTGTTGCGGAGCAGATCAGCAATCTCAGCAGCGTGGCTAACAACGTCACCTGCGTTCCAAGACCTCGACTCGTCAACAAGCTTAAGTTCGTGATCAAGAGCGCCACAAAACACCGGAAGCGATGGTAAAGGCAGACAAGGGGCAACTTCAGAGTGAACTGAGTTGGAGATGCCTATGCCATGAGGAACAGCACCACCAACGGCGGAGGAACTAGAATTCTCCATCCAAATCAGTTAAAGAAAACCCAAACGGAAGAATAGAAGATAATGTTTGTACTAGCTTCCAGCACAAGCTTCCAATGATACCATATCTGCAGAATCTAGGGTTTTTCACAGTAGAGAATAGATTAATCCTGGGGAAAAAAGATGGCGCGGAAACTGCGAGTTAATATACTTCAAGGAACTGTGAACGGCCGGCTTTTGACTATGGAAGACCGGAAGACCGGAATAACATGACTGGTAAAGCTGCTATATACGGGCGGCAACAGTAGATGGCGAATTACAAGCATGCCCCTGCATCGCTGCTGGGGGCGAGCCGTTCGCGATTCTCTATTGGCTTGTAAGAGACGCTTTTTTTTTACTTTCTTTATCTTTTTATTTTTCTTATTTTTTTGTGCATATTTCTATTATTGTGCTATCTATACAGGTATATATGAGTGCCAATTTCAGACACGACATGAAAACACGACCCGAACCTAACACGAATGTTCGCGGGTATGGGTATGACCTTGGCAGGTTTCGTATACAAATCGGGTAAGACCTGAAAAATACACACCAACGGCGGGTCGTGTCCGGGTATACCCGCGGGTACCCATTTATACCCGTTTATACACGAAATTTTAAAAATGTATTTTAAATAAAATTTAAAATTAATAAAATAAATAAATTTTTCTAAAAAAGACTACCGCGCTACTAAGTAACCATATTCGATTCCCCCTTCCTCCATTCTCAAATCTCATTTCTTTAATCTATTATTGCATAGTCAAGTGATTTGATTTTAAATGACCTCGCTCATTTTAATCTTTAACCTTTGGTTGTGTACTTATTGTTGTTTCATACATTGTATCAGTAGTCGTTTAAGTACATGAAACTTGAAAAATGCACGAAACCTGAAATTACCTGAAAAATACATGAAATGACATGTACACAACTTTAAATATTTGTTACACGACACCAAACCTGACATGTGCGGGTTTGAGTATCTACATCCAACACGCGAAGCAAACGGGTAAGGTATGAGTATGATACTTTGATACACGAAACCCGAAAAACACAAAACACAATACACGACCTGTTTGACACCCCTAGGTATATAGATACGGAAGTTTCACTGGAAAAAACTCTTTATCTCTTGGGATGGATGTGTTATTTGTCTATCTCTCACCCTCCTCGTATACTAACAATAACTTTTAATGTCGTTAAGATATATTTGATATAATTGTTGTTGTTGTTCTATCATTTCTTTAAGGAAGGCAACCATTGAGACATTCCCTCGGTTACATGTAGAGGGTGTGGTAAAAGTTCCATGCACAACTCGAATAAAGTTCCCCTGTTAATTCCGGGGAATCCATTAAACCAACCTATTTCATATATAGTTCCTTCAAATGAAATCTTTTACCAATATTAGACAAGTAGAACATAAAGTGTCGATAACGTTAGATTAAATATTTCACTCATAATGATTTTATCTGTCGATTAGTCAGTTATTTTTTCTGATATGGTAGATAATATAAAAGTTTTAACTCTTTTCATCATCTTAGATGTAAGCTTTTCAAGATTTTATAATCATTTATTTGCAGTATATTGAATATTTGGTTGCGACGGTTCTTAGGTAAATGTAGTGTTTTTCAACCCTTTTGCCTATGTTTTGTAAGTATATCATAAAATATCAATATTATTGGCCAAACCTTCTACTCATATAGATATAGGCTCGGTTCGTTCGATTGTTTTATCTAAGATAGATAGATATTTATTTGGTTTCAAAAACATTGTTCTAATTTTTACTTTAGTTTGTGTCGAAAATATTGTTGGCTTTCTACCAATAGTAGCATATTAATAGAAAAAGTTTGGTATATCATTATTTTAATTACATTTATATGATTTATTTACTTTACATCAATTTAACCAACTAAAGAAAAAATAACCACAATGACCAAAATAATTTAGATTCTTTAAATAATGTTCAAATGATAATATTTTGGTGTTTAAAACGGAAGAGGTATAAGCTTTCAAATTATTTCCAATCATCTCCCGTTGTAATTGCCCCTAAAATATCAATACAACAAGACATACCCATTATATTCTAACAACAATAAAAGCTATCGCTAAAGTTTGAGGAGAGTGAGAAGCATGCAAATAATACTTTTATCCCAAAGGATAGAGAGTTCGCTTCTAGCGAGACCCCTGACTCTGTATATACATGCATAGACACATAATGAGCGACAAATAGTACAAGACAAAGACAAGACAAAAAATCCAAAGTCAACCTAACATTAAACGAGTATCTAAATTCCTTTATTTACTATAAATTGCCCATATATCCCGCTTAAATCTCGATAACCTTAATCTTCCGTCTCTATGAACTCCTATCCTGGACCATGTCCTCGGAGAGGTGCAAATCTAGTAGGTCATGTCTAATCTGTTCCTCCCAAGACAGTTTGGGTCTGCCTTTACTTCTTTTTCTCTTTACAAGGAGGCTTTCAACTGCTCTGACGGCCGCCATTGTCTATCTCCCCTTGACATACCCAAACCATCTCAATCTCCGCTCTCTTATCTTATCCGCTATACTAGTCACTGCTAGGCTTTCCTGAAATACATCATTTCTGAGCCGATCTAGCCTTGTATGTCCACACATCCACCTCATCATCCTTATCTCTGCCTTTTCTATCATATGCGACTGTGTCCTCTTTATGGCCCCCAACAGTCTGTCCCATATAACATTGCGCGACGTACTGCCACTTTATAAAAATTCTCCTTTAGTTTAATTGAAAAATTCTTGTCACACAGCACCCCTGGGGCTGCTCTCCACCTACACAAGCTGCTTGAACTCGGTGCTCTACATCACTATCTATGTCCTTATCTTGCTGTACAAATGATCCTAGATACTTGAATTTACTTACCTGTGGTACCACTTGACCCTCGATGGTGAGCTGGCTATTCTCACCGTCGAGTATGCCTCTGAAGTTGCAATACAGATATTCAATCTTAGAACGACTAATCCTTAAACATTCTCTCTCTAAAGTCCCTCTCCGCTGCTCTAGTCTCATACTCAGTGTATATCTACTCTTGGCGACTAATACAATATCGTCTGTAAAAAAACATACACCATGAAACTGCCTCCTAGATCGTCTTTGACAACTCGTCGAGGACAGTTGTGAAAAAATGGGTTCAAAGCAGACCCTTGATGGAGGCATACTTCCACCGGAAAGAGGTTCGTGTTCCATATAGACGTACGGATGGTTGTTTCCGTCCTAGCATACATATTTCTAATTATGTCTACATATTTCATAGGAACTCCTCTTGCATCCAGACTATCCTAAATCAGTCTACGTGACACACTATATACGCTTTTTCAAGATCGATGAAGACCATATATAGATCGCACTTCTTCTCCCTATACTTCTCCATCATTCTCCTTAGGATGTGTAGTGCTTATGTAGCTGACCGTCCTGGAATGAAACCAAATTGGTTTACCGTAACCTGAGTTTCTCCCCTAATTCTAGTATCGATTATTCTGTCCTAACTTCATAGTATGGCTTAGCAACTTTATCCACCGGTAATTCCTGCGACATTGTGCATCTTCTTTGTTCTTATACAACGGGACCACGACACTACTTCTCTACCCATCTGGCATTTTTTTCTTTTTTGAAAATAAGATTGAACAGAGTAGTTAGCCATTAAACTCATTGCTCTCCCAAATACTTTCACGCCTCATTTGGTATGTTATTTAAGCCTACTGCTTTAGCTCTTCCCATCTTCTTAAGTGCTCTCATCACCTCTCCTTGTGTGATGCTCTGATTCGCAGTTATTATATTGTCGTTTTTGAGTAGTAATGATGTCTCTTTCTTCGTGGTCGTCCCTCCCACTATTGAAAAGATTGTGGAAGTATGTTTGTCATTTTCATTTGATTTCTTGTTCTTTGACTAAAACACGTCCATCTTCTCCCTTTATAACTTCCCTTTCGTTACGTCCTGTCTCTTTCGGTCTCTAGCTTTGGCAATCTTGTAACATGCTCCCCACCTTTTATTTCTAGTCTTTCGTACATCCTTTTATAGGCGGTGGTCTTTGCCTCCGCCACTGCCTTCTTTGCCTCCTTACAAGAGATTTTATAGTCTTCCCTCAATTTCACTTTCTTCTCCCCGTCTGTGCAGCGTAACAGCTCTCTAAAAGTTCGTTGTTTATCTTTTATTTTTTGTTGCACATCCTCGTTCCACCACCACAACTCTTTATGTACGGTTGTCTTTCCTTTTGTTACCCCAAGAGTTTCTCTCGACACGTGAGTAACAGTAGTCTTCATAGCCTCCCACATCTGGTTCGTGTTCTCACCCATTTGATCTGATATCGTGACGATAACCTTGTCTCTAAATATGTTAATTTTTTCGTCCTTCAAACTTTTTCATCGAATCCTGGATGGGAATTTTCTAACCCTCTTGCTCATTTTTTGGCTTAATGATATAACTACCACTAATAAACAGTGTTGCGCCACTACTGCCTCCCCTGGTATAACCTTGCAGTACCTCCATAATCGTCGATCTTCACAGCTCATCAGAAAATAGTCGATTTGCGTATTATGTCCTCCGCTGCTAAAAGTGATCAAATGTGTTTTTTTTTCTTAAAGAACGAGTTTATAATACCTAGGTCGTGGGCTACCGCTAGGTCTAGTAGATCCCTACATTGCTCGTTTCTTTCTTCATAGCCAAACTCGCCATGTGCTGACTAAAAACCATCAATATCCTTTCCAATGTGCTGACTAAAAACCATCAATATCCTTTCCAATGTGACCATTCAAATCACCTCAAGTACAAATTCGTTTCTCCCTAGGTATTGACTTTTACACTACATCTAAGCAATCTCAAAACTCTTTCTTCTCCTGTTCTTCTAGTCCCACTTGGGGTGCGCAAGCGCAAATCATTGTCACTGCCTCTTTGTTTACTACTACCTTCAGTACCATAATTCTATCATTATATCTTATCATATCAATCATGTTCGTGTGCAATTCTAACTTTATTAGATATCCTAGCCCCATTCTTGGTCTCATCGGACCCCGAAGACAACAATTTATACTCATTACACTTTTACCTTTATTCTCCTTCCATCTGGTCTCTTGGAAGCATGCTACATTTGTCTTACGTCTCTTGAGTACATCTACAACCTCCAACAATTTGACACTTAGAGTTTCTACATTCCAAGAGGCTATACGTAAACTATCTGCCACTTCCTTCCCCTTACCTAGACCCCTCTCCCTACACATGGTCTCACTGAAAAGTCATGACTCATGCTAGCAATATTTGCAATTAAAACCAAATACTCAAATATGCTACTGAAACCGAAAGTATGCAACCAAATGTGAGAAAACAAAATTTAGAAAACAAGCCTGCAAATAGTTTAGCGCAAAAATTAACGAAAACAAACAAGACAATAAGGATGCGTAAACAGAAACACAACAATGAGAAGAAGAAAAGAGATGATCAGAGGGCAAAGTCTTGCACAACGACGGCAAAAGAATAACTAATGTCACAAGATCCAAATCAGACAAATAAAAGCAAATCATACGAAGATTCTATAAGTTTCTTATTTAAGTCCGATGAATAAAAGTAAAAAAACTAAAAAAACAATTCAATTATAACGAGACAAAAATGAAATTTTATCAACTAGATGGATTGTGAAACACAAAGATCTAAAAATTAGATCACCTGGATGGGTTGAAAACCCAGAAGACGATGGTTGAAGGCCAGCACGAGACGATCTGAGAGGTGGGAGCTTTCTTCTTATCCTTATCTTTGGCACCAGAAGCAAAATTCTTGCCTGTAATCAAACCCTTTGCGCCCTTTCCCCAAAAAAGGGTCTTAATCCTTTAATTCAAAACTACAATCAACTGCTCAGAACCCAATATGTATACATACAAGAGGTTGAGAAAAAAGAACTTTATTCCTAAAAAGAACTTTATTCCTAATACTGCTCTTAGTGTCCGACAACCAAAAACTCAAGAAAGAGGAAGAATAAACGAAAAAACACAAAAAAATAAAAGAAAAACCTACAAGCAACTGTGTTGGTTTTCAGCTGAATTATCATATGAAAAGAAATTGGACTCAAATAGGAAACAGAGGAAATGAAAATCAATTAACTTGAAAGGAGAAGAAAACGTTTTATTACAACCTTACAATCTTCTGTAAGCAAGGATACGTATTTATACAAGAGACCTCCTGCTATCTAATCGTGTGAACTCTGCACCCCATCGGACCGAGGAACAAGGAAACCAACGGGTAGCTGGCAACGGTGACAAGGCAGGAAGAAAGAGAAGGCACCAGTCCAATCATGCAGCTAGAGGTACAACAGTTGATGGCCCTTCTTTACTTTTGTACCGTAGCCTTAAATAAACGCCCCAAATTATATATATTTCTCAATACTCCCCCTCAAACAAACTTAATGCACAGGGAAGTGCAACTAAGTTTGACATGTGCCACTTGAAATAAGAAGCCTTCAATACCTGTTTGAACTCCATGTTGTGCCCTTGAACTCCATGGAAGTGCAACTAAGTTTGACATGTGTCACTTGAAATAAGAAGCCTTCAACACCTGTTTGAACTCCATGTTGTGCCCTTGTGCCCCTGCGTAAAACGTTAGTATAAGCAATCCTTGATTCTGTAGCATCTGGACTCGTATGCGTGGGGTTCCCATGCAAAAGAAATATTTTCTCGGTCTCCTGTAAAGTTATAGTGAAGAGTTCTCGCAAAGAAATAGTAACACCTGCAGTCAAGGAGCCTTCCCTTTGGAGGAATACAGCTTGAATTGGGTAGTGGAAACAACAGTCACACGACCCTTCAAGTGGTAACAATAGTTCCTGCAAACAAATGGTAACACGTGCAGTCCAGAAATTTTCCTCTCAAGGAAAATAACTTGGAAATCTTTGTTAGTAGAGATTTAGCACACGAAATTTCTGAATTCAAGAAGGAAGACTAACTGAAGTAGCTAACAATTTTCTCAACACAACATGAAGGCAGACAATTGAAGAACTGAAGAAATCAGGAAATATTCACTCGGTATGTGGCATAACAGCAACTAGGGAGGACAACCAGAACATGAACCTTATGGTTTTAACAAGGGCAACAAAATAATCAACTTGATGTAAGGGTGAGTCAGGTGAAACAAGAGAGGCATACAATTAACACGGCATTGAAGTTTCAGCAGGAAGATTTCACAGACCTTATGAAGTTAAAAGAAACACTAGATCACATGGTAAACATTCTAGAAAAAACAACATCATTTCGCATCATTTTTTTGGTAGGAAGGGAAAACACACACTATTATAGCAACAGGAACAATCAGCAAGATCAACACAGTGGGTGAGACACAAAACTTGAGAGTGGAAGGCTGGACTGATATTCCTATGTAAAATAAGAAGTGCATGATGCAGTGAGCAATTACACACGTATAGCATATAACACGTACTCATTTGAAGTAAAGTTAGATTCACAGGAAGGAACACAGAATTTTTAAGGATCAGGATCAGGAAAGGAATGGTAAAGAAAGGAGATTGAAATAAGAGTATTGATGGCATCCCCTTAACCTATTCTGTTATGCGTAGAACAGGAGCAAGGTGACAAACAACCTAATCAGCACAGTTTACTCATACTTTCTGCATACCAGGTACAAGATGATTTTACATCAGATGAAAGGAACAAAGAACTTCAAAAAATCAAATGAAAATTTGCCTCAACATATAGAGTCACAATATTGACTCTGTTGCAGAAACAGTAGAAAATTTAAAACTCAAGTATATGGGAACCAGCAAAATTCCTCTTTAGAATTTATAGGACAGATTGGTTGTCCCCTGTAGTTCATCCACAATGGGAAGAGGCAAGACTGTAACTTCTTCCTTTGATGTCATAATCAGAAAACTGAAGAGTAATATATACTTGACAAATTCCATAACTTAACCAGACATTTGAACATCAGTAAGTAAGTAACACCAATCAGAATAAGCACTTTATAGGGAACAATGTATAACAAGACAATGCATACCATGCTCATTTTTCCTAACTGTATGAATGTTTGGTAAAAACACCACAAAATTATATAGTGCACATACTGATCCCTTTTTTTATTATAAGGCTAGTTTATGGACACAACAGTTCTTCATTTTTAACTTATCAATATCAGAAGAAAATACATCATAATTCACTAGGCAACTTAATCCTGAAAACATGCTAGGAACATCTAGCAAATATTTCACCTTTACAATTGGAAGCAACATTGTACAAGTGATAAAGGACATGTATGGCATCAAATAATAATGGCAACTAAGGTCAGCTAGGAAAAACAACATCCAGCTCAATGATAATGGCAACTATGGCCTCAAAAATGGAATAGCTCAGAGGAGTTCATGTCTGTGACTCAGAGGAATAATTCTAGATTATTCGTGTCCATAGCTCAGCAGAACCCTTGTCCATTCAAACAACAATGGAATAGCTAAGCGGAGTCCATGTCTATGACTCAGAGGAATAATTATGTGTGAAGCGAAGTGCCTCCTTTCTTAAGAAGCAGAAGAGGCCTCATCCTTTGAGAAAAGCACCTTCCTTTCCTTTCAGTCAACTGAGGGGGCCTCAACACTAAAAATGGCACTCGTCTTATGGCTGACCAACTATAAATATAGCATACAGCTTATAACCGGCCAATCATAAAGGCAACTGAGGCCAACAATAAACAAGATATCATAACAAGCGTCTTAACATATTATCCCAGTCATTTATTTGGAGATAGTAAACATCATCAACAGCCTCAGGTGGTTAACATATTACAATTGATTAAATAGGGTATTACAAGGCCCATTTGGCATTTACAGGAAACAAAGAGCCAAAACTAAAATGCCCTCTTATGCCCCAAAAACAAATCCTTACAGATTAGCCATTTTTTCCTTCAAAACACTGTAAGTAACATTTTTCCAACAGATTTAGATACCACATATCAATAACCAATCATGAGGAAGATGATCAGAACCTTTTTCCAATACAGTGCATAACATTAGAGGAAAATATTTGTATCATTCAAGTACAAGTTCATGATCAGAATAGCATATACAAGTAGTGTATCATATGAGATATTCACTAGACAGTATTATTTGAGGCAGGGATTTGGACAGAAATTACGTTTTCTATAGATCTATGGTCAAAGTTTTGAAGAATAGAAAGTGCAATACCCCTTTTGAGTATACTTTTCCATGAATACTACTCTGCCATATCCAAGAATATTAACAGCAGGGGATTTAAACACATTGATATGAACAGGAAGCCAACCACCTAGCCCAAGTCATGTAGATGATATATTGAGAAGGAACATATGCAGGTCAACAAACAGACATTTACAAATCATGTATATTAAAACAGGGTTCAAGCCAGTACACAAAAAATGATCATCATATATGACCCATGAATGCAACAATCCTTAGTTCAGATGTTTAAAACATTCCAAAACTCGACACACAAATTATAACAAGAGCTAATAGGGACAGCAAGAAATCAGATAGGGTACACATGAAACGCATAGTATGAATCTTAAAGTCCCCTTCCATGCCAGAAATACATTTTATGAACAGGACATTATATGTAAGCATCAATCAATGCCCAGAGATCACTTGAAAGGGAACACTTGCCCATAACTCATTGTTAATCATTACACATGCTCCCCAAGTGATAACTGAGCCCTTGATCAATCAGTTTTAACACTTAATAGTGACAATAGAAGACTTAACACACATATGACCAAGCACTAGGTAGACCAACACATACTGTTAACCAGGATATGTATGCACCTCCCATGACAGGTTATTCGATGCATAAAGCATGTATGCACAAACTTTAAAAAAGAAGAAAGGAGAAGGAGAGGATAAGATAGCACCTGAGCACATAGGTAAAAAAAACTAGAAGGTATAAAGAAAATCCCCTATTAGTAGCGGGTTGAAGCCATATGTCGAACAGCTATCCAAATATCTTCAGGGGGCTGCAGTCTGCTCCCCCTCCACCATAAAACAAAGAGCACCAATTGAAAAGTCACCAAGCAGTAACACACTACGGAACATGTCCGATGGGAAATTTTATCAAACACGTTGCAGGCATGAAACATACCAGCCAATCCTGGAAAATAAACCCAATGATTCAAAGCTAAGAACATTAAAACAAAGAGGATTTAACCTATGCCTTCCCCGTGGCTCTGATACCATGTTGGTTTTCAGCTGAATTATCATATGCAAAGAAATTGGACTCAAATAGGAAACAGAGGAAATGAAAATCAATTAACTTGAAAGGAGAAGAAAACGTTTTATTACAACCTTACAATCTTCTGTAAAGCAAGGACACATATTTATACAAGAGACCACCTGCTATCTAATCGTGTGAACTCTGCACGCCATCGGACCGAGGAACAAAGGAAACCAATGGGTAGCTGGCAACGGTGACAAGGCAGGAAGAAAGAGAAGGCACCAGTCCAATCATGCAGCTATAGGTACAACAGTTGATGACCCTTCTTTACTTTTGTACCGTAGCCTTCAATAAATGCCCCAAATTATATATATTTCTCAATAAACTGCAAATTTGAACGTAGTGGGTCACGGAAAAGAAAATGTAAAAACTTGAAATAATTAAACTTCCCTCGTGGAAGAAGTTTATTTGAACGGGTATATCTTTGCTGGCACGGAAGCAACTGCCCTGGAGTTCAGCAAAATTGCAGTTGGCTCTACTGATTGGGATTACTACAGAGTTGCTGTGGTATGACGATGAAAATCTTGATTTCAAAGAGAGTAATGCTTGAGACAAGTTGGATCAAATGGTAGTTGTGCTCGATGATCGAACTTGCTACTGCCCTTCTAGATTGTGGGACCTTTGTTTCCTCACTGGGTTTGGAGTTAGCATTCTTGTTCAAAGATGACAAAGTTAGTGCAGCAAAGAGATGTGGAATTCGCGGTTATGCTATGTTTTCTGAACGGAAATATAATTTTCGTGGCTAAACTTGTGTGGATGAGGATAGTGAATTGTTGAAGATCTAACACCGTAAAAAAAAACAACAACAACGCAAATAGGTAAACACCAGAAAGGACAATTTTACGCTTCAGAAATAAAATGAGAGCATAAGAACTAAAGAAAAGGAACAAAGAACAAAGAGAGAAACGAAACCTAGTGCATGAAAAACATTACACTCTAACATTCAACACATTTAATAGTCAATATTTGTACCATACAATCAAAGCAGCAAACAAAAATAACAATACAAAACCCCTTAAACAAATTCAATAACATACAGAAATCGATGGCGGAGAAACCTAAATAACTACAAGAATTTCTCTCAATGCTATTTCGGATCATAAGACATCAGAAACTTAACAAGAAATAAATGAAGCAATCCATTATTCTTTTCTATTTTTGCAGAAACTTAATAAGAAATAATCAAGCAATCAATTCTTGCATACCAATTGGAGCCCATACCATGACATGCATGAAAAACGCAGAATTAACAGCCAGAACCATCAAGATTTTTAACAAAAACCAAGAATATTAAGAAACGTGAATCAAGAAAAAAATCCCATGCTTGATTCCACTTACAGAAGACTAATAATGATACAGTAAAACAACAAAAATGAAGAATCTTAGATGTTGATGACAAACCAAATGCTGAGCTTGGAGTTGGAAGCAAGAAATTAAAGAAATACAGAAAATTACAGTCAATAAGTAGGAAAATAGGGGTGCATAATTGGGAGATGGCGAATCTAGCGGCAGACATCAGCGATGAGAAGAACAAAAAATTTGAACTTTTGTTCAAATTGGGAGATTTGGCTATAATCTGTAAGAAAAGAAAGAGGAAGGGGGAGGAGAAGGAATCGGGAGAGAATGTCGTCCCCCTAAAATATCAATAGTGTTTGTCAAACGTCAAGTTACAATGTATTAGTAGCGATTGACTATAGTAGAGATGATAGAGCACAATTGGTGTATACTGACAGTTTGACATAAATAAAACATGATCCTTTCCTTAAATAATGACTAAATTCACCAGTCAGTCTGTTGTTCTCTCTGGTATATATACACTTTCAAACTCCTTAATCATCTCCTTGCATTACTTGTCATAAAGTAGGGAAAATTACATTTATACCCCTATGGTTTGATTTAATTCTAAAAACCTCTCTTTTCGTTTGGAATTATATATTTATCTCCCCTATAGTTTGGGTTAAAAACGCACCGACCAATTTTCGACAAAACCACATAGGGTAAACATGATGGAAAATAGCCGATGCCTTTTTAACTCAAACTATTGGGGAGTTAAATGTATAACTCCAAACGAGAGGGAATGTTTTTAGAATTAAGTCGAACCACAGGAGGTCTAAGTGTAATTTTCTCTAAAAAAGACAAAATTAAGTTTCATTAAATTCTATTCAATTTTATATTCATATATACATGTATATACATATATATATATATATATATGTATATGATATATATGTATATGTATATATATGTATATATATACACACAAACATATATATACTATTTATTTTCTATTCAAAACTATTAACTTAATATAACACATACGTGACAAATTTTATGTTTCATTAAATTCTATTCAATTTTATATGCATATATATATATATAATATATATATATATATATATATATATATATATATATAAAGACACACACACACACATATATATGTACTATTTATTTTCTATTCAATTTTATTCCCTTAATAAAACATATTAATGTCTTTAATATAAAAAGGACAAAATTTATTTTTCATTCATTTAGATTCAGTTATATATGCATATATGTATATACATGCATATATATGTAAGCATTCATGCATTGAATATCGTTATTATCTCTAATTTTCATTAGGCAAGCGCAAAGTAAAAAATTACACTTAAACCTCATGTGGTTTGGCTTAATTCCAAAAACCTCATCTCTTGTTTAGAATTATACATTTACCTCTCCTATGGTTTCGGTTAAAAAGGCACCGGCTAGTTTCCGGCATGTTTACCCTCTGTGGTTTTGCTGAAAATTGGCTGGTGCGTTTTTAACCCAAACTATAAATGAGGTAAATGTATAATTCCAAACAAGGGGGAAGTTTTTGGAATTAAGCCAAACCACAATAGGTTTGAGTGTAATTTCTCCCCTAAAGTATTAGCAGCCTTTGTCAAATTCCTTCAAAACATTTACTTAAAGTACAATTTGTCATCTCAATTATATAAAGTTTTCGAATTTGTTGCCCATATTCTTTAAGTGGATCTTAAACTATCAATGGTAGTTGTGAAATAGTATTACGTTCATGCTGATTCAACCAACCATCACTCGATTAAATGATATAAGAATTAAAATATACGAGGAAATTGTAAAAATATAAGATATACTCTTTATGTTTTTTAAAACTGTTAACGAACCAAATCGAATCGAACATTAAGTTTTTGAGTTCGGAGTTGTTTAAACTAACAAACAATTCGAGTCGACTCGTTTAATGTCGAGTCTAAAGATATGTTCGAGTTCGGCTCTTTGAACGAGTCAAACCACTCGAGTTCGGCTTGCACGTTTATATAAACGAATTCAATTAGGTATTTAAACTCGAGTTGTTTAATTAGGATTATCAACAAAAAAAACTCGAAATGAACTCAAATTGTATACGAAAAATTTGATTCATTAAACACCCCTAATGTTTTTTCTACTTACTTCATGCACATAATGCAAAATTTCGCACATTTATTACAAAAAATAACTACACAGAAAAGTTTATTATGCGTACAACCTTACCCACAATACACATCCGTGTTTAAAAAAAAATAAAACTATGTAGCTTTACTAGTGGAGAGTATTTGTGGACTAAGCATGTCTAGAAGATAATTACTTTTAGAATAATCTTACTCATCCGTCTCAATAATATTGTCATGCTAACTGATTTTATTTTTTTGCATAGTTTATTTTAAACTACATAAAAAAGTTAAAATATGACAATATTTTAAGACATAGAAAATAAAATGATAATTTATAGATTTTTATTATAGTTATGTTTGGATTCAATTATTTAAATTTTATAACTCAATAAAATAGATATATTAAGTTGTTGATATGAATAATATAAAATATTAATATGTTACTTTTATCCGGATATCATTAGGGGTGTCAATTGAGCTTTGTGAGCCGAGCTTTGATATACTCAAGTTCGGCTCATCAAAAAATATTAGTCTCACGGCCTAAAAGCGACGAGATAAAACTCACAAAGGTCAAGTCTAAATTCAGTCCGGAGAATTTCCGACCGAGTTCGTACCGACTCTAGCTCGCATATCATCTTTTTTTTTTTAGTAAACATTGTTAAGAAAATTTTACAACAATCAATTGACTGTAAAGGTAAAATAAATTCTTCCATCAAACTTTCATCTATAGAAAAGACAACAAAACTAGTAAACAAAGAATAGTGAATCAGTAATATCCAAACCTTAACTAATATTTGTGAGTTGTAATTGGTACATCAAGAGACATACTAAATAGGTCACGAGAAGTTTAAAAAATCAAAATCTTAAAAATAGTAAGATACCAAGGATATAACAAGATTTCACTTTTGTAACACCTAAGCTTAAGCTCACAAAATATTCACTCTTCTTGTCGTTGAACAACTACTTTAGAGACTTTGTATTCTCATTGAAAATAAAACAAAATATTATGAGTAAATATAATTTTGACTTCATTAAAAAAAATAAAAATTTTGAACAATCAAAATAATATATATATTATATATATATATGTATGTATGTATATTACACATACATAATATAAATATAAGACGGCCCCAGGACATATCTTAGTTGGTACTTGGATTGGTATGGTTCGATTCCAGAGACAGGTACAGTCTGGGTGCCCTAATGATGTCTGGGTCAAAGGCCTATTTTGCAGCCTTGTGTAGAATCCTTACTCATAACCTCATCCAACCTAGGAGGATATAATTGAACTTCTGATTTACATCATCCACGATGCTATTTGGGACTACGGTACCAAGGTATGACCATTTTGATCCAAATATAAGACTGAGCTTAGAAATGGAGGTGAATCTTGTCAATCTGGATCTGCTGCAACCTTGCAACAAGTGGTAAGATATAGCAACCGTGAAAATCCATGGCTTCGAGTGGTTTGGTGGTACCACCGAAATGAAATCTTGATGGCTAATATTCAGGTAGCAAGGGCGGATAAGATGGGCCGACCGTGCTGCCGTCGTTGCCATTGGGTGGCTGTTCTTTGGGAGAGTCATAGCAGCCCGTCGGTGTTGGGGTCCGGTGGTCTTCCGCCGGCGAGGACGGCACCACTGGATGAAGCGCTCAAATTAGGGTTGGAAGTCACGTTTTGTCTCCTGGATATTAATTGGCATTTCATTTTCTTTATGTAATGTAATGTAGCTTTGCTAAGCTTAAGCTCGCTCACTAATAAATCCGACCCTAAATTTCGATCCAAGCTTAACTCAGATCACATTGAAAAAGTGTGTAGATTAAATAAGTTTCACTATAATCATGTTACTAAACGGTGGCTGAGGAGGATCATCAAAACTCTGACGTGCGCTACGGATCAAGCATTAAAAGTTGTGTGCGGCTTCTGTTCAGACGTGTACATTACAACAATTTTCCAAAAATAGATGAATACTAATGCGTGTTCCAGTTAATCAACGGGGAAAATGCCGGATTTGTGACGATCAGGAACACATTCGTGGACAAGGTTCATCTAATCATAGAAAGTTCTATCAATGCAATACACTCCTTAGTATATATTAGTTCATATATCAGTTGTAGTTGATGATAAGAAAGGGAGCTTTTGAATCTCAATTAGACCTACTTGTGAAAGAAGTTAAACATGGAGTTACTAAGTTAACTCTGATAGATCAACAAAATCTGCGGATATAACTAACTACATACTTAAATAAATAAATAAAAAAACTAAAGCAGCAACATTACAAACTTCAAAATGTCACCATTTAAATTTAAATGTACATCACACTGTCTGAAAATGATCAGTGTCAGGAGAGCTTCAGTAAGTTGTTCACAAGATGAAGGCATCACATTTTCTACCCACAGGAATGCTTCACATAAATACTAACACTTGGAGGCTCCCGCCTATGGCAGGGTATGGGAGGGCCGGATGTAGCGGACCCAAAATCCTATCCTTAGTTTCCAAGAACTGGGTGTTCTCAAAAAAATTCCAAGAAGCTGGGCATGTATTTCAAAGCTTCCACAGGCTGGTCAGTTCCTGATTAGCTACCACCTGGAAAAAAGGTTACATTTCCTATTAAGCTATGAAATGAATGTAGGGAAGAGATATATTTCCTATAAATGCTGTGAAAATGAATGTAGAAAAAAGGATACATTCCCTATGTATGCAAGGTACAAGTATAAAGAGTCTGTTTTCATAACACACTGCTATATGGTGTGAATCTACCACTTCCCAACTCATCCGTAATGCAATATCAGGAAGTAGTTGAATGATAAACAAAGTAAATTCAAGTGGAAAAGCCATCAAGTCGAGAAAGTACATTGTTGCCAACCTCAAATATCACTCAAATTCAGATGCCTCTTCTGAATCAGACAAGGGCAAGAGGGTGCATATCCCAAGCACGTGCCCGTGCAGGCATACATAGTACTCGATATAATCCTCGTAAGCTCCCATCCTGCAGCTGGCACTTGGGGGTATTAATTTCGCATGCAGCATGCTCCACAACTTCGTCTTACAATAAGGACACACCTCTGTTGGATGGAGTGGAGCTTCCCTTTTAATCAGCACCTTCCGAACTTTCGATGTTGCAAAGGACTTAAAAATTCCACGAAAGAATCCAATATCACCTTCATCCCCTTGGTCAAGATGTTCACAGGGATCAGCTACATACAAAACATCACTTCTGCATTGGGGTAACAGGAAGCTCTTTCCAGATGTCCTTGAGAATCGTGTCCTGTAAACAAAGTGTCCAGGTATGTAAATGCTATTGAACAGACCACCCTTTTCACATCCAGAACAGTAAATAAGCAACTTTCCAAGAGCCCTCCAATTCCCATCAACACTATGACTGCCACCAGACTGTAAATCAAGTGTCATCCTGGGAGCTCTTGCTTTACAAAACTCCTTCCACAGAACTCATTTAGCAAGATCGTCAAACCATTTACATGAACAAGAAAGCGCTGCAATAGCTTTCGGATTCCAATTCATCTGCTGGAATATTAGAGATACAAGTTCTTCTGATAGATGACCTTTTGTGCACAAACAACTAGCAGAGTGTATACAGCGGTACTGCTTGTTAATTATCATAGCTTCAGCCTCAAACAGCACCAAAAACAATGTCCTCGATCTGCAGAACCACAAGGGGATAGTCACTATTTTCAAGAGTGCTATAAGACCATACAAGTTGTGAGAGCATAGACGGATTACAATCTAAGATGATTATTTATATCAACAGAGCAAGAACCCCAGGGTAGCCGTCATTAACATGACAAATGACCAAAAATACCAAGAACATGAGTTTAAGGACATTGATGTACAAGTGGGCAAGTAAACCACTCTGAGGCCAGAAGAGAAAACTAGACAACGAGGACAAAAAGCGAAACCTTAACTGGCCAGAATATCAGCCTACAACTCTGTGCTTCAATTTGGCAGACACAAATAACCAACAAAAGTCCATACAAACAGAAAAAGACAAATTTTGTCGGGACACTGTTTCCCTACTGCGCTATATCAACGAAACCAACCATTCTTCGTACAAAGATCAAATATAAAGCAGCATTGGGAGCGGCAAATCATCAGGAAGGAGCTATATATAGAGATGTCGAGTATATGACGAGCACTTTGATGCTAATTTGACAAGATTGAGATCAAAGCATGAAATAGCTGAAATTGGAAAATCAACCAAATGAAAAGCAGGATGAATTAGGCTAATCAGGAGTACCAAGGTGAAAACGTGATTACGAAGCTCAGGACAGCAAATGAAACCTGTCCAAGTACACAGATTACCGAAATATTACACCCAACAGTCAATAAAGGCATAGAAACACATCGACTGCAAGCTGGGGAAAATCAAATAACCCTAATAAAAAATCAAATTCCCACCATTGCATAATTGAAGGATTCTTCTTAAATCGACAGCTAGCAACTGAAAACAAATTTCAACCCCAAACAACCAAAAAATAGAAAAAACAAATATTAAAATATAAAATAATAACTGTGGGTTTCAGTTTCCAGCAGGAAATCGATTCACCGGCGAGCTCGGAGTAGAGTTAAAATCAACGGCACCAAAATCTCACCTGAGCTCAGGTTGACTAACTACCAACAAATGTCAGCAAAAAAATCCAGCTGCATGTGAGAAAGTGAGCCCAGTGAAGGAAAAAAATATTGCTGGCAAAAGTGCAGGAACAGATTGTTGAGGAATCAAAAGGGAAGGTAGCAATAAATAATTCAAATCAAGAGATCCGCAGAAACGTGCAATTTAATAGGGTGAAATTGTTCCATTATGAGAAATTTTAAAATCAAGTGGGAGCCGGAGGAATCGGCAGTGACAGGAAAGATAACAAATTGTTTCGATATGTTGAACAAAAAAAAAACCATTTCTTTACTTTTCTCGGGATTAAAAATAAAGTTAAATGCAGATATGTTAATCGAACCGAACAGTTTGTAAATTGTTTGAGTTTGATTCATAGTCGGTTCGAGTCTTTTCGTTAATTTTAATTAAATGAGTCGAATTTGAACACCTATTTGTGTTCGTTTAGTTAAACAAGTCAAACTGTTCGGCTCGTTTAAACAGTTATATCGATATCGAGCCGAACTCGAATCAATTTTAAAGCTTGTTTAGCTAAAAAACCGAGTCGAACGGTTTTTTTAGTTAAATGAATCTGAATTCGAAAACCTAGTATTTGATTCGGTTCAGTTCGTTAACACTCCTAGTTAAATGTAGTGGTATCCGATTATTAAGTAGAGTATTTTTTTTACATGTTTTGAATTCGAGCTTAAGCACGATTTTTATATCATATATATTCAATCTCAAACTCGAGCAGAGTATTTTTGAAATTTTTTGAATTCAAGCTTGAAAACGGTTTTTATATCCTATTCGATTACAAGCTCAAACTCGAGCATATCTGAACTCGAGTCGAATTTGAGCACTAATCGAGCATATTTCGAACATGAGTAACTGTGGTTTTTTATTCTGAAAATATAAGTATATATAGAAACATGCATTTTTAACTGATATTATTGAACAATTATTATTTTGTTTATATATGAAAACATATTATCATTATAGTATTGTTAAGTTACCATTTTTAATTATTCGTTTCAAAAGAAAATATTAATATAATGTCAAAACATGTCTAATTTTCATTAAGTTCGATTGCATTCATGAACTAACAATTCGAACATCAATATATTTAAGATTGACTTGCTAAAATTTTGATGCCTTTCTTTCCCATGGCATAATCTCTCTCTCTTTTTTTTCTTTGATGCCTTTCTTTCCCATGGCAACGAGGAACATGTAAATAAAAAAATTTCACTTTAAATTTCGGACATCAACATCGCACTGCTCATAGTATTTCCCGAACAATATTAAAACTAAACGAAGAAATGGTATAAGATACAGAACCGCATATTACATCCCTAATTACATTCCCGTCATTATTGCAATTTGCTACATTTTTTTTATCTTGGATTACATCATGAAGACAGTGATTTTCTAACAGATTTGAAATGCTACATACACTAGTGCACTGAAATTAATAATCTATGTAAGACGTGTATATGGAAATTTTGTAATAGTTAATTCTAATAAGATACTGGTTGCTATTACTTCTTCAACCAATGCACAACATCTGACCTGAAATTCTATCATACTAAATAACAAGATTCCGGTTTAAATTCTCAATAAGGTAAAAACATGTAGCGCCCCGCTCCCGAGCTCCATCCTCGGTAACGGTGCACCCGCCGTATCTCACTCAGGAGAATACAAGGCGTCATACCAACCTGCTACACGTCAGCGTTGACATAGAAAAGTTTTCCTTTTCTTTCTGCGGAAACGGTAAGTCACAACACCAAATTCGAAATTAAATAACGTTAAGAAAAGGACACCATTATTCTCAGGCTGACCAGGCCTTACAAGTCAAGGTCAAAAGTCTAAAAGCATGGAATTGTTTTCATAAAGTAAAACTGAATATTAAAATGTCTGTGTATCCCAATGACATCATAAGAATCCCGTCTCCGTCCTCGTTGTAGTCATCTCTACGAGTCACTCGGCCCATTCCACGGTGTCGGACCCGTCCTCAACGAAAACATAATCACATTCCGCATCGTCTACATATGGAATAGTAGGAGTGAGTGATGGTAATCACCCAGTAGGTGCCTCTCAAAACAACATGAATACTTACATACTCAAATTGGTATCAGCACGTAGCACATAACACAGCATGATAAGTCTTATACGAAAAGTAAACAGTCCACAGAAGATGCATGCGCAATTACGTGATGCATGCTCAAATAACGTGTCACACGCAACAAGAACCATGTCAGGCAATATGCTCCTAGACCTATGCAATGCATGACCCCGGGTCCTAACTCCAGCATCTTGGTCTCTAGCCACCATTCGCTGTTTTGACACCCATGCCCTGTAGACACAGTATGTCTCATGACCCCGGTGCCCTATAGACACGGTAAGTCATCCCGATACCCACGCCCTATAGACGCAGTATACCTCATGCAAACCGGCATCATGGTCACTAGCCACCACTTACCGTTTGGACACCCACGCCCTGTAGACGCAGTATGTCTCATGACCCCGGCGCCCTATAGACACGGGAAGTCATCCCGATACCCACGCCCTATAGACGTAGTGTACCTCATGCAAATGAACGTGCCATGAATGCAAGAGAAAAGAAAAAAAAAACGGTTGGATGTCATCCCCTGACGTCGATCGATCGACGTCCAACTGAGACACGTCGAACCCTCACTCAGTTGACGTCGATCGATCGATGTACTTCTGAGGTACATCGAACCCTCACCTTCTGGACGTCGATCGATCGACGTCCAGCTGAGGCACATCGAACCCTCAGCCACTGGACATCGATCGATCGATGTCCCCGTATTTCAGAATTTCCATTCTGAAATTTCTGCAATCCAATCCTCAATCCCATTCAACCTTTCACCCCATCCCCCATATCCATAATCGCATAACGACATCTCAACCCCACAAAGAACGTACATCAACGAGATCACATTGGTATCAAAACAAATACGGAAAAATAAACACCTTGGGCAAATAAACAAGATCAAATCAATTACGACAACAACAAGACATAAAAATACCATTTTTCCTACGCAAGCCTTCATACCGTTTTGAGGGAAAAAATCAATATGCACCTACCTCGATCCTAGCAAGCGTTGATTGATATAGAAAGATGTGAGGATCTGGTGAGCGTTTGATCCCTTCTTCCTGAACCGTGGATCAAGGATCCTTCGTTTCCTTCTCTTTTCTCCTTATGGCCGAAATTGATTGGGAGAGGGGAAGAGGGAGGCAGCCGCTAGAGAGAGGGTGAGGGGGAGATTAGGGTTAATCAAAAATCTAAGTGAGGGATTTAAGGAGGGATGAGGGTGATGATTAAGGAAATTTAGGAAAAGATAGAATTTTATAATTTCAAACATTTAGTTAACATTTATCTCTATCCCCTTTTCTTTCCCTCTTTTTTTTTTTTTTTTTTTAACACGGCTATAACATCCTACCCCCTTACAAAAAGTTTCGTCCCCGAAACTTGCCGTACCTTATTCGAATAGGTGGGGATAGCGGTTGCGCATTTGTTCCTAGTTCCCACGTTGCCTCATTCTCCCTATGGTTGCTCCACTGGACCTTCACGTAAGGAATAATCCTCCTCCTCAGCTCTTGATCCTTCCGGTCGAGAATTCTAATCGGTACTTCTTCATATGATGCGTCGGGTCTAATCTTAAGTGGTTGAGCATCCAATACGTGACTAGGGTCAGGTACATACTTTCTCAACTGGGAGACGTGGAACACATTGTGCACTTGAGCCAACATTGGAGGTAGTGCCAACTTGTAAGCTAAATCTCCAACTTCTCGAGTATCTCATACGGCCCGATGAACCGAGGCTTCAACTTTCCCTTGACTCCAAAACGTGTCACACCCTTCATGGGTGACACCTTGAGATAGACTTTTTCTCCTTCTTCGAACTCCAAAGGTCGTCTCCTCGTGTCGGCCCAACTTTTGCTTCTATCTTGAGCCGTCTTAAGACGTTCACGAATCAGCTTCACCTTTTCCTTAGTTTGCTCGATGATCTCGGGAGCCGTCAATCTACGCTCACCAACTTCGTCCCAGTGTATAGGTGACCTACACTTTCGTCCATATAAGGCCTCGAAGGGTGCCATGCCTATGGCACTGTGGTGGCTGTTATTGTAAGAGAACTCTATCAACTTGAGCATGCCATCCCAATTTCCTTTAAAATCCAATGCGCATGCCCTCAACATGTCCTCCAAAGTCTGAATGGTCCTCTCAGATTGACCGTCAGTTTGAGGGTGGAAAGCAGTGCTCAGTCGTAACTCAGTCCCCATCTTCTTCTGACATGCTGCCCAAAACTGGGATGTAAACTTCGGATCACGATCGGACACTATACTGACTGGCACTCCATGGAGGCAAACAATGTTGTCAATGTACAGGGTTACCAACCTCTCCATGGTAAGTCCGGTAGGGATAGGCAAGAAGTGAGCGGACTTAGTCAGTCGATCCACAATTACCCATATCACATCATTCCCATTTCTTGTCTTTGGAAGTCCAACCACAAAGTCCATGGTTACATGTTCCCACTTCCATTCGGGTATCTCTAGTGGTCGCATTAGTCCACCGGGTCTTTGATGTTCTGCCTTAACTTGCTGGCAAACAAGGCACCTTTCCACAAACTCGGCAATGTGCCTCTTCATGCCACTCCACCAATAGTGTCTCTTTAGATCATTGTATTTTCGTAGCACCAGGGTGAATAGACAGTCTCGAATTATGTGCCTCCTTCAACAACTCTCTCCTGAGTTCCTCGACATCCGGTACACAACCTTCCTTGGTACCACATACTGCCGTCGTCATGAACTTGAAATCCATCCACTTGGTTGGTTAACATTCTTTCTCGCGTCTCCCTAATTGTTGCATCGTTCTTCTGTGCTTCCTTAATCTGGTCCACCAAGGTTGGAGTGATAATCAGCGTCGCCAGAATGTCTGCGGTAGAATCTACAAGATCCAAATCAAATTCTGCCATTTCTTTTTCTAGAGTAGCCTGCCGTGCATGGCCGACTTCCTACTTAAGGCATCAGCCACTCGATTGGCTTTCCCCGGATGATAACTGATGGTCAAGTCGTAATCTTTCAACAACTCCAACCATCTCCTCTGGCGCATGTTCAGCTCCTTTTGCGTGAACAGATATTTAAGACTTTTGTGATCAGTGAACACTTCGCACTTCACTCCATATAGATAGTGACGCCAGATTTTCAGGGCGAACACCACCGCTGCAAGTTCCAGATCATGAGTCGGATAATTCTGCTCATAGGGCTTTAGCTGTCGTGAAGCATAGGCAATGACCTTGTCGTTTTGCATCAACACGCATCCTAGCCCGTTCTTAGAAGCGTCCTGTAAATGACAAACCCTTCTAACGCGGAGGGCTGCGCAAGAATAGGGGCTGTGGTCAGTCTCCTTTTTAGCTCAGCGAAGCTTTGCTCACATTCGGTGGTCCATTCAAACTTCGACTTCTTCTGCGTCAGCCGGCTCAGAGGTACGGCGATGGATGAAAAGCCCTCTACAAATTTCCTATAGTATCCAGCCAATCCAAGAAAACTCCTTACTTCGGTCACATTAGTGGGTCGAGGCCACTCAGTGATCGCCTCTACCTTCTTTGGATCCACAGAAATCCTTCTTCCGAAACCACATGACCCAAAAAGGCTACACTCTTCAGCCAGAACTCACATTTGCTGAACTTGGCATACAATTTGCTTTTCCGAAGGGTCTCTAGAACCTCTCTCAGGTGTTCCGCATGCGTCTCTTCGTCAGGGGAGTATACCAGAATATCGTCAATGAACACTACAACATACTTATCTAGTTGTTTCCGAAATACTGTGTTCATTAGATCCATAAAGGCAGCTGGGGCGTTGGTTAGTCCAAAAGGCATAACCAAGAATTCGTAATGGCCATAGCGTGTTCGGAAAGCGGTCTTGGCTGTATCCCCAGATTTGATCCTCAGCTGGTGATAACCGGATCGCAAATCGATTTTGGAGAACACCCTTGCCCCCTGGAAGAAATTTCATTAGTGGTGTACATTAACGAATAATTTAAAGTTCAAGTTAAAATTCTAGTTTATCATTACCCGTAGCTGATCAAAGAGATCCTCGATTCGGGGTAAGGGGTACTTGTTCTTGATAGTGATCTTGTTGAGCTCCCGGTAGTCTATACATAATCTCATGCTTCCATCCTTCTTTTTCACAAAGGACTGGAGCACCCCAGGGTGACACACTGGGTCGAATAAACTTACGGTCCAGCAGTTCTTGTAACTGCTCCTTCAACTCTTTGAGCTCTGCTGGAGCCATGCGATAGGGTGCCCTGGATATGGGTTCAGCACCAGGTATGAGGTTAATCTCGAACTCTACCTCTCTTTCTGGTGGTAGTCCCGGTAACTCCTCGGGGAAGACTCTATAAATTCTTTTACCACCGGGATTTGATCGATCTGCGGAACTTCCTGTTCAGCACCCATTGAGTAAATAAAAATCCTTCTCTCCCTTCTTTAGTGCTCGAAACGCCTGAGCCGCAGTCAAATAAAGTTTCTGAGGTGCCTTCTTAGATTTAGGGTTCCCTTGAAATATAGTTTCCCCCAGTTCATGTGCTTCATGCTGACTTGGAGTTGTCGGCAATCAATTTGCATGGTACCTTGCTAAGAAGTCCATGCCTAGAATAACGTCAAAATCGTACATCTGAATTGGTATCAAGGTCGCAGAGAACTGCAAGCCGTTAATCTCCAATCCACATTCCTTGTAACGATGATGTGACACTAGTACTTGGCCACCAGCGGCTTGTACGCGATAGGGAGTCGCAAGCCATTCGGGGAGAGCACCCAGCTTCTTGGCAAACCTCTTTGCCACAAATGAGTGACTTGCCCCACTATCGACAGAACGTTGGCTGGCACTTTGTTAATTAAAATTACTCCTATCATATTTCAAGGTTTAGTACGCCACATAACATGACACACATAAAGTTCATTCCAACTTCAAAATTAATACATAATTAAGTGTACCTGTCACCACGTCGCCCGACTCCTCGACTTCTGCATCGTCATCGCATGTACCGAGCATTGGTTCGACCCCGTCCTCCTTGCTGCGCTTGGGTCTGCGGATTTACTTGAGCAGGTGCAGTGCATTCTCTAGATATATGTCCCGGCTTCCCACAGTTGTAGCACACCCGCTGAGTTTTCCAACACTGTCCCGGGTGGGAACGTCCGCATAGGGTACACTGAGAAACAGGTGCCACAGCTCTCGCTGGCTGTGCATCAGTCGGTGCCGGTCCTTCAATCATTAGGGCCTGACTCCCTGCATTCTGCTGTCGCTCTGGTCGGAGAGGTTGCCCAGGCTGAGGGCGTCGGGGCACCTTCAGCCATCTTCCCGATCTGCCCGTATGCACTTCTTCACGGGGTCTCTTAAGTCTATCCAGTGCAGCAGCCCTGTCCAAGTTCCTCTCAACCCGTCTGCACACCTCGAGTAGACCCTCAAATGTCGTGGGCTCTGCACACACAATAGCTTGCTGGATGCGGAAACTCAACCCAGTATGAAACTTCAGCATTTTAGCCTCCTCATTGTCCATGATACAAGACATGTACTGCCCCAACTCATGAAACTTCTCAGAATACTGATCAATTGACATGGATCCTTGTGTCAGCATCTGGAATTCCGCCATCCTCCTTTGAATAGCACTACCCGGGACGTAGTGATTCTTATACTCCTCCACAAACTGTTCCCATGTCACTGGTGGAGTCAGTTTACGCTTCACCCCATTCCACCACCTTTCTGCTTCCCCTTCCAGGAACGGAGTCGTGGTTTCTACTTTCAGATTCGCGGGCACCTGAATGAGCCTTATCTGTTCAGTCACATTTTTAAGCCAGATCTCGGCTTCCTCAGGCCGAGTGGTACCCCTGAACATTGGTATTCGGGAGTTCTGCATCTCCCTGTAATAGAACCTCAGACCTTGCTGTGTGTGCGGGCGGTGGCGGTGGCGGATGTTGTTGCTGTTGCTGCTGAGTGTGCTGAAGTATTTGGGCAATCTGTGCCTGTTGCTCTGCCATCTGGGTATATTGCTGGGCCATCTGGTGTTTGCTGATGGGCTATTAAGGCCGTCAGATTGGCCAGTGTATCCGCGAGGTTTTGGGGAATCGCCCCTTGCCCCTGTCGTTCGTCTCTGTCATTTCCATCATTCCCTGATGGTTCACGACGTGGAGGCATGTCTGTAGATGATTAAAGCAAGTTAGACAGGTTGACTTAAGAGTATTGAAAAGAAGTAAGGGAGGGAGGTCGAAGGAAAAGGTAACATACCCCGTCTACTTACTAACGGCACTCACCAACCAAAACCCAGTCATAGCTTATGTCTACTTCGTTTTATTCAATTTCGAAAAAAAATCATTTGAAAACGGATCGTCACTTATCCTAGGGTAATTAACTAATCTATTACGTTCCCGAGGCGTATCTGAAGCCATGGGCTCTGATACCACCTGTAGCGCCCGCTCCCGAGCTCCATCCTCGGTAACGGTGCACCCGCCGTATCTCACTCAGGAGAATACAAGGCGTCATACCAACCTGCTACACGTCAGCGTTGACATAGAAAAGTTTTCCTTTTCTTTCTGGCGGAAACGGTAAGTCACAACACCAAATTCGAAATTAAATAACGTTAAGAAAAGGACACCATTATTCTCAGGCTGACCAGGCCTTACAAGTCTAAGGTCAAAAGTCTAAAAGCATGGAATTGTTTTCATAAAGTAAAACTGAATATTAAAATGTCTGTGTATCCCAATGACATCATAAGAATCCCGTCTCCGTTCCTCGTTGTAGTCATCTCTACGAGTCACTCGGCCCATTCCACGGTGTCGGACCCGTCCTCAACGAAAACATAATCACATTCCGCATCGTCTACATATGGAATAGTAGGAGTGAGTGATGGTAATCACCCAGTAGGTGCCTCTCAAAACAACATGAATACTTACATACTCAAATTGGTATCAGCACGTAGCACATAACACAGCATGATAAGTCTTATACGAAAAGTAAACAGTCCACAGAAGATGCATGCGCAATTACGTGATGCATGCTCAATAACGTGTCACACGCAACAAGAACCATGTCAGGCAATATGCTCCTAGACCTATATGCAATGCATGACCCCGGGTCCTAACTCCAGCAATCTTGGTCTCTAGCCACCATTCGCTGTTTTGACACCCATGCCCTGTAGACACAGTATGTCTCATGACCCCGGTGCCCTATAGACACGGTAAGTCATCCCGATACCCACGCCCTATAGACGCAGTATACCTCATGCAAACCGGCATCATGGTCACTAGCCACCACTTACCGTTTTGGACACCCACGCCCTGTAGACGCAGTATGTCTCATGACCCCGGCGCCCTATAGACACGGGAAGTCATCCCGATACCCACGCCCTATAGACGTAGTGTACCCTCATGCAAATGAACGTGCCATGAATGCAAGAGAAAAGAAAAAAAAACGGTTGGATGTCATCCCCTGACGTCGATCGATCGACGTCCAACTGAGACACGTCGAACCCTCACTCAGTTGACGTCGATCGATCGATGTACTTTTGAGGGTACATCGAACCCTCACCTTCTGGACGTCGATCGATCGACGTCCAGCTGAGGCACATCGAACCCTCAGCCACTGGACATCGATCGATCGATGTCCCCGTATTTCAGAATTTCCATTCTGAAATTTCTGCAATCCAATCCTCAATCCCATTCAACCTTTCACCCCATCCCCCATATCCATAATCGCATAACGACATCTCAACCCCACAAAGAACGTACATCAACGAGATCACATTGGTATCAAAACAAATACGGAAAAATAAACACCTTGGGCAAATAAACAAGATCAAATCAATTACGACAACAACAAGACATAAAAATACCATTTTTCCTACGCAAGCCTTCATACCGTTTTGAGGGAAAAAATCAATATGCACCTACCTCGATTCCTAGCAAGCGTTGATTGATATAGAAAGATGTGAGGATCTGGTGAGCGTTTGATCCCTTCTTCCTGAACCGTGGATCAAGGATCCTTCGTTTCCTTCTCTTTTCTCCTTATGGCCGAAATTGATTGGGAGAGGGGAAGAGGGAGGCAGCCGCTAGAGAGAGGGTGAGGGGGAGATTAGGGTTAATCAAAAATCTAAGTGAGGGATTTAAGGAGGGATGAGGGTGATGATTAAGGAAATTTAGGAAAAGATAGAATTTTATAATTTCAAACATTTAGTTAACATTTATCTCTATCCCCTTTTCTTTCCCTCTTTTTTTTTTTTTTTTTTTTTTTTTTAACACGGCTATAACAAAACATATGTGATATCTTTAAGTCCACTGTCTCTTCATTTTAGTTATCAGTATTAGATTATGCTAGCTATAAGTTTATATGCACATAATGTTATTTAAGGAAGTTAGTACGCACATAATGTTATTTAAGGAAGTTTAAATGCATTAGGATGTCAGTATAACATATATTCTCTATAAATATTTGAATAATAATATAAAAGTTTCAAGTATTGTCAAGAGTATGTTTTTCATATATATCAATAGAACTAACTTGTGACATTTTATCACCTCACCAATTTCTATTGATGCTCACAAGCTCTTATACATTATGTTTCTTTTTTCTTTTTCCTTTTTTGGTTGACCAATTCCATTTGTGACGTTGAGATCACGGATTCGAGCTGTGAAAATATAGAATAAGGTTGTGTACATCAGGTCGCAAAGCGACCTGTTTTTTATCTGGATTCTATGCAAACGCAGAAGACTAGTGCATATTTAGAATTGTGACCTGTTCTTTCTCTCAATCCTATGCAAACGCAGAAGGCTAGTGCATATTTATTCTAAGACCATCTCCAATGGGAGCACCAAAACATCAAATTGGTGCAAAATGTCACTCCAACCAAGCACCAAATTGGTGAAATGAATAGTGTTGCACCAAATAGGTGCAACACTATTAATTGCACCAAATCACTATTCATCCTCCACATTATCATTTTAAGAATATTAATTTAATTTTAATTTCATTAATTTCGTTATAAAAATTTTAATTTCGTTAATTTTGTTATAAAAATTTTAATTTCGTTATAAAAAAATTATATAACAAAAATCTGAAATATACTTACATTAAATTTACATGAATGTTAAATTTGGGTTAAAATATTTATAATAATGAATTAAAAATAGAATGATAGAAGAATCTTTGAGGGAATATTCTTATTTGTTGTTAGATTTGGTGTTTGTGGTTAGAGTACTTTTTATTGTTTATTGTACCAAAATAGGTGATTTGGTGCAAAATTTGGTTGTTTTGGGTTGGGATGACCTAAATAGTTTGAATATTTTATGAAGCAATAGTTTCTAAGACTTGATTGGTCGGGCGGCGATGCCAAATAACGACTCGCCGGCTGCTTATTTGCAATTACATCTGCAGAGAATTTTGAGTTATGAAAAAACTTGCCGCTCTGTATCATTTTGGGAATGCTAAATCAATCAATAAAAGTTCCAGTTTTCAATTGGCTGCAGAGAATTTCGCTCCTTATTTAGAAAGATGTACCGATATTGATTCTTTGAAAAAGGTGCACGCTTACCTACTGGTAAACGACCTTAAAAGCAATATCAGTTTGGTCTCTAAGCTCATTAATTCCTACGCAAGACTTGATCTTGTTACTGAATCCAGATGCGTTCTTAACCAGATCAATTGTGATACACTTCCCCAGTGGAACTCACTTCTTGCACAATGCTCTAAAACTGGCAATAGTAATGAAGTACTTAGGCTTTACATAGAATTAAGGCAAAGAAAAAGTGGCGTTGATAGTTATGCTGTCACGTCAACTTTAAAAAGTTGTATTGACTTGGGAGATTTGGGTTTTGGAAGAAGTCTCCATGTCGATGCTTTTAAGTTTGGATTAACTACTGGTTCTTTTGTAGGTTCGTCATTGATTAAATTGTATTCGAAGTGTGATGACATTGCGGTGGCGTCTAAAGTGTTTGATGAAATAACTGAGAGGGATGTTGTCGTCTATACTTCTTTGATTACTGGATATGCTCAGCTTGGTGGGCGAGAGGCCTCCAAAGCATTTAGGTTGGTACAGAATATGCAGAGGGAAGGTCTTGAGCCAAATCGTGTAACTTTGGTCTGCTTACTTCAGGCTGCCGCAGACTTAGGTGCATTACAAGAGGGAAAGTCAATCCAGGGATGTGCTATTAGAAGAGGAATTGGTTTGTTGGATGAAGTATTTGAAACTTGTCTCAATGACATGTATATGAAGTGTGGTCTTCCTGACAAAGCGACATTGGCCTTGGAGAAAATGAGTAGAAAGACAGCTGGTGCTTGGAATGCTTTGATTGCCGGTCATCTTCAGTCTGGAAGGCCATTGAAATCTTTGCAAGTTCTCCATCAAATGATAAATGAAAACAGTGCACCAGATTCAGTCACTTTAGCAAATGGGTTGCTTAGTTGTGCCTATTTAGGGGATCTGCTTCAAGGCAAGTGTATCCATGGCTATATATTACGAAATGGCATTAAACTTGACCTTGTTGCTACCACTGCTCTAGTAGATATATACTCAAAATGTAACCACTTGAATGAGGCAAAAGTTATTTTTGACCGAATAGAGATGAAAGATGTGGTTTCTTTTAACGTTATGATGACTGGTTATCTTGAAAATGGATTTGCTTATCAAGTGGTGGACCTAGTTGGAGAAATGTTACAAATTGGTCTAGTACTAAATGTAAGTACCATGTTAAATTTGCTTTGTGCATTTTCCTGTCTGAAAGACATAAGACAAGGCAAGTGCCTGCATGGATATGTGTTCCGACATGGGTTTGGAGATAATACTGATATTGCCAACCAGCTTGTAAATATCTACGCAAAATGTGATTGCATGAATGGTGCAAGACATGTGTTTCTTAAGATGAAGAACCAAGATACGATCTCATGGACAACTATGATAACCGGGCTTGTTAATCATGGCCAGGCTGAGGAAGCTGTGGATTGCTTCCGGCATATGCAATTAGAATCCCTAAATCCTGATTCTGTCACTTATATAAGTCTGCTTCAGGCTTTTTCTCGGCTTGGATGTTTAGGTTCAGCAAAAGAAGTTCATTGTCGTGTATATCGAGCATGTTTAGATGATGACGAATCTATCGTGAACTCTTTACTCACTACTTACAGCAAGTGCGGCAAACTGACGTTTGCCAGGAATTTATTTGAGCGCATGGCTAAACAGAATCTGGCTATATGGAATTCTATGATATCTGCATACGGAGTGCATGGGGTCTGTATTCAGGCACTCAAGTTGTTTGAACTGATGAAAGAGGAAAAAGTTGCTCCGGATGACCTAACATTCAAATCGCTGCTTTCTGCTTGCAGTCATTCAGGATATGTAGAGGAAGGACTGTACATTTTCAGGTCAATGAAAGAGGATTACGGGGTAAACCCGTCAGATGAGCACTATAGTTGCGTGGTTGATTTGTTAAGCAGAGCAGGACACCTGGAAGAGGCACATGACCTGCTAAACAGCTTCCCATCCACAGAAAACTCTTCTCCTCTTGGTGCTTTGCTTGCCGGATGCAGAGTTCACACAAATACTGGAATAGGGGAGGTAATTGGAAGAAGGCTTTTGGAGTTAGAGGCACGAAACTCGAGTATATACAGTTCAGTGTCAAATCTATATGCAGAAAATGAAAATTGGGAAGAAGTTGCTAGGTTGAGAGGCGCTACAGGCCAAAAAGGGTTAGAAAGTGTTGCTGGATACAGCTCCTTAGTGTTAGGATGAACAATTGCTAGCCTATACATGGCACAACTATATGCTTGTTCTTATGATGGCTGGACTCTATAGTAAATGGTCTCACATCAGTAACGCTTACTATATGATGCAACAAAATTGCGAAAACCTTCTGTGCAAGTTATGGATGCTCAGATTGTATTTTGCAATCTAGGCAAGGCTTTTAGGTTCGGGCCAGGTAAATAAACCTCAGACTTATAAGTTTGGTTAAATCATGAAAATTGAAATACTGATTCGGTTCAGTATTAGGTGTCTGATCCTCTTGGTGCAGAGACGTTTATCCAGACACTGTGTCAACTGGTAGTCTCGCACATATTTGGTTAATTCTGTTATGAAGACAATAACTGGCTAATGCGTTTGCACTACTGTGGTTCAATGTCAACATCTACTCTGCTCGAAAAGCACCAGATATCAATTTGAGTAAGTTATCAGGAATTTGCTGAGCTTTGAGTTGACATGCAATTCACGGTCCCGTACTTGTCAATGTGCATAGTACGTCCATCACAAATTATATGCTACTGTTGATTCAGGTTTTTTACATGTTGACTATCGAGTTGTAGAGAGACGGAAATGTGCGCTGGTAGTTGCTTTGCCTAACACGGATACATAAAACGTCTGAGGTTTAGACACTATCACATTCTTGTATACCGTGCCATCTGTCATCCTTTTTTTTATATATATATTTTTCCCCCATTTTAGCCAAGGGTGTTACGATTAGAGAGTGGATTCTCTGGGTACTCGGGTGCCTGATGTATTGATGGGTAAATAATGGCTTATGTTTTTGGTTACTGTGGTACTAGGCGTATGGAAAGGCACATGGTGCGGCCCTAGCCCAAGAACAATAACCTGGCGAGAACTCATTCTGCTTTTCTCCCAAAAGAGTAAACAGTAAGAAATATACTCATTATGTCATTTTTAATATTTTATGTATGCTATGTTTATGTGGTGAATGAACATTTTATTGTTTAATACATATGTAGAAGTATTTGTAGCAGGTCAAGAAGTTTCACACTCTTCTAGGTCCTGAACACTTGCTGAGCAAATGCAGAATAAGAACTTTGGGGCCAGAATACTTGTGGTTTTACAGTTTCATCAGGAGTATGCATACAGATATATCATTATCATCCAAATATCTGGTTCCGGAGATTAGTTCTTTCTAGAACCTTGATGGGCCTTTTTTTACTTGGTTTCAGAACTTTTGGCCGGAATAGAGTTTCTCTCAGCTAATGGCAGCTGAAATGCACATGGTTTTTACAGACTGGTGACTTACATTTTTATGGACAACAGCTCCAGGAGGCAACTTCTATTTGGTGGCGCTTATAGTTCATCCTGGTGATGAGTTTATATGAAATGATGTAATGACACATATCCCTTCCCTTCCGTGGCCCGACGTGTAGGGATGTAAAGAAGGTGGAGCAAACAATAAAGCTTCGTAGTTGGATGTTTTCTTGTTCTTATTTTTCCGTCTTCTTTTACTCTCCTTTTTTCCTTTTCTTCAGGCGACCTAATGATATGTAAATATCTCAATAGCTTGTTGTCCAATTTTAGCTTTTACGTCATTGTTATCCTCTCAATTTTATTTGTTTGATTTCCTGACAAATGTCCTCTCCGTGAATATATTATGCTGTCGTTTTAGCTGTACAGAGGCCAGGAGCATGAAATTTTTCTCTTAAAATTAAATACTGTCTGGAAGATTAGAAAGTTGCGATGAAGACGAGGAAAACATCATTCGTTATGTTTTTCTACCATTTAGCTGTATGACAAACGTTGAGATCTTCTAAAAGGAGTCCCTAGTAGACCTAGATTTTACTACTGAAGACTCCTGTCATAAATAGAGTCAACGGGATCAACTCTCTGCTCAGAAGCCGCAAGTTGAGTTCAAAAATTAAATCAGCGAACAGTGTAGGTAAGATAGTCCAGCAGATTGCCTCCACTAGACCGGGTAGAGGTTCTCGATTCTTCCAGCAGATTCTGGAGAAAACAATAAGAGAAGAGTGTTCCAAATAACCATATCAGATACATGTGTGCTGGTCACAGAGCGAGAACTTCTCTTTGAACTTGCACATAATACAAAATCTCAGCCAGAGTGAATGAACGTTGTCATGAGCTTCAAAAAGAATGATCCCGCTGCCCTCGTACAATGCCTAAATCTGAAGCTCTCTTGACATTCTGACAGCATCCAGGAAACAGTTCCCAAGATTTGATCGACCAACAAGATTGCATTAGCCAAGAATTCAATGTAATGCATGACCCTTTGGTCCAAACCTTGCAACTCATGATGCCCATGAAGGAAATCCTTCCATAGACTCAGTAGTATATGATACATGATGAGTTTACAGTTTCATTATGTGAAAGCCAAAATGATCTTTCAAGATTAGAATCCTCACCAGTGATAGTCAAATCTTGGATGAAGTCATAGGCGCTGCAATCTTCCGCTCGGCATATTCATTCACGATGCTAATTGTATTCTGGTTATGCTGCAAAAAGAACTCAGCAAGCAGAAATTGGCTCTTTTCTGATGTCAGATCACCATGGGAACCCTGCTCAGAAGAACATCAAGAATTTTCTGCTAAGCTCCATGGAGTAACATTTAAGAGTAAGACGAAATTGAAGATAATTTCCAGTGACATTACTGCATAGCTCCATCAAACAAAAACAAACTAGAAGTTCTACTATCACATATGCACAGAAGCTAAATCATTAGGAAGCAACATGATGTTTCTAACTTGTGAACTTTCACACAGCCAAGGTGATTACCAAGCGATATATCCAGTCACATACAGCATGGTTCTTAAGAATGCCAGCAGCAACAGAGACATCGAACGAATCAACCATGCTTTTCATTGGAGTGCTGCAGTGCAATCTGATAAACGGAGTGCTTCCGCACTATTTCCCCTGCAGTGCATAGCAAACGATAATAAGACAAGAAACTCCACAAGTGCTACCGCACATTCAACAAATTTCAAGCAAAGCATAGACCGAAAATTTTCAAAAGCACAAAGAAATCAATCAACATACTTACCCTCATTCCCAACAACTATTGCTATAGGGCATGACCAGTCCATATCATAAATGGATACCTAAAGAAAGCACCAAAAACTCCTTCGCTGAAGCATAATCCGAGAAATATAACGAAAGGCAGCAAAATATAAAATCACAAGCTCATTTCGTTACAGCATCTGTTCCCAGATGCGTGGTCGCAATGCGATAAACCACGCAATTTCAGAACTTCAAAGCAGTTGCTGGTGGAACCCGGAGTTCGATATCCAACCATTTCTCAGCACCCATGCTCACATGACTGTTATCCCTGTAGCTGCACAATATCGATAAAAAGGAAACACATACTAAGATGCATTGTGCTCAACACCAAGGCCAAAGTTGTCACTATTATTGCTATTATATTTTTATTATTGGTCCTACTACGATCTTTTTTTTTTTTTTGAGTTTTGGGGGGGGGGGGGGGGGAATCTGTACCCAGTCGAGGTAAAATCTAACCTCAGGAAACTCATCTCCAAGACTTGCATGTAACAGGTTGGTCTGACGATATCAGCATTTGGTGTGAAATCACCAATTCAGACGTGTTCACTGTTAAACAACAATCATTTAACCTAATCGAGTCCCACACTATAGTCTTCACTAATATTGACGCTGCACATATTTTGATCCAGATATGTGCCTTTCTAGTATAATGTAATAATTCGAGTATCAACTGAGTAATGTTATGTACTCGCTAATTTCACTTTGCCAAAAGAAAAATGATGCATCATAAGTGATCTTCTAGACCTAGCCATATGATGACAAATTTTGTGTTGATCCTTTGAATTGGAGTAATTATTCAACTAATAACAAAAAAACATAATAACTAGTAACAAATTTTTTGGCTTGCACAACATTTAACAGCATATGTCAATTACCCTTTACAATGCATGTGTATTTGTATAAAATTTAAAATGAAATGGGTTTGGGCGGGATTCCTGTAATATTTACCTGACAATTTTGACATTCAAAATTGACGTGCTTCCAACGTCAAAGGTTCTATGGTGTAGTGGTTAGCACTCTGGACTTTGAATCCAGCGACCTGGGTTCGACTCCCGGTAGGACCTATTTTGGTATTTTTTTCATGGTGCTTACTCGAGGAAAAAAAAGAACACAATCATTAATCCCTTACTACTGTTTTCCTCGGAAAAAATTGAAGACAATCATTAACCATTTTACTCTGGGAAAAAAAAATGAACACAATCATTTTTAGATTTGGTTGGTCACTCTCTTACTATTAGGCAACTATTTATACAACATTTTACTGATCTTGAGATGACTGGTCATCGGTAGAAATGTCTCATTGACGGCCTAATTGTCCTTAAGAAACGTTACCTTATTTTTATTTTTGCACCATCTCTTATGTAAGTGAAGAAAGTACTGAACAAACCTAATGATAATGAATGGAATTAAACATATGTTTCATGTTATTTTGGGGGTAAATAGAAATAATTAATGATCAAATAAGTTTATTTTTTTCCTAAAAAAGTGCCAAAAGAATGAGTTGGTCTTACAGTTTCAGTTTCATTCTTTTTTCTCTTAGTTAAGACTCCAACTTCTTTGTTTATGTAAAGAAAAATTCTATTAGTTACTCTCGAATGGACCAAAAACAAGAAAAAGAAAAACAAAAGAAACAACAGGTGTAAAAAAAAAAAACTAAATCGTGACTTGGTTTAAAAGGGGAAAAAAAAAGAACAGTGACTCTTTTTTATTCTTACTCCATTGAAACTGGGAGTTGATGGTAATTATTACTAGTGTCTTGTCACCAACATAGTATCTTTCTATTACCTTGAGGCAAAGCCGAAATCTCTCATTCTTACTCCTAACGCCTTATCTCTAAGAAGCATTGTGGATAATGCAAATCAAGAGTTTAGTGGTCTCTTAGGTTGGGTGAAGACTTACAGTGACCCACATAATGTGTCCTCCCACAAACCGCTCTTCGGTCTAACAGCAGAAGAAACACCCACACTGTGGTATCTCTGTAATCGAATTCTTGATCTCTTAGAACAAATCTCAACCCGAATACTAACTGGACTATGTTCTCCGCGATCTTTCAGTTACGTTTCTCTTTTGATGATAGAGAATAAAACTTTTGCATTTACATTAAAATATAAGAAGTGAAAAAGTATATACTTCTTTGTGTTTCTTTTGAGGCAATACTATATGTTTTCTTTCTAAAGGAAAATATAGATTGCAAGAGAAAAATTATGCACCAATATACCTGTATACGTTGCTTTCGTTTCTTTTTTCCTTTATCTTTTCTTTTTCTTTTTAATACATATATTTGATCATTACAAGCCAAATGGTTGGCATTTGGCAATGAGGTTCTTTTTTCCTCCTCTCATCAGTAAAGACAAATAACAAAGAGTCAGGTTAGCAAAGAAAGGAAAACAACCCAGACATGTGTTAGCTGAAATATGAGCTGGAATATAACGATCAATACATCAAAACATGGGGTTCCTACACCCCACCCAGAAAATTTGGGAATGAGATCTCCTCACCCCACTCATGACCGCACGACATATGACAGCAGGGTGAGATGGTGAGGCTAGATGCGGGTGACCCTCATCTAGCTTCACCACCCCACCCTGCTGCCACGTGTCGTGCGGTGACGCGTGGGGTGAGAAAAAGTGAGCGAGGAGATATTATCCCGTAAATTTGTCACATATTCACAATGGCTATGGTACCCTACGCCCATGTCCATCATCATGTTCATGTTCCACGTTAACGAGAAATCAATAGACACACATCAAAAGTTTTCTTACACATGGAGTTTTTATCATGAAACATTATCCAGAAAAATCAATAGACACAAAAATTTTTTTTATCATAACATGTCATGTAAGTTTTGAGAGTTTACATATTATTTACACAAGGTTGAAAAATCTACTATGACAATATTTTTGAAACAGAGAAATTACTATATTAGTAGGTTAAGTTTTCATACTACTTTTTAGTTAACACCTACATAATTTATCTAGTTTATCTTAATTAACAAACTAAAATAGAATTTCAATAGTGATCAAAATAGTTTGACTTCCTTAAATTATGTTCAAATCAAACCATAAAATTATTTTTGAAATGGAGATACTAACTATTATGATAACAATTAGTTACCGTTGCACCGTAATAGAACTAGTCTTGTTTGTTTAATGCAATTTGTAATGTAATATGAAATCCTTTTATTCTAATAGATGAATAATTAGACAACTAGATAAAAACAAAAAGCCAAAAGATCTAATAATTTAAAAACCGATTGAATCATTCAATTATTTAAATTTAGAAAAGAAATAGCTTTTTAACATTACACCTCTCATTTCAAGTGGGTCATGCATTGTATCTATACAGACAATCTTCAAGTACTCAATATAATATAGCTTAATTGTCCCATTAATTCACATGTTGATGGTTCGAATCCTGATACTAGAACTATTTTGATCCTGGACTTGGTCTTGAATTTTTACTCATCGAAAGATATCTTTTAATTTCTTTATAGATTATGATAAATGGTCTCTGTACAATACCATAGTCATAGAATAACAAAAACAACACTACCCCATTGTCTTAGAGGCTCTCGTCTATGACCAATGTATGAGGAGTCGAATGTACACAACCATACCCATGCATTACAAACATCATAGTCATAGACTTCATCCTAAATCTCTATCTGTTCGAAAATATTTTTGAATTTATCAACTAGTTTGATTCCACGGACACTTACGATGTAATGTTCATCTGTTTCTAGTCCGAAAGCTTGGATTACGAAAGACACCTTATGTGAGTCACTGCGTAAGATCTCACTCAATCTAAAAGGTGATTGGACTCTTGATTTATATATTTCACACATGTTTTTAGGACTGAGACGGTAGTAGTATTTCACCTTTATCCACGATAAATAGTCTCTTTAGCACAGAGACGCGGTTCGTTTATGATGAAAAGGTGCTGAAATTTATCCGTTAAAGCAAGGGGTCATGCATTGTTAGAGTATTATATTATTTATCCATTTTATGCAGAAAATAAAATATGTGTACTCCCTGAACTCTACTTATTGTACGAGCCTGCAACTTCTTCGTCCAAAGCCAGCTTCCCCACATATTACTGTTCATTTGTCAGCTACCAAGTTAATTAACATTCATTACTTCTTCTACAGAGCTCCGCCCCCAAAGAGAATTTGAGAAAATTATGGTGACTTTAAGTTTCCGGTCAAGCTGCTTCGGGTGGCCGGCTACGGCAGCGGCGGTGCTGACAGTAGCGGTGCTGGTGATGCTACCTCAAGTCTCTGCCGTTCGATACATGGTGGGATCCAACCATGGATGGAGTCCCAATGTGAACTATACTATATGGGCTCAGGACAAGCATTTTTATCTGGGTGATTGGCTTTGTGAGTTAGATCTCTTTTTTTTTTTCTTCAGATCTACTTGTCATCTTGTCTGTGAGTTAGAATTTTTGTTATTGCTTGATTTAATTTGTGGGTTTTGGTTTTGGGTATACTGGGATGAATCATTTAGCTGAATTTGTGCATTTGCCGATGGCTTAATTTGCTTGATGATGTTATCTATATTGGAAGTACTCAATGATTTTCATTGTATGGGATTCGTAAGTGTACTAATTTGTAGAGCAAGTTAGAGAAAAAGTTTCCCATCCTCTACGTGCATTGAAGAGTCTAGGGACAGAAATCCTCAAATTTCTCCGCCTCTTTAATGCAAAACATTTGGTCTTATGTTGGGAAACATGGGTACAATGCAAGACTTCCTGATTACATTTCTATGAATAAGGTCTATTTTCTTTAACTTTCTTATAATTGTAACTGATATTTATGTCACATTTATATGGGATCTGAGTCATTTCTTATTGATAAAATGATCAACATTGGTTTATCATGTCGCTTAGTTTCCTGTTCAAGTTCTCTACATTGTTGAGACAAACTTTCATCAGGCTACAGGGGTGGTCACTTGGTCAGATCTGGTCCACACAAGAAGTCCCTTTTTGCTATGTACAAGTTAACTTACCTTATATGCAGTAACTTTTCCATAACGTGGCTTACTTAATACCACTCTGTTTTGTGCTAACTTCAATAACTAACTTTGTTCTTGAACGGGTTGTTCAGATATGTTCCAGTTAGGATCTGTACCTAATTGTTGGAATATGAGCTGAAATGCTTCAACATGTAACTCTTTTTCTTGAATGGGCTGTTCAAAAAGTTCCAATTAGGATCTGTACCTAACCCCTGGAAATATGCTGCATGCTGGTCCATAAATTTCAACTTTCCCTCTTGAGTATTCGACTTTTTGCTGGGATTGTTTGGATTTGTCAATATATTGTTGGATTTGATATGCTCATACGTGTAGTGCACGACACATGTGACTAAAGTTACATATCAAACATATGTGGACTTATGTATGTTATATATTATATGTTACTAATGTTACGTAATGTTTGTACGTATCCACACGTTAAGTGATCACTTCGGTATATTAGTGGATACAGTGTAATCTGAATGGATCACTAAATGTGTAGACAGTCATACGGTTACAGTCCTTGATGGTAGGACTCGTAAAGTCGAGACCGTATTATTAATGACATCTGGTCCCTGAGGGACAAGAACCTACAAGTATTCTTCTCGAAGTGTTTTAATTAAGCTATTTAATATATATAATTTATTATATATTTAAGTGGCTGTTTCATATTTAAACGTTTCATAATTGAAACGTTTCAAAGGTTCAGTAAATTCATTTGAAACGTTTGCAGTGGTTTTCACTAATACATGAAACGTTGGCAATTCACAAATGCAGTTCATTTGCATTTTCATTAATATATTAATATATATATATATATATGTATGTGTGCAAGGCAACAATGTAGAAGGCTTTCGTTACTTTCATTTTCTCCATTTTGCAAAGTTCACCGGCAGAACTTTGGTTATTATCCCATTGCTTGCAAAGCACGTATATATATATATATTTATATATATAAAACACTTTCGAGAGGAAAACACACTACCTATTCTCTCCATCGGAATAGTAGTGGTAGTTGTTGATATTTCTTTAGTGGATTCAACAACTGGCGGGTTCATGCATCCCTTGGAAGACACAGTTGTCACACGTGTCAGAACCCCGGCCTACAGCGTTTACCAATGGAGCAAGGTACACTTCCGCATTTATTTACTTTGCTTCTGTGTTCTCTTAAGTGATCCTCGGGTAACGGATTTACGATGTAAATTCCAACATATATGTCTTTGATTCAACCACACCTAATTATACATGCATCTGAAGATTTAAAGAGGATGCAAGAAATGTCTAATGAACATCAGTAACTTTAGATTAGCTAATAAATGTCATCAACAGATTTAGGTTATATACTCTACTAGTTGTTCTCGAATTCTTTTTTAGGAAAATATTAACCAGTTTTAGCTGCTGCTCTCATGTAATATGAACATGAGAGTAAAGAAAAAGTTATACAATTTATAAACCACTTTTTAGCTTTGCGATCATTTACTTGAAGATAGAGAAAACAGGTAAAGCAATCACTTCTTCCCATATTTTTTTTCTTCTTTTTATTCATCTTCCTTGCTGAAATTAGTGGGAGATCCAAAATGCTGCTATTCTTTCTTTACTTCAGTCAGTGGTCATCCTGCTAGCTGCTCATAACAGAACAATCATGGTCCTAGCTACAATTGTTAATTATATTTGTGGATTGCTGTTTTCTGTATTTGTGGTTGGACTTGATAATTGGAATAATAGCGATAGCTACTAACAGGTTCTATACTTGCCAGTTTTCGTGTATGACAGGAACCAGAACAATGTTCTTGAAGTGAACAAGACCAACTATGAAATGTGCAATGCGGAGCATCCTCTTCACAACTGGACTACAGGAGCTGGAAGAGATGTAGTTCCTCTTAATGTGACAAGGGATTACTATTTCATCAGTGGCAAGGGTTTCTGCTATGGAGGCATGAAAATAGCTGTCCATGTCGAAAAACCGTCACCCCCTCCATCAGCTTCCCCTAAAAAGAGTGCTTCTCCTACTCTACGACCATCTTTCGGAGGCCAAATCTTCATAGCATCCATGTCTGCAGTTGCGGTAATCTGGGATTTGTTTCTTCTGCTCTGGTAGCCATGTAGTTCTTGAATTGAGAGGGGAACTTTAGCCATTGGTTGATCTTTTTTATCGGTTGTCTTCCTCAAGTTTGGCAGGATGATGAGTTATTTTTACGTTTCTTTTCTAAAAGATTTCTCCGTTCCTGGCAATTTGAACTGAGTGCTAATATTTCATGGATTAATTTTACGGGATGATGTGTGACTTCTTTATGTTGATCAAATGATCTAAAGAAGAAAGATGTATTGACTATTGAGTATTGAGAGGTGATCTAATTTTACGTGATTTGCGGAGGTCTTAGTTTGCTGATCATTGACTTTGACTCTCTTGACTATTTTTATCAAATTGCCCCATGGAAGCCGAGATGTTCGGGTCTTCCATTATGCAAATATGCAAGTGTGACATGTGATTTTGATTTGTCTTGTGTCTTTCTTTCTATATTATGTTTTCTTTTGGTTTTGATTTTCTTTTTTATGTTATTTTACTTATTTTTATGCAAATACTTTTAGGTGCAAGGGTCACGTTTGCTTACGGGGCAACGAATGATTCAAAGGGTTTTGTGATTAGCTTTTTATTAGATGTGTAGGCTTTAGTCATGTGGTGGATCAATGATATTGTTGAAATATCAACCAAGGTGGGTCAATGTTCAAGATCCGTTCTTGGTAGGGCTGTAAATGAACCAAGCCGTTCGGTTGTTCGGTTCGTTTGGCTCGAGCTCGGCTTGGATAAAAGGTTAATGAACAGAGCTTGAACACCTTTTTCTGTTCGAACTCGGTAAGTGACACCGTTCGTTTATGGTGTTCGGCTCGTTAATGTTTTTCGTAAGTTAAACAAACCAAGCTTGAACAATTAAATATGTTCGTTTATTTGTTGTTCGTAAGTTAAACAAACCAAGCTTGAACAATTAAATATGTTCGTTTAAATAAACGAACAAGCTCGACTTATTCGCTAAGTTAAATGAACCGAGCTTGAACAACGCAATGCTCGGCTCGTTTACAGCCTAAGTAGAAATGTGGCTTGGTGAAACCATAGATCGCCTTTAATGATAAATCCTGAACCGAGCGTAATTCTAAGAGAAATTTGTTGGAGTTATTTGTAAATATTATTGCTTCTGGATAATACTAGTGGATAATATTAGTGGTTGTAGATAAAGTTGAGTTGTTGAAGGATAGGAGATAGGCTTGTTATAATGGTTAGGATATCCCATATTCTTGGGATCACATTTTTGGTTGTTTTACTTATAGTCAGTCTGTACGCATTATACGATTGAGAAATACCAATATCAAATTATACAATTCTTCATGGTATCAGAGCAAACAAATTTGTTCTAGTTTTCATATTGATCGTTGTTCCTCCAGTGGCTATTGTCTACGCCATTTTTATTTTATTTTATTGGGGTGCTCTCTGAATTTTGTCCACTGGCCCCTCAACGTCAATTGTTTTCGTTATTTTTGGTTTGTGTTGTTTCCGGTGGAGCACACAAAGGCGATAACAAAGTCAGTGTTGATTTTTCTCGGTGTCAAGTGGTCAACTACAGCAGATTTTTTTTATTTCATCCATTTTGTCAAAACGACTGGTAGCGATGCAGGCTGAGGTTTCGGTTGATGCTGCAATGTCGTCTACATTTGCAGGTCTCACGCTTGTGCAGCAGCATCAGTTGACACAGTTCATCGAACATTTGAACAGAGGTAATTTTGGGTCGAATATACCGATCGCCAGCAAGAGTGACCCGGGTATCGTACCTTTTATCCCTTCCTTGTCCACTGGTTGGCTTTTTGACAGTGGAGCCAACGCACATATTATAAATAATTTGTCCATGTTTACGACTGTTCTTAACGATAAGGTTGCAGCAACGGTTCAAATACCCGATGGTCGGCATGTCCCAGTCCGAGCGATTGGAACTGTTAAACTTTCAGATTCCTTGACTCTGCATGATGTTTTGGGGGTTCCAGATTTCGCTTTTAATTTGATTTCTGTGAGTCGTTTGGTGAAAGATTCAAACTGTGTACTGACTTTTGGTTCGGCGTTCTGTGTTCTGCAGGAAATGCCGTCGAGAAAGCTGATTGGCGTGGGTAGGCAACATGATGGTCTGTATAGCCTCCTTCTCAATTCGGCCAGCCTCACCCTTGCCGCAATTAAAGAAGATGAGTCAGTCTGGCATCGTCGTATGGGTCATCTTCCTCTCTCAAAATTTCGTTTCATACCTTCTATCGTTGTGTCAAATAAAGAAGTTTTTTGTGATGCTTGTAGTCGGGCAAAGCAAGCGCGTTTCCCATTTCCCGTTAGTACAAGTATAACTTTACAGTCTTTTGATCTTGTTCATTGTGACATTTGGGGGCCTTATAAAACACCTAGTTTATCTGGAGCACACTATTTTTTGACTATCGTTGATGATTATAGTCGCAGTACTTGGGTGTATCTAATGGGTTCAAAATCTGAAACTAGTCGTTATTTGCTACATTTCTTTAATTGGGTCCGTACACAGTTTGGACGTCCTGTTAAACGTGTTCGTAGTGATAATGAGTTAGAGTTTACTAGTACCCCTATTCTTAATTATTATGCTACTCAGGGGATCGGCCCACAAACATCTTGTGTTTACACTCCACAACAGAACGGTGTTGTTGAGCGTAAACACCGTCATATCTTAGAAGACGCTCGCGCTCTTCGTTTTCATGCTAGTTTGCCTATCGAGTTCTGGGGCGAGTGCATTTTAACTGCAGTTTATCTCATTAATCGCATGCCTACTGCTGTTCTCCAAAATAAAACACCTTATGAAGTTTTGATGGGGAAGTTACCCACTTATACTCATCTTCGTGTTTTTGGTTGTCTCTGTTATGGTTACACCCATCGCGGTACTCGTGATAAGTTTGCTCCTCGTTCTGCCCCAGGTATCTTTCTTGGCTATCCACATTCCCAAAAGGGTTACAAAATTTTTGACTTATCTAGTCGCAAAATTTATGTCAGTCGTGATGTGTTTTTTCATGAAACTGTTTTCCCTTTTGGTATGGCCTCTTGTCTTGGCAGTTCTTCATCACCAGTCCCAACGTCCCTTCGTCCGTCTTGTTGGGATGGTGCCGTTCCCCAGCCCGCTCAATTTCCTCCAGCTGATGAGCATCATTCGGCTGATTCTCACCTCCTGGACATCAGCCTTGCTCCTCACGGTGATGCCCCAGCTCCAGTAGGATCACTTCCCACATCGGCTGAGGCCTCTCCCTCAGCTGGTTCCAATTCACTTTTGTCCACTTCCTTCCAGCATTCGGCTGGACAGTCCAGCCCCCCTCCTGTTTCTCAACCTTGCACGCGAGATCGCAGACAGCGTCAGCTGCCGCGACATCTCGCTGATTTCGACGTTGCATTACCGTCTTCCCTTGTGCCATCCGCTGTGCCACCCACATCTACGGCTAATTCTACGGTATTTCCCTTATCCCGCTTTATGTCTTATGCTCGGTTATCACCATCTTACCACTGTTTTGTCACGGCCATCACTAAAGGGGATGAGCCAGTTTCTTTTCGTCGGGCCGTTAAACATGCACATTGGCGTGAAGCAATGCAACGTGAAATATCTGCTCTTGAAGCTAATCAGACTTGGACTGTTGTCCCTTTACCACCTGATAAGCGCACTATTGACTCCAAATGGGTCTACAAGATCAAGTATAATCCTGATGGTACTATTGAGCGCTACAAGGCTCGTTTGGTTGCTCGTGGGTACACCCAGATTGAAGGTGTGGATTTTCATGAGACTTTTGCTCCTGTGGCTAAGTTAGTCACTGTTCGGTGTTTACTTGCTATTGCCGTGGCACGTCGTTGACATATCCATCAGTTGGATGTCAACAATGCATTCTTGCATGGTGATCTTACGGAGGATGTTTATATGCGTATTCCACCTGGTTTTTCGCGTGAGGGGGAGCGCAATGTTTTTAAGCTCCGAAAGTCATTATATGGTTTGCGTCAAGCGTCTCGTAATTGGTATGCTAAGTTTACATCTGCTCTTATTGCCGTTGGTTATGTGCAGTCTAATGCTGATCCTTCATTATTTACATTATCTGCCGAGTCTTCCTTTGTAGCTGTTTTAATATATGTTGATGATGTTATTGTGACTGGAGATGATCTTGCGCGCATCACTGCATTAAAGACTTATCTTGATCATAAGTTTAAGATCAAGAACTTAGGCTCGCTCAAATATTTTCTTGGCATAGAGGTTGCTCGCTCGTCGACTGGCATGGTTTTAAATCAGCGTAAGTATGTTCTTGATATTCTCATGGAGTGTGGGTTACTGGGTTGTCGCCCGGCAAGTACCCCGATGGATCAGAAGGTTCGTTTCGATGACTCGGATCCCTTGATCGATAATCCGGCCTTCTATCGTCGTATCGTTGGTCGTCTTCTTTATCTTACGGTTACTCGTCCTGATATTTGCTACGCTGTTAACACTCTAAGTCAGTTTATGCATGCTCCACGTAAATGTCATCTTGATGCTGTCTTCCATTTATTACGTTATCTTAAGCAAGCTCCAGGCCAGGGTCTTTTCTTGTCCGCCACGACACCCTTGCGACTTACAGCATATTGTGATGCGGACTGGGCTGGATGTCCCGTCACTCGGCGTTCCACCACAGGTTATATGGTGTTTCTTGGTACCACGCTTATTTCTTGGCGTTCTAAAAAGCAACCTGTTGTTTCTCGTTCGTCTGCTGAGGCTGAGTATCGTGCTATGGCTTATGCCACTAGTGAGATTGTTTGGCTTCGCACGCTCTTGCGTGACCTTCGGATCCCGGTTTCTCAGTCCATTGCGTTGCATTGTGATAATCAAGCGGCTTTACATATCGTTGCTAATCCCGTTTTTCATGAACGTACTAAGCATATTGAGATTGACTGCCATTTTGTTCGGCAGCATTATATCGCAGGCCATGTTTTGCCGTGTAAAGTTCCCGCCGCACAACAGTTGGCCGATGGCCTCACTAAGCCCTTGGGTCCGGATAATTTTCGTCGTTTTCTTGGCAAGTTGGGCATTGTCAACATTCATGCGCCAACTTGAGGGGGGGTGTTGGAGTTATTTGTAAATATTATTGCTTCTGGATAATACTAGTGGATAATATTAGTGGTTGTAGATAAAGTTGAGTTGTTGAAGGATAGGAGATAGGCTTGTTATAATGGTTAGGATATCCCATATTCTTGGGATCACATTTTTGGTTGTTTTACTTATAGTCAGTCTGTACGCATTATACGATTGAGAAATACCAATATCAAATTATACAATTCTTCAAAATTAATATTAAATAATCACAATGGGTATCGTAAGATATAAGATCATATGAAATAAAATTGGTTATGATACTATATTAAATCAGATTTTACCTTTCAATAACGTTCATCATATGACGAAACTAGTGGACGCTCATAATAAACCATTCATTGTCTTTAACCCTTGTTGGTTATGGTTATAAAATCATACTTATAATTTTATTCAATAAAATACCATCATTTAGATTGAAGGGGTATGATAAAACTACATTAGAGGTGAGCATTATTCAATGAATTTATGTCTCAGGGCGTAACTCAGCTGGTTCTTAGGCAATAGATTATATTAAAAGTTTTCGATTTGAATCTTGACAGCCGTGGTATGGATGTTTGGATTATTCCCGTTGATTGTTTATATCAGAACATGTTTGGTGTCGGAAACCTTGTCGACACTAAGTTCTGAACCTCTCATCTAAGAGTTCGTTAAATGACCTGATTTATACATTTTAAAAAGCTATTTAGAACTAAAGCGGTGGAGACCATCCAAGTTAGGGGCGTAACTCAGCTGGTTCTCAGGCAATAGATTATATTCAAGGTTTTCAATTCGAATCTTGACAGCAGTGGTATGGATGTTTGGATTATCCCGTTAATTGTTTATATGAGAACATGTTTGGTGTCGGAAACCTTGTCGACACTAAATTCTGAACCTCTCATCTAAGAGTTCGTTGAATGAACTGATTTATACATTCTAAAAAGCTATTTAGAACTAAAACGGTGGAGGCCATCCGAGTTAGGGTATGATTTTTTTTTTTAATGAAGTATTCAATGAATTTATTAACAAAGTTGACTTGTGCCTCTGTCCCCTCCTAGACGTGGCTTGGCATGTGGCATGTGATCTGATGAGTGTGAGACTGGACAGAAGGAGTTGGGGGTGGCGAGGGGTCACCGAAAAAGTACTCACATGGTCCAGATCTGTTTTCTCTTTTAGAAACAAGAAAGACAAAAATACTCGAGAGACTAGTATAGTAGGGTTCGGATCTTCTGACCCTCTTTTTCCTCATCCTTTTTGTGACCGTCCGACACGTGTCAGCAGAGAGGATGGTGAGGTTGGGTGGGGGTGACCCCCATTCAGCCTCACCATCCCCCTGAATGCCACGTGTCACGCGGTCCTTTGTGACCGCTCTACATGGAGGGTCAGGAGATCCCATTCGAGTATAGCATCCCCCACCAGTGGCATAGGGAGTAAGGAGGAGAGGATGTGATCTTCTCAAATATTCTCTCGTTTTAATTTTTTCATAGATATAAAATAACATATTTTTATTATAAAAAAAACACATAGAGAGGTATAGTCTAAGTATGCAGCTCTAGTGGTGAGTGTGTTTACGTAAAATTACATAGGTTGTGTTATTTTCTGCACTTCTTTTTTCAATTTATAATTCTGCACATTTTGCAATATCCTTTTTTACTATGTGTTATAATAATTTTTGTATAAAATAGTAATGTTATTTAAACACACTATTACATTATTGAAAAATACGATTCGATGATTAAAACGAATATCATATTGAATATTTTATATTATGTATTTTGATAATTTATTTTACGTCATTAAAATAAATAATAAAAGTTTGAAAGAGAACAGACCTTGCATCTTGAATGTGTACCCGTTGAGAAGGTAAATCCCACAGGGAGTGTGGTAAATGTGTGCCATAGCTTTCAACATTTTCAGCTTTATATTATTTTTACTGAATTTGATTGTGTTACTTTTTGAATGTGTTTTTAGCCTGTGAAAAAACAGAATACGGATTTTTTTTTTAATTTTAATTTTTTTTGCTTATAGCAGCCCATCACCTTTGGACTAGATTTAGTGGTATTTAGAGGAAGGCAAGATGTACTTGGGCCTAGTAACATATGGGCTGAGACGTACATAATACGAACTTTCCATAAAGGCCCATGTATTACACTCCTTTTCTTATTGCGTCCAACGTCCCTGTATTCTATTGAAACTACAGAACTTCCAACATTTTGTTCAAATTACTTTTTCCCTTCCTATTACCTTTTATAAAAAAATTTTGTTCCATCTAAATTGCAATTAATATCTGCTCAAAAAAGTAAAATGCAATTACTATGAAGACAAAATTTCCTTCTTTTATTAATTCTTTTTACACATAAGCAGGAAACAGAGATCCGCATCACGTGCACTCTTCCGTAATAAGAAGTTATTTTACATTAAGAAAAAGTTTTCACCTTCTTCATATAATAGTATAGATTGTTTTATTCACTTCTTATTTAGATACATCCATACCTCAATTTCAATTAATTTCAGGGCGTTACAATCTTAGCTTAACCAACAAAAGAAAAATCTTCATGTTTCACGTAATCTAGTATGAAATGTCGCCTATCAGGAAACGAATGTAATGTCTTTATGAAATTGATCGTTTTCCATATTAACGTATGACATTGAATTTCAATTGGTAATTTGTTATTTGATGTAAACAACATTGAACACGAGCAAGTTACTTGATCATCACTATTATAAATAACTTTTATGCTTGGCCTAGTATTCTATAGTTATGTGTGAAAAAATGTGATTCTATAGGTTGAATTTAAATTACTTGAACTTGTCACGTTATACGCAAAAGATTAAAAAGTGATTTTGGTTAAATGGATAGACAGCACAATGCGCACGTTTTAAAGTGCAGGGAAAAATTTTTTGAAATGCGTGTTCTCTCCCCTCTCCCCGCTTATTTTACATTCGAGAATGTCCTAAAGATATTATATAAATGTATTAGTATCCGAAATTTCAATAGTACTTATTACATTCTTATTCCATACCCCAGATCTTATCAATAACTTTTGTTGTCGCTACTATATACTGGGTATGTTTGATTATGACGACACTATTATTTCATATATAGCCCCACTAATTTAATAAAAAAGAATTGGAAAAGTGCAAACTCAAAAACAGAATTGCTAACTTCATTTTCAATTTATCACGACCAAACCATTACAACTTAACAAGGATAACGTATGATATAGTTAGTCCTTAAACGGAAATTTAGTCCATCTGTTGACATATGTTTATTTCACCATCTTTTATTTCCTAAAATGACCAAATTTTCAGTATATATATTGATCAACAATATTTATCTATTGAGTACTCAAAAGTCAGCTGGCAAGACACAAAGCCAAGCGTTACACTAATTCAAGAACTACCATTAATTAGCAATAAGTCAGGCTTTTAAACTTAGGCTTAATTTCAGCATCACTGTCGTTTGAGTTCTCCATGATGACGATGGTTTCGTTAAGTAAAACAAGTCTATTTGGGGTGGCGGTAGTGGTGGCGGTGATGCTCACCGCCACGACGGCTGATTTAATCTACGTCGGTGGCAAGAGAGGTTGGGCTCCCAATGTCAACTATACCGTTTGGGCGAGTCATCGCCGTTTCCACGTTGGAGATTGGCTCCGTGAGTAATTCTTCCCTCTTATCATACTTTATATATCTATAGTACTTATAATTGATTATTTGTATTCGTATCTTCATGTGGTATGGGGTGTGATCACCTCACTCCCAATTTCCTCACCCCTCTCTTCACCGTCCACGACGTGACATTAAGTAGAGTAGTGAGGCTAAACAAAGGGCCATCTCCACCATCCACCACGTGGCAGTAGGGGGTAGTTGTGAGACTAAACGAGGGGTGGTCAGCAGAGGGTGTATGAGAGTGCGTGGAGGAAACGTGGTGGGCGATAGGAAAAATCTGAGGGGATTGGGATGAGAGGATCTCATACCATATGATATAGTCATAGAGATTTCTTTTATGCCATGTATGATATCGTAAATAGTACTTATTTCATTATAAAAATTGTCTAGTTGATTTTTCTAACATATATATATTTTTTAGACGAAAAAGTATGTAATAATACTGTCATAGACTCACAACAGAGGTTTCTTTTATGCAACATTTCTTAAATAAGTCAACCAACATAAGATCATACAGATCAAACAATGTAGCTTCTCTTTGACAATTCTTCTCGTTTGAGATTATAAATATTGTATTGCAATGATGGAATTGCATCATGCCTTATATGTGTATCTTTTGATACAGTTTTCAGATTCGATAAAAATTTATATAACGTGTTGGAAGTTACGGAGTCAAGCTATGACAATTGTAATGATCAAGAATTCCTAACAAATATAACGCGTGGAGGAAGAGATGTGTTTCAACTCACAGAAGCCAGAGCATATTATTTTATCAGCCGCGGTGGTTACTGTTTTTCGGGTATGAAATTAGCGATTTATGTTGACATATTTGCTCCACCTCCTCCACCTCCGGGGAGCGATGCTTCTACCTTATTCTCGGCTACAGGATTTCCTCTTCTGACTATTATGCTAGCAACTACTTTGATTTGGTTCCTATGATGCTTCCTGGTTTGAAGAACTGTACCAGGATTTTATGACATTTTTATTTCATAATAAATCTGATGTACTATATATATATATATTGCATTATAAATCGTTTATTTTCTGTTGTTTTTCATTTTCCATCTTCCATTTCATTTTTATCTCTTAATCAAGACCTTTGCTTTTCAATACTAAAAAATTATAAGGTGAAAGATGAAACGAGAATTGATGAAGCCGGATCTTCACACAGGATCAGAGATGATCCGAAATAAACGTCGTTAACTTGATTGAATCCGTAAACTAGAAGAACTTCCTGGATATCCCGCACAAGGAAGCAGAAGTCAGAGGTCCCGGGGGTATGACTCCGGGTAAAACCCTCCGACGCTCAAGTCAGTTTGGGTCATTCTCACTGAGATATGATTTTTATATGAATAGTTATGAAGGTCTCACAGTTCTTGATTGAGGAGAGTTTTCGTGTGTTTGCTTTAAGAGAGATGAAAATGTTTCGATCCTTTTTCTTGGTGCCCGTTGTCTTGCTTTTGTTACTTTCCTTCCGTCCCTTGCCTCTGAAAGCGGATGGGACCTTTGCTTGGAGCAGTAAGACTATGATGTTGTAGGTCTGCTGATGTGACCTTGACATGCGTAGGTTATAAAGTCCGATGTGTACTCCTTTATATTGCACCTCTGTCAGATGGTTCCACAATTGCGCTGGACTCCCTAGCCGAAGTGCAAAGATGGGTCTGGCCGAGGTGATCTGGAGCGCCTCCTTCTAACTGAAGCCAAGGCTAGAGCTTGATGCCGAGGTGAAAACATTAGAATATGCTCTGATAAAAAACGGATGCTTTGGGGAGCAGTACCTTGCCGAGCTGAAGTGCAATATGGCTGAGCAGAAGTGCATTCTGGCCGAAGTGCAGAAGTTCATCCATTATTCTGCCGTTGACTAACAGATAATTGTTTTTGGTTTATCCAGAATGATGGGAAGAAATAAGAGAAAGAAACAAAAAATCCGTTCATGATATTCAAATTAAGCAATATTATGTTATCAATGATGACTAAATTTTTGAGCAGAAATCAAACGATTTATTGGGTTGCTGCACTTTTTTCCACAAAAGGGATCGATTTTATAAATGAACGTCAAATAAATTTACAAGAACCTCAACCGGCCATAACTATACTACCTAACAGGATGTACAAAAAAGGACGCCAGGTCCATATCGTGTGCCAAAATAAGAAGTCTAAGTCTCAAAATCGCATCCTTGGGTTGCTGCACTTTGGGCATTGGGGGAAAGAGACAACCAATGCACCGTTGTTGTTTTCTTAATTTTTGGTTTACATGTTGTGGCAACTTAGAGAGTATTTCCTTTTCCAAGTGCGGAGGGGATTTTCTTACCCATAGAAGAACAACAACAACATTACCCTATTGTATTAAAAGCTCTCGTCTATGACGAGATATGGGGGTCATATGTACGCAACCATACTTAAGTGTTAGAAACACACAAATGTTTTTTTTTTCTGATAACCCATAATGAAAATTGCGTCAAACTACGTCGATCAACTGCTACTTCACAATATAAGAAACGCAACTAATTCACTGAGTAATTTTATTTTATTCCATCATGTTCTAACAGTGTCTAGTGTCTGCTTGACTCGAAATGGAACCTCTTACCCATAGAAGAACATATCTTCAAATCACATAAAGGTAGATTGCAAACGGCATGGATAGTTTCAAAGATTAGCTTACTGATTGAATATTTTACTGAAAACGAACACGATTTTTAGATACTTTTGATTTCAAATTCAAGTTCGAACACACTTGAACATGAGTCGAATGCAAATAAAATTCGAGCATATGCAAACAAAATTACATATATGATGTTATTCTTAACAGATATATATACAAGTAAAAAAGTTATTTCAATGATATTATCAAATCATTATTAATCTCTTTACATAAACAACTTATTATCATTCTAATAATTGACACTTATCATGTTTAATTATTTTTATCTAATAAAGATACTAATATGATATCAAATCATACTCAAATTTTTTATACATTCTAAATTCGAGCATACTCGTGACCTAATGACTTGAGCATTAATATTATGAAATTGTGTCGTTAAATATTCAATTCAAGTTTACTCAAGACCAATCTCAAATTCTATTAAACCAAAATAATCGAGTAAAAACACAAACTAAACTGGGGTTAACTTATGGACTTTTTATCATTTATACACCTATAGGAAGGGCAGCTTGATATTGGGCCTTTCCCTGACTTCAGCTTCGGGTTTGGCAGCCCTAGGACAATCAGCCCTTTTGATATTCTGGGTTATTAAGAAATGGGCCGGATACTTGACCCGGATGATTTAACATGGATAAAAAGATACCAGAGTAGGACGTGGAGCTACGAGCTAACGGTAGTGGATTAGCAGAGTGCATTCTGTAGCTCCGATGGCTGCTACTTCCGCCGGCGTTCCCGCTTCATTGTCTCCGTTCGAAACCCGGAGACGTCTTCTGACTGGTCGCAGTCTCAACTTTTTGTCGTTTCCTTTTTCCTCAATTGGAACTGCCGGAATTAATTCAACTAGAACAAGGTGTTCATCACCGGCGGCCACCGCCAGCATGGAAGACGATCGACAGCCGAAGCAAGAGTACATGAACACCGACGCCCTTCAACAATTCATTGAACTTAACTTGGGGAAATGGACAGGCCTTTTTCATGTTAGTTATATTCTTGAAACAGTTATTTTGCAAAACGCTTGTGTGCAAGTTGCAGTCATGGTGATTTTTGTTCTGCCGCCTTTTCCTGACAGCAATTTGATTCCAATGGGAATTTGTTGCAAAGAATCAATACAAAGCTTTCGGTAGGGTCTTATGGTGAAGATGATCTCATTAGTTTGATTCAAACGTGAGCTGCTCGTCTTTCTTCTTTTTTCTTCGGTTGTTATAAATTAATTGTTATTGTTAATTTTTAATCTTTTCGTCCAGTTGCTTTGCGCTCTCTCTCTCTCTCTCTCTCTCTCTCTCTCTCTCTCTCTCTCTCTATCTCTCTCTCTCTCTCTCTCTGTGTGTGTGTGTGTGTGTGTGTGTGTGTGTGTAAATATAAATTATTTGTGGTGCCTCTGGGGAGAAGTATTGATTGGGAAATCCTACTATTTATAACGCCTTCCAAAGGCATCTTAATCTGTTTGAGTAGAAAGCTCAATTGATATTCCTTTCCGCATATAGAATGGAAAGAGCATCTGTACCTTCCTGCACAAAGGTACTTGGTTGTAAAACCTGCTGAATATTAGTGAGGTGAACAATGGTATAACTTCAATGGAACTACCACAAAATTAAGCACTTTAGCTATAAAAAATACCATGTGATTATTGGTACACCAGTATAGTCCTAGCTAGCAAGTGACTTTCATGGTGTCTCAATGTTTTAGGTTATACATCAAACAGCCTCTATCAACAACTTCTATTTCCGGAGTGGAGGAGGAATCAGAATGGTTCGAGTACAAAATTAAAGAAACCAATATTTTTACCGTGGATAAATATCAGCAGGTTGACTGACTTAATTTGTTTTAGTACTTTAATTGCTGTCTGATTTTTGATTAATCTAATATTTGTTTTCATATTCACTGTACTTACTCTTGAAGTATCTTTCAGATTGGCTTTTTCCCTGAAAAGAAGGCATTTGCATTGAGGTACCAGACAGCTGGAATGCTAGAAACTGTTCTAAGACAAGGAGTGCTGGGTGAGGATGATACTGGAGAAGAATCACCCAAGTAACCACTGCCATTTGATTTATTAGTTCCTTGTAATTTTCCTCTGTTCTGCTTTTCTTAAGTACCAAGGCTGTTTCATGATTACGATAAGATCTGGAAAAGTAGCTTTTTCCTTTCTTTACAATTGATCAGGTAACTTGAAAGTCTACATCCAACCAATAGCAATATGTACAAGAACCTACATAAATTGCAGTCTTCACTGACTGATGTTGTCGTGCATCTTGGATAATCTTAAGATGATATGGCAATGACAGATATGCATATTGGCTATCTGTATTAAGACTTGTGGGGTAAGGAGGATTATTTCATTCTCCGTTTGATGCCTTATTTGGACTTGTTACAGAAAAGAGCTAAAAAGGAATATTTATTGCAGCAAAAACAGATCAGTTGAGGGATTTTGGAGTCAGTGAGGGTGGTAGTTACATATTTATGAAATAACATAACCTTTGAGGATTCGGATTTGTTCGGACAATTGTGCTTGATAAATGACTATGAAATTCTTGCATGCCTCGAGTTGCGGAAGAGATCAGACAAGGGTATTTGCTTGAAAGGTCTTCAGCTCCTTGAAAGGATTGATGTGGGTGAGGCCAAGCCTTTGTTGGCAGTTTTGACCTGGTTAACTTCATACCATTTTCTGTTGGTGAGAGTGCAGCTGGGAGCTGCTTTGTGTGTTTTGATTAGTTGCAACTTTGAGCTTTCTTCTAACAAGAAAGATTACTACCATGGCGGTCTTCTGGTTCAACATTTCTGAATACATGTCAGGAAACTGAGTAATTTGGAAAACTAAACAGTGATATGCAAAAGCTTTTACACTTAATCCAAGCAAATCCTCATGCAAAAGTTTAGTGCTTGCCAATGCTTCATGCTTGATGAACTGCATCTTTAATTTACTAATAGATGAAAGTATCATATTTACTGGTAAGTGTTTGAACGATCTTCTGTTTTCTAGAGTTCTCATTGTCCACCTTCGTTTTCCTCACAGAAACCTAAAGCTTCCATCCCGCCGGCCCTCTCTTGTGTGTGAGAATTGCCTATACTCACTTGAGAAAGACGTTCGTCTACGAGCTTTCCATGTGATGGATCCGCAAGGTTTTCTTGATACGCTTCTTGTTTTCCTTGAAGAAAGAGGCGGCACTCCCTCTTCCTTTGACGATTCTCAGGTTCCTCATATTGGAGGGAAAGTTTCTTTCCCAATTACACACCTAAACCCCTCAAACCAACCCCCAGCCCCCAAAACAAAACAAAAAGCAACTAAAAAATTAAAGAAAATGTAATAATAAGATAAAAACCTCAAATAGGTTTCTATCGATTTCGTGCAGCTGATACTGTGGAATACTAACCTATATTTGTCCCTTATGTCATAGGGCTGTGAAGGCAGGATTAAGCCTTATCTTGGGCGATGGAAAGGTCATTCAGTGACAAAGAGGAGTGGTGTTTACGGTGCAACATTGACAGAAGCAGACACCGTTTCAGAACTTGAAATGGACAAAGATGGACAACTAGTTCAGGTTCGTCATTCTTGTCGACTATTAGCTTACCTCAGGATGATGTTAATATTTGTTTTCATATGAGGTGGAATTATCAATCTTTGGGGTATCAGTTTTCTTGTGAAGACGATTTTATATGGACTAAGTATCTGTTTAGCTATGGGGGCCTTATTTGATTCCTGAGCCTGACTTAGTTGGCTACCTTATAGTAACGCCAGTTAATATCTTTGTTTCCCTTCTTGCACACAGGACATCACTTCCACCACGAGTGGAACAGATATTACTACTAACGTGCATTGGACAGGTAACTTGTCAAATAATTTGGTCACCTTTAATAAAGGTTTCCAGTGGACATTGCTGCCTGGGGGTGTCTACATGGGATGCCCCTGTGACATTAGAAAGAGTGTACAAGAATCCAAGTCGTTCCATTTGGAGGTATGTTGGCTTGAGTCCCATGGCAGGAGGCAACGACTGGTGCGGACATATGATGTGGAAGGCTTGGCTGTGTCATCTACATATTTTTTTGAGACTAAAGTATGACTAGCATTGCTGCATTCTTGAACATCCAGACAGCAGCTTTCCCATCTTGTGATAGTTTTTTGAAGTCAAGCTCGTGCAAAAAGAAATTTCACATGTCCATTTGGCAGGCTTCTTAGCTATATGTGTTATTGACTTTACTAATATCACAAGTTATAAACAGCATGTGCAGTAACGTCTCCTTTAATCTTCCCAGCAACCAAAGCATTCTTCTCTAGGTATCTGCCTACACTTAAATTTCCTCGAAGGTTCTGGTAACTTCTCATCTGAAACATGGAATATACCTGTGTCTTTGGTTGGGCCAATATACCAGATTGCTTGCCAACTGCTACTGTGTTTATTTAGTAGAAACTGATAATTTCTCTGCTCTTGTACACGTGGTCTCTTGCATACTGAGTTAGCCATTTCATGTGATACCATAAAAATTTTATGATGATTAAAATAAAAAACAATATCGAATATTCATACTATCCATATTGGTAAATTATTGTATCAAATTTATTGAGTGAAATGTTTTAAATCAAATGAACTTAAACATGATTTAAATTAAAAATACAAAACCATAATCACAGTCATGGTTCCAAAGTAGCAAAGAGTAGCAACAAGAAGCTGGAAGCAACATGAAGATGAAGTGACAGAGTCAATCTCACACTTGAGCTGAAAGGGAAGCAGAAAACTTCAACTGACGGATGGTAGCTATCATGTGTGATGAGATCATGCAAGCAACACCGTGAAGTAGAGGATCACAAGTAGCTGAATTAAGCTTGCCAGCTTACCAAGGAGCAGTCACTTAGCCGATTTTGTAAGAATAGCTTGCTAGTTAAGTTAGTTAAATTACATTTTAGTATATGTGTAAATTGATCATTTGGATTGTGTATATATACAGCAATGTACAGAACATATTCTTAAGTAATGAGAATCAATTTTGAGCAGTACCATTCCAGCCTTTCCTTCCATCTCCTATCTTTTTCTTACTTCCTCTGTTTCTGCACTTTGGCCGTTCGAATGTTCAAGCATTTGGTGCATGTGATCCATTTGATAAGTTTGAATGTTCAAGCATTTGGTGCGTTTGATCAATTTGATAAGTTTATTAAGTTGATAGTTGGTGCGTTTGATCAATTTGACAAGTTCTTGAAAATTTATATCTCCATACAAACGATAGCCATGTGGTTATATTAGCACAACCACCACTGACTGCACACAAATTTTTTACTTATAGAGTTGTGCTTTCCAAATAACGTTGCTAATCAAGAACAAAATGTGCTTCATTGATGGATCAATGTCAAGGCCTAGTCCTATGATCCTCAATATCATGTTTGGAGACAAGTTATTACCATAGTGCATTCATGGATCATGAATTGTGTGTCACCTTTCAACACATAAAGCATAATGTGGTATGACAGCGTGTATGATGTGGAATGATCTTACACTAAGATATGACAGTGAAGATCTTTTGAGACTTTCATATTTACTTGAAAATTTTTATGCTATTGAACAGGAGGTTTTAAATGTGAATAATTACTTTACTAAACTCAAGGTGATGCGGGAAGAGATGATGACTTTAAGACTTATTCCTATATGTCATTGTCAAGGTTGTAGATATGATGTGACTTAAGACGTCTAAGTTTGTGGAAATTGACCATGTAATCAAGTTTCTTAAAAGTTTGAATGAGAACTTTGAACATGCGAAATCCCAGGTGTTTGTCATGACTCATTTGCCTGATATTGGTACTGCCTTTTCAATGGCAGCTTGGAAAAAAAATAACGAACATGAACACTCAAAGATCATTGGAAAACACTCCAACTGCTTTGCTAACTGATAATGTCAGTTGTGATGGTCTTGTAGCTAATGCATATGAACCGATAATGTTTATTAAAAAAGTTTACAGAGTATTATTAAAATAATTTTATGTTATTAAATTACATGACTAACATCAATATTAAAGAAAAAAGCTTCACAATCACTCATAATTATGTTTGTCTTTTTTAAAAAAATCTTAATAATATCTCATAGATAAATAATGTCTAAAAAAAATTCTTGAGACGAGATGTTGGCTATTTGAAAGGAGAAATCATTTACGACAAAAAGTAAGAGACAACAACATGCATGCATGAATAAAATGATTCACGGTGGGTTTTATAGGGGTTACGAGATAATGTTCCTCAGAATTATTTTTCTTATTACCAAAATGCTCTTTGTTTGAGCTTTTTTACTACCTCATTCGCCAAAGATTAAAAAAACTTTTGCAAAAATAGTGAAATGATTATAAAAAAATAAATATGTTATTGTTAAGGACATCGTAGCATCATATCAAATATTTAGTATTACATATTTTGCTAATTTGTTTTATTCCTCATGTTAGTATTCATTTTAAAGTTTTTGTTTGAATTATGTTTCATGAAACACTGATCTTTTTCGAAATTTTATTTTGAAATTTAAAATTAACACAGGTAAATAATTTCAAAGGAAAAGGTAAACAATCAAATAGTATTATATTTCAACAAGACTGCGTCAGGTATTTTTCAAAACCCTTTTGACTTTTGATTTTTGATTCTTTCGTAAGAATGAAGTTATTTGTCCTTATCTAATATATTTAAAAAAGTTAAAGTAAATACAAAATTAAATTATATTAGTAAGTATGTATTTTGTTATATTAAATTTAGTAAACACGATATTTTGAAAATCAAATTAGTTTAAGAATATTTTATTGATTGTAAACTTTCTTGGTAAACATTATTCATCTATTACATATTAATAATAATTTTTTTAAAAAATGGTGGACATAATTATCAAGAATTGTGAATTTTTAATTCTAATATTGATGTTAATTAGGAACATAATACTACGCACATTTTTTGGTATTTATTAATTGATATTCTTGAGTTTTTTAAAAAGTGCATGTATTCGGTTTGATAGAATCATGGTGTGTCAAAAGTCAAAATAACACAGTGTAGTTCTGTCAAAATAACGGTCCATTACATACTACATTTTTGACAGAACGTCGGTGTATAGTTTTGAACTTTTTTCCAAATATGTGATAAAATACCTTTTTTAATTAAAACTAATATATTTTTTTTATTTTTCTCACAAATAAATGCTACAGTTACCCCGGTCCCTGGCTCGCAGCCTCTCGCTCACTCTCCCTAAAAGAAAAGAAGAAGAAGAAAAAAAGGTGTACAATAAAATTGTGCGACGAAACCCAGAAATCTTAAAAAAAAAAAAACAAGAAAAAGAAAATAAAGAAGCAAGAAACCCCAGAAATCGCCAATCGACCGCGTGCTATATATCACAACCATCGGAAACGAAACAAGAAAGCGTACTATTTATTCATTGATAATTTTACTTCTTTCACTCACAACCGGCGAAATCAGACCCCGGCGATGTCGTACTTTCCCAAAGGCCACCAACGCGACGATGAAGATGTTGACGACTTTGATGAGTACGATCCTACGCCCTACGGTGGCGGATATGACATGGCCTTAACTTACGGTCGCCCCCTTCCGCCGTCCGAGGAGACCTGCTATCCGGTCACCTCATCAGCATCTGGAGATTACGATTACGACCGACCCCAATACACTTCATATGCTGAGCCCTCTGCATATGCATCTGAGGCGCTTGAGGAAGAGTATAAAAACTATGCTAGACCCACTGCGAGGACCCGACCCAGTTACGGAGCACCTTCTGGGGAAGAAGAGGAGGGCGAATATGAGCGGCCCAAGCCCAATTACGGGTTCCATCCCGCCGGTGGATATGGCGGGGAGAGCGGAGGAGGAGCTGGATACGGATCTGGAGAAACTGGTATCGGATCCGGGTATGGCGGTGGTCAGGAGCGACCTAGCTCTGAATATGGATCAGGTTATGGTCGGAGGGCCGATCCTGAGTATGGATCTGGTTACGAGAGGCCAGGCTCTGAATATGGGCACCGTTACGAGCAGCCCGGCTATGGTGCACCTGGATCCGATTATGGATCTGGGTACGGAAGAAAATCTGAATCTAACTATGGACAAGGAGAAAGTGAGTATCCGCCTCCGGCTTCGGAGTATGGATCCGGTTATGGCAGGAGGACTAGCTACGAAGAGAGTGGATACGGGGAAAGACAGGAGAAAAATGAGTATGAGAGGCCGAGCTATGGGCGTCCGAACTATGAGACTCCGGTGGGTGAGGGGTACGAGGGCGCAAGTTATGAAAGGCCAAGCTATGGAAGGGCTGAGGAAGAGGATTATCGGAAGCCCACTTATGGGAGGCGCGATGAGGACGAAGAGGGCTATGGACGTCAGAACTATGTAAGCTTTTACTACGATTTTATCTCTTTAAACAGTTGAATTACAGATCTCTAAAAAAAAGTTCAATTACTTTGGGAGATGGAGTGATTAGGAAAAGGAAAGTTTCGTCATTGCTAATTTAATTGGATTTTAAGCTATGGAAGCTGCTGCTATCTTACGATTTACTTGTTGAACATACTTCGTATATCCGTTCTTACATCTTAATTTTGTGTGTGGCGTTGCAATGATATGAATTTTGGGGGAACTCTAAGGTGATGAAATGGAACCATACTGTTGACTGACAGTTAGATCTTATGCATTACGAGTTATCAGCAAGATGTAACGGTATATGGTCCCACTGTTACACCATAGATCCCCTATTTTTTTCGGCTTATGGGGACTCGTTGTTTATATGCCCTTTGGCTACTCGCTTTTTGTGTGTAGCCTGCATGTACCAGTTTGTTTAGATCCATTTTAGATATCTTGTATCTATGATTTAAGTTTGGTTGATGAACCTCATCTCATTATGGTTCTTCGGTGTAATACTACAAGTTAATTTGCCTTTGAACTGTTTTATGAATTTATAGTGACTAATACGTTTTTTCGAAAAAGAGATAACATTTGATTAGATTCAAAAGTGGACCAAAAAGGTCGCAGATAGACTATTTCATGACTCGTATGAGAGATATAATAGCTTGTGAGGACTATATGGTGATCTCAGTAGAAAGTTTAACAATACAACACTGTCTTATAGTGTTGGATGTGTATATCCGACATAGAAGATTGAGAAAACAAATGCCTATAAAACCCAAGATAAAATGGTAGAATTTGAAAGAAGCTAAACAAGCAAAATTTAACATAGCAAGATAAAATGGTAGAATTCAAGTGGTGATGCAAATGAAGTGTAGAGGGATGAAGCAGTAAAGATCAATAAATAGCAAGAAATTTACTTGGTGAGTCAGAAAGTCGAGCACCTACAAATAAGAAATATTGGCGGTGGAAGACAAGTGCAAGATGAAGTAAAAAACCAAGAGAACTATAAGATAATTCAACTTTGCATGAATGAGGAGAACTGGGAAAAATATAGACTTGCCAAGATGCTAAACATGGCGTAAGCAAAGCCAAATCAAAGACGTTTGAAGATTTTTATAAGTAGGACGCGTAAAAAGATGAAAGATGTAAATATAATTGGTAGATCGAGGATAGAAAGACAAGAGATTTGATTCAAGTTAAATGTGTTGAAGACGAAGATAACAGTATTTTAGTAGAGGAAAGGACAATTAATGATATATGAGAAGATAGTTTGAGAAACTTGCTAATGAATCAGTGAGAGAAACTCGTATTGAGCCGTAAATCTGAAGAGGATAGTAACTTGACATATAGTAGGAGAATTCGATTGCTAAAGGTAGAGAATGCTTTGAAAGTATGAAAAATGGTAAAACAATGGACCCGATGGTATTCCGATTGAGGCATATAAATGCCTAAGGAAAGAAAAATGTAATGTGGCTCATATATCTTTTGACAATATTGTGAAGAACGGTAAGATGTCTGACCAGTAGAGAAAAACGCTTTAGTAACTCTATATAAAAATAAAAGAGATATAACAAGATTGTGCAAATTATAGAGGAATTAAGTTAATAAACTACACAATGAAGCTCTGAGAGCGAGTGATTGAGAAAAAGACTTCGCAAAGAAATTAGTGTATCTGAAAATTAATTTGAATTTATGCCAGGAAAGTCAACGATGGAGGCTATTCATCTTTTGAGAAAATTGATAGAGAGAGAGATCGAGAGAAGAAACAATATTTGCATATGGTTTTCATTGATTTGAAAAAGGCATATGATAAAGTCCTACGAGAGATAATGTGGAGAGTGTTTGAAAAGATAGGTGTTAGGTGGCGTATATATAAAGTATTCAATAAGTGTATGAAAATCTGATGACAAGCGTTATGACTCCAGTAGAACTAAGCCCAGAGTTTTCTACTACGGTGCATGTACACCAAGGATCTACATTAAGTCTATACTTATTTGTTTTATTTATAGATAAACTCACTCTACAAATTCCAGATAGAGTTTTGTGGAGCATGTTATTTGCAGATGACATTATGTTGGTAAATTAGACTAGTGAAGGAGTCAATACTAAGCTAAAATGTTGACAGAAGACACTAAAATAAAAATGCTTATATTGTGGTCTTCTGGTCTTGTTTTTAGAACAACTTGAGATCTACTGTTCAAGGTACACATGCCTTTAATGAAATAATAGTTGGTGCTTCTGACTTGTAAGTGAATTTATTAATCCATGAAAAATAGATTAGTTGTTGAATAATTGATTACAAATACTAAATGTGTTGGTACCTCAAATGAGTACATTTAGTACATTTTCACGTTGTTGTCGTGTCATTTTGTTAGTTCCCTGCTTGAATTTTATGGTTAGATTGGTCGCCATCTGATCAATGTACTTGACAGGGAGAAAACTATGAAGAAAATGAGGGGAGGGAACATCATGGCCATCATCACCATCGCAAGCACTATGATGACTGAGCTAAAAGCTGAATGGTGTCTGAATGAGAGTCATGCCTTATTAAGCTGCTTAATAAAGATTGGCATGCTTTCCTGGAATTTTCCCCATCTTTTTAGTTTGTTTTCTCATTTTGGCTTCTAGACCTTCAAGGTGACTATACAACTTTTTTTATTATTATGTGAGGTCTGCTATATTTTGGATTTTATCTAATTTATGGTGCTTTGTTGATGTTGCTGAGACGTCAGTCTCTGATGTTATGAACTATAAAATAAACTCCCCATGGAATTGGGGTCGTGTGTTATGCTTATATGAATTCTGATTGTATCACTCTACTGTTTTGGTCATTTGATATATGTCAGTATGGTAAAGATGTATTATGTTTCAGTTTTCTACTACTTTTCTGTTTCCTTTTCACTAGACATGCCTGGGTTGACTTGTTTCTGTTGACCAAGGGCATAACCCTGCTGAAATGAGATGAAGACTGTCAAGTGGTAAAGGACCAGCTTGGTAGAGGAAATACAGGATTAAACGGATGGGCTTTAGCATGGTTGAAACTAGGCGTTAGAAGAAAGCTGCCCAATAAATGCAGCAAGGATAACATGGAAGTCATTTTCTTCTAGTCTATCCATTAGTAATGTCGTAGTCCGTGGAACAAACCACCTTCGAAAATGATAGATAATCTAGGCAATTGACTATTACTTCTTTCGTCTCAAAACTATTGTTACAAAAATTATATTACAATTGATATTTGATCTTAGTGTGAATTTAGTTTGAATAGTCTGTTACTATTTTTTAATATAGTGTAAATTTTTAATATTTTTATGTTATATTGAAAAATCTGACGCGATAAATTTTTAGAATAGAGAGGTGGAGGGAGTATTTGAAAACTGTTGGGTTGTAGTGATGTAATAAAAATGAAGACGGAGTCGAAAAGAAAATATATTACGTGGTTTTTTCATTTTCCGAATATACTCAAATCTCCCTTCCGCCCTCTATCCCCCCTCCTCTTTGGACGGTCGTATTTTGGAGTTGTGAATTTGAAGACTGTCACATACGCTAGTATAGCTGAGAAGTCTTTAAAACAAAACGAGAGTCGAGATTTGCCTCGTAGACTTATCAGTAAGTCTTCACAAAATACAAGTTAAAAAGCCGAACATACTAAAATGAGGTGAGTATTTGCTTCTCTCGTCCCCTTCTTGTTCTAGTTGAGATGATTTGGCCTACATTGCTCCATTCTACATGGTTGTCCTATTTGACTCCACTCTTCTGACACATTGGGGAAAATCCTGGCAAGGCACTTTCTCGTTGACATTGATAAATAATACAACATGAAGTACTTCACCCAACTTCAAAATATTGTCTTAGTTGACTTTTCAACATAATATAGTTTACAATTTACATTAAGTTGAGAAGTCATTTATGACAATATTTTTAGGACTGATAATTCTCAGTGTCCTTGTTTTTTAAGAAAAACTTTCACCTTGGATAAAAAGGTTTATGAGAAGGGGCGGGGGGGGGGGGGGGGGGGTTGAGGAGGTGTATGAACAATCTGTTGTTTTCAATAGTGGATCTAACTATTGCATCCGTGTGGAGGGTTTTAATGAGTTACAGTACACGAAAAAAAAGGGCCTCCAGTCAGTAGTTAGATCTCAAACAGGAATAAAGTTGGCGAAAAGCTTAGCGGGAAGACGTTTTACAGGTACCACCCGTCAAAAAACCCGAGATAAAGCATCACAAAGTACAGTCCGCGTGACACAACAAAAAGGCCAGCTTGAAAGGGATAAGAACTAATCTTGTGAGAGGTTCAGTGGTGAAGAAAGGCTGATGTAGGGCTAGCTGCGTAAATGGTAATCACAACAATCCTCCTGTTCTTTCATCATATTTCTTCAAAAAAATTTGACAAGACCCAAACATAGGCAGATAGTTCTCATCAATAAACTGCCATATTTTTTGTGTAGAAAGATCTAATATTTAAGGCACCACTTTCAGAATATTGAATCGTTACACTTGAAGAAAATGCAGTAGTAAAAGATTGAGGAACCAAAATTAACCTGCAAAATTTGGGGAGCTATAGTTCTTCAGAAGAACCATTTCCCCATGAATAAACAAAGAAAAAGAAAATATTAGAGGATGTAACATTTAGATAGAGTCTAATCACTGATAGTTTTTAGTCAATTTATTATTCTCTGGGCACGTTCCTCTTCAAGTTATTGTGAATTCTGAAATGTATGAATTACAGAGCAAATGGCAAACTTGGATTTCACAATCGTATTTGCTCACCTAAAAATGCAACTATAGAAGGTTTTCTCTACGTTCCATAATAAAGCTGTCAGAAATTATTGATTTTGAACTCCACCAGGCACCCATTTCATGTAAGCCCCAAAACTGGTCATGAAGAGAAATAAAATACGAAGAGGAAAGTACATGATACATGACTTGATGTTTCTCAGTCCCCAAAGGATACACGCAAATGAATTGAATTAATGCAAGGGAATGGACCAAATAGAATAAGCAAGCATGGAGTTTGATTTGTAGACAGATATCAGTGTAGGTCTAACTTAATCTTTCTGAAACAAGTCAATACCACTATATAAAAGACTCCTGTACAGACTGTATTTGTTTTTTCTTCACAAGAATCCTGTCAGTTTATAATTTATCACATAGCTTGCTCAAACATTTTGGTTCAGGCGTGTAGAATAATCAAAGTTCAACTCAAACTCTAGGTGTGCAACCCAACCAAGCCAACTAACCCACACCCCCTTCCCCCCAAAAGGAAAAAAAAGTCAGTCTTTCTTTTTCTTCCTTTCTCCCCCCCCTAACTAACAATTCCACTAGTTGCAAGACCATCCTTCTTTGTCCCATCCCCGGGCGCCCATCTCCACCTCCCCCACAACCAATACCGCCCTGTATGCCGCCTTCTGACCCCTCCTCCCCCACCCAGCAATCCCGCCAGCCACAAACTCCCTCACCACCACTCCCGCTTCCACAACCATCCCCCTTCCCTGCTGCTTTCCCGTTCCATCTCTCCCCCCAACCTCACCATAGCCCTCCTCCCAAAAATCTCCATAGCCCCCAAAACCCAAAGTATCCCGAAGCTTTCAAACGAGTCACCCCTAAACACCCACAGTCTGAGACTAGTCACCTCTCCGTCTCCAGTTTCCAACGGTCACCCCAAACACCCACAATCACCATCATCTACATCTTTCCTCAAAAAGAGAATGAATCTGAAGATGAACAGAAACCAATGGAATAATAATTTTATAGTAGCATCATCTAATTAGAACAAGAATCAGATAAAGTCGAGTTTATGAAATCAAAAACCAAGAAACTCATTTTCTTGAAGTCTACAACATAAACAAAGCAAAGGTGGAGTTTAGAGTCCAAGCCTAGGAGTTCTTGAACAAAAATATTGCCTTACAGATCCATAAGCTGATTTTCTTGAATTCTCTTCAACTGTGCTGTTGCTTGAGATGCTTTCATTTTCGATTATCTTTTCGAATTCATCAGATTTGATCTTCTGATCATGTTTTGTTCATTCTCTTTTTGAAATCTAAAAACTTTAGGTTTCTTCTTTGAAGGTGGAGGGAGAAGAGGGGCGACGGGGAAGTTGAAGGCCTCAACAGGGTTGGGTGGGAGACGAAGGATGAGCGAGGCTGAGGAGAGAGAGAAAGGGTCGGGGGAATGTGGTAGAAAATTAGCCGGATTTCAAGGAAGCAGGATAGGAGTTACCGGAATCGCAACAGACATTGCAAGAGATGGTGATGACTGATGAGGAAGACGGGTTTTGTCTTTTCTTTTTCATAGATAGGGTTATTTTCGTCAAAAAATATTATTTTATGACGAATCTGATTACCCAGTTGCTAAAGAGGCGCGTGTTACTCAACAGAATTCTTAATGACACCAAGTTCAATAGTTTAGGTTGATACTTTCTTGTACTCATTTTCCTGCTGAAAGTTTTCTTTTCACATAAACCATGGAAAAAATCTGAAGTAAGCAAGTATCACTAGTTGAGTTTTAATAACAACATTAACCATTGCTTTTGAAGATTTCGTTTATGATGAGATATGGACGTCGGATATACGCAACTATATCTATATGTTAGAAACACACAGAGGTTGTTTCCTGATGACACATAATGAAAATTACATTAAGATGTGTCGGTCAACTGCTGCTACTTCACAATATAAGAAGCGCAACTAATTTAATGGGTCATTTTACTTTATTCCATCATATTCCAAACTCAAAGATATTGGATATATGTTGACTCATATTAATTAACATTCTTTAGTTGATATTTTTTTTTTCCTTAGATGTGATTACTAGTCACCCATAATATCTTGCTCCGGAATCAATATTATAAAATCTTTCAAATCACAACACTGTTAAATCAACCATACACTATACTCAATTTGTTTTTTTTTTAGCAACCGTTAGATATTAGAGTCAACCAAATGAAGCAAGAAACCAGTCGTCTTCTTTGAGCCACGATGATTCCTAAACTTCCAGTTTCGTTGACAGAAATCTACTTTGCAATGTATAGAGCCCACTGGGATTGCTTGCTTCATTTTGCCAAGAGGTTTTAATGCAAGGCAATGAATTAAAATGAGGCTCTAGTGGTCGCTACTGTATATGAGCAGAAATTATTATATATAATGTACAGCTTGCTTCACTGGGAAGGGAATAAATGGAGGAGAGATCCCTGGAGAACATAAAGTAGGAGAATAATATGGCTGCAGGAGAATTATATAGGAAAAATGCGGCTGCAAATGAATTTAATAGACACAATATAAGAAGCGCAACCAATTAATAATAATCTAACACATTGCATGATTTTTCTTAATGAATTAAAGTGTCAAACAACGCAAGGGTTAAAATATAATTGAATCTAGAGACAAGTTCGCCAAGTTGAATGGACCATTGAGTGATTGTAAATGGGAAATAGTAAAAGATTGTGGAGAGTTAGAAGGGACATGTGAGGAAATAGCAAAGGCACAATTAATACGACTGAGGAGTTGGGGCTGGTCACTCCCACAATGTCTAAAAGAAACCCATGTGAGTACTTAATACCCAGTGATGGCATTAAATTCTTGTTATTTACACGAATCTACATATATATGAAAATCGAAAAAACTGTACAAGAAAAAAGGTCTGCTCATTTTTGATAGACAAAATGTGGCCAATATTCCAGCACGCTTTATAAGTTTTTTTGCACAGCTTGGTTACATAACTTCACCTATTTAATGGCAAGATATATAAATTATTGCTTCTTATGATATTCTTGGAGCAATTAGAAAAGAATATACCCTGGTCCTAAGGGCCCCACCGCCTCAAACTCCAAAGAACATTGTGGAGGATGCAAATCAGGAGTTCATTGGACTCCTAGATTGGGTAAAAATTTACGCAGTGACCGACACAAGATGTCCCATGCAAACTAGGTTTTCGTCCTAACAGCAATGGAACACCCACAATGTGTGTCGGTTGAATCAAACTTCTCATGAGATTCTTATCGACACTGTGGTTCAGATGCTTCCATACGTGCCGCCCATAGTTACTTTCCTGCCCGTAAGACGTGTCCTGTTTCACACGGTGTGGTGTTATCATATGAGCCGTATGTACTTTTATGTGTAGTAATTAAGTATTGTACGTTTCATGACAAGAGGACTATGTATGCACTTAGTATGTGTATCTATACCTGCTATAGATGACCCGTTTTCTATGGGAGTTCAGATGAAAAAAATGAAAGAAAAGTGAATTGATTGGTACTTTAAACCTATGCATTAGTAAGGGATTCTTTTCGGTTCCTAACAGAGAACTTCAGTAGGGGAAGTGTGGAGGCAATATTATCTAACAATCCTAATTAATAGTTCAAAGACTACCGAAGATTCAGAGGAGGAGACACCACGTTCAATCGGCATTCGGAATTGATTTAATCAGAAATCTAAAAATAAATGTAGCGGTTGGATATAGAATAACAATTGATGATTTTTTTTAATTAGCATTGACGAGAGATAAATTCAAGCTACACGTATCACTTGTTAAGTGACTTAATAAAGTAATGACATAGTACAATCAAACATTGAAAGAGTGCATGTGAAGTAATGGACCTCGGGGACACGAACACTTCGGAGGTGCGGAACAGATATGCTCTTAGTATTAGTCTCGAAGATCAGTTTCATATAAAGTAAATCTCTGGCTGAGACCTCGGCGCACAACCCCTCAGCTGGGTACAAAATTCCATGAACGAAGTTATGGTATTTCAAAAAACCTTCGAGATAAACTTCAAGATATGTCGTACAAGCGGGACCACAAACCAAGTGATGAAATGTTCGCTAACCCCTAAATTCTTTAGCTGTCTTAAGCAACAGAAGATTCTTACGGAGTTAAACTTCAGATACCTCTAATTTTTGTCTGTTTTATGTAGATTACACCAATTTACAGATTCGTTCTGTCATACATTAAGTCCATTCTCGAACCCCTAGCTTCAAAGTTGAAGTGTTCTCACATTTTAGTCTAGTCTTTTGAAGTGTTCAAGTGTTCCATCTGTAAAGCCAATTGTTACTTTATAAGTACATTATAAAAACTGAACGGACTTTCAATAGAAAATCATAACCGGCTTCGTCAATTGCTATACTTTTCGACATCCAATCACCACCTATACCACTTTAAGCCTTCACCAATACAAAGTCATGCTAACGAAGGATTAAAATTTTGAATTACACTTGGTGATAAAATTCAATCTATCCTATACTATTATGGACCAAGTTTGATTTCTCATATTTTTACTATTGCGTGTGTAAAAAAGTAAAAGAAATAAAAGAACTATAGAATGACTACAGGACGGGACAGGAAAACTATCTACAAAAAGTTTTCTCGCTTTGAAGGGTGATGTATATTTACAAGTTCACCCTATTCGGCCAAAAAAATTCTCTTTAGGCACAGGCTATTGGTATATATATCTTTATCGTCATTGTGCCAAGAAAGAAAAATGTTGTGTTTAATAGACGTGCATATTTTAGAAGGCCAAGATTATTTTCTCAAGTATATTTTGCTTCGATATATTTGGAACATCCCTTCTTTTTTAGGTCAAATTTTATTTGAACTGTTTCACTGCATATGTATCCGTTTATTAGCATTAATTCGAAGACAAAGGTTTACGCACAAACCAGTTTGCAGAAGTCAATTATATTTTAAAAGTGGGGCCAAAAAAAAGTTGTAAAATAGGGAGACGTGTCAATTTGATCATTGCAATGCAACACTAGAACTGCTGAGTTTGAAGTTCATGTATTATAAGGTATTCTGGTCTATCACTAGTTTTAAATTCTGATTTATGCCATTCTGATTTTTCGCTTAAATACCATTTAGAAGGTAGTTCACTTATTACTGTAATGATGTAAACTTGGTAGTATATTGGTAGCTACTAGGCATTCATTAACAAATAATATTGAGAATACTTGACAAGTAACAGTGATGAATATGCAAAGTAGGAGATTTGTCTATATTATTTGGTTTTCTATTGTTTAGTAAGTATTGGAATTTCTAAGGTTCGAACCGGAACACGCACAGCCCGGATGCAATACTGTTATCTGAGTAAGTAATGGCTTAGACCATTGTATCCGTTCCAATTTGGTTAAAAAGATTGTTGGTCTAGTTTGCATTTGGTACCTTATGTGGACTCTTGATGAAGTTTTACGAACCTAATAAACCGTTGAATTCTTGATTTACATCTTTTTTGCTGCTCCATGAAACTAGTACCGTGAAAAACACGAGATCAGAATTTTGACATTTTACAACTAGAAATACTAAGATTTCTTTATTAACCATATTAAAATTTACCTATTTTCTGAACAAGAACACTGATGTGTAGGCAACGACTATAATTCTCTCTTTGTTGTACAGGTACACAATTATGACAAAGACTTCCATGCCAACTACAAATATTGATAAATAATTTATTCGACAAAACCATAGAATGTATAAAATTGAAATTATATTATTAAAAACTACAATTGCACGTATAAAATTGAAATTATATTATTAAAAACTACAATTGCATAAAGGAAGGTTGAGAGGCAGAGAATTTCGTTACTTTTAAGGTAACTCATCTTTTTTGTTGTTCACTCCATATCTATATATATATATACAATGCAACAAGTTTGTTCGTGCAATTCGTTATCAACAACCCAACATTTTTGCTGTTACCAACTGTACAATTGGACAACTCAAAATTATATTACATCCACCCACTTTCTTCTTTGCATAAAGCATTCATAATATGCAAGTAAAGAATGACTTTATTCACTTGGTAATTGGGTTTAATTTGATTATATTCAGAGTTACGTGTTTAAGTTTTGATAGTCTGCAATATAAAATTTTGGGTCATGTTCTATGCTTCAGTCCAGCCTCTGCTGGGGCCGTTTTGACGGGCACTAAACCTCTCACTTCAGTGACATGATTTACGTTCTCTACGGAACTCATTAAAATTAAAACATTAGAAGTCTTTGGGATGGCAATACAACCTTTTACATCTAATAACACCACAAAAAAATTGTGGTTTGCCGACGAAAAAATCACCGACGAACAACGTATAGTCGTTGTTTCGTCGGTAATAGCGACGACTCTGCGACAAAAATAATGTAGTCGCTAATTGCGACGAAAGTACGATGAAATTCGTTGTCGCTAAAAGAAAAATAGTCAGTCAGGTGAATTACGTCGGTGATTTGTCGGTGTCTCGTCGCTATTCTGCGTGTTTTTGTTCGTCGCTATTTAGTTTATAACGCTTCGTCGCTATGTCGTCGCAAATGTGTCGCTAAAAGTATAAAATAAATTCGTCGTTTACTAAGTTCTTGGAGTTGTGTATCGTCGTTTTTTTGTCAATGAAACCCGTATGTGGCAAATGTTTTGAATTACTTTCCGTTCGTAATTCGGTTTGTCGTTGTGTCGTCGCAGATACATCGAGAATTAAACACGTGTATTGATTAAGGAAAAAGAAAGCGGTAATTGGGAAAAATACTCATTCATTTAATAATAAGAAGTTACATTATCAAACGAAAAAATAAAAAAAAATCTAAAAAGAGATGCGGAGATGGGCCGTTCACTCTTCGTCATCGGACGAAAGAGTGGCCGCGACATTCTCCGCAAACTCTTTGAGAAGGCGCTTGAGCTTGTAGTATCTAAATTTCATCTTCCGCAGCCTTCTAGTCATGTAGTGCAGTTGCCGCGACTGCTGATGCATGTTTGCCATCAGCATACGGAAGTCGGCGTCCTGCACCGGCATTTGTTCTTGATCATCCTGATGCGGCGGTGGGCCATAGACAGATACAGAACCCTCTCGCTCAACCGATGGTGGTTGAGGAGGAGGCCCTTCTGGAGGGGCACTGTTTGTCCGTCCACCACGCCTTGGGGTTCTTTTAAAACGACGCGGCATATTTTGATTATTTATAACGTTCTATGTGTGTATGTATAACAGCGGATGTTTGGGGTATAAATAGTGAAATGAGCGACGACATAGCGACGACATAGCGACGCATTTGTCAACCGTTGGGAATGTGCAGTGATGACCTTTCGGATGTTATAGCGACGACGTAGCGACGAATTAGCGACGTATGTTTATCGTACGATGCAACCGTTGGGAACTGAACTGACACTGCCGAATAGCGACAACTTGGCGACGGAATAGCGACGAAACGCGTCGAATAATGTGAAGAGACGTTTTCCGTCGCTGTTTCGTCGGTAAATTCAAAAAAAAACCCCGCGAAGCCCGTTCTTCTCATTGTATTTAGTTTTTCCGTTTTTCGTCGATACGGTTAGTAGGTTTTTGTCGTTCTATTAAGTTTCGTCGAAGATATAGTTAGATTTCGACGATACGGTTAATAGGTTTTTGTCGTTCTATTAAGTTTCGTCGAAGATATAGTTAGTAGGTTTTCGTCGTTGTATTAGGTTTCATCGGTATATAGTTGATGTTTAGTCGGTGAATTAGTCGGAAGAAATTTTTCTTAACCACATTTCGCGTATACAGGTGCGTCGTCAGGATTCGTAAGAGATTAAACACGTGTTACAATTATTAAGAAAACAAATACGATATTAAAAAAACAAACTTCATTAATATAAAATTAAAAATTAAAAATTACAAAATATAATAAGAAATATTTAAAAAAAGCTAAATAGCGAAGAGTAGCCACTCACTGTTCGTCATCCGAACAGAGAGAAGCTATACTCTCCGCACACGCCTTCAGTTGGCGTCTCAACTGTGCAGATTTGGATTTAATCCGCATCTGCCTTTTATCTATGTAGTCGAGACGCTCTTCCTGAACCGTGACATGCGCCCTCACCTCATCTAACATTTTCCACAGATCTCGTACTTCTATTTGGAGTTCGACAATTTGTCGATCCCGGCGAGGCTCAGAGGGCTCTGGTGGGGGAGGAGGTGGGGGAGGAACAGTTGAAGAAGAAGGCACTTCAGTTGGCGGTGTTGCCGCCCTACCACCACGTCCACCACGTCCACCACGTCGTGCTTGCGCTTTAGTACGAACCATTTTGGATTATAAAAAAGTTGTTTTATATGTTGTTGTGGGCACACGCTGATCCACTGTCTATATAGTGAAATCAGCGACGACATAGCGACGAATTAGCGACGCAAAACATCGTAAGTTGTAAGCATGGGGAACTGGACGGACTGCCTTTTACCGACGACGTACCGACGACTTAGCGACGAAACACGTCGTACGGAATGAAGAGACGTTTTGCGTCGCAATGTAATCAGTACTTCGTCGGTAAAAGCATATCAAACGACGTGTTTCGTCGCTGGTCGTCGGTACGTCGTCGGTATATGTGTTTGTTTGTCTCCGGGATTTGTGTTTCTTGTTCGTCGCCGTTCGTCGCTAAGTCGTCGGTATATGTGTTTGTTTGTCTCCGGGATTTGTTTCTTGTTCGTCGCCGTTTGTCGCTAAGTCGTCGGTATTGTGTTTGTTTGTTTCCGAGATTTGTGCTTGTTTGTGGTCGCTATTGAGAAGAACGTGTTTGACAACATTTTCAATACAGTGCTGAATGTGCCAGGAAAAACAAAAGACAATTTGAAGGCACGACTTGATATGCGCGACCTCAACATGCGACCGGAGCTGCATCCCGTTGGCACATCATACATGCCGAAGTCCTCGTACACGCTGAATGCGGAGCAGGTCAGTGCGTTGTTATCGTGGCTAGGGACGGCTAGATTTCCTGATGGCCATGTTTCGAACCTGTCGAAGAACATCGACGTGAATAAACGCGGTTTGCACGGGATGAAGAGCCACGACTGTCACGTGTTCATGCAACGGTTGATGCCCATTGCATTCCGCGAGCTGCTTCCAACCAATGTATGGGAAGCAATTACCGAGATGAGTCTGTTCTTCAGATGTCTTACAGCCACGAGACTCAGGGCGGATGATATGTCAAGGCTGGAGGGCGAAATCCCAGTGATCATATGCAAGCTGGAAACTATATTCCCTCCAGCCTTCTTTGATTCAATGGAATACCTGCCAGTTCATCTACCATACGAGGCACGTGTTGGTGGTCCTGTTCAGTACAGGTGGATGTATCCGTTCGAGAGGTACTCTTTTTTATGTGCATGACATTCTTATGTGTCTAAGCGATATGCATTTGAACATATATTCACTATATGAACAGATATCTCAGGCATTTGAAGCTGAACATCAAGAACAAGGCGAAAGTCGAGGCCTCTATGTGCAATGCCTATCTGGCGGAGGAAGCATCGACCTTCGTGTCTCATTACTTCGAGCCAGATGTCCCGTCGAGGTGCAGAGATGTTCCCCGGAACGACGACGGCATTTCCAGATCCGGTGTCCTCCCAATATTCACACATCCGATCAGATTTCACGGACAGGGAAAGGAAATGATATTGGGGGACAGCGAGCTGAAGATTGCTCATTCTTATGTTCTGCGCAACTGCCGTCAAGTCGACCGTTTCCAGAGGTATAAACGATTTCCCATTTTATTTTGTAAATACCTTGCGATACTCTATCCATTATGTTACAAAGATATACAGGGTACTCATTCGTAATTTGCTTCAGCTTGTTCGTTGATTTATTGCAACACCGTTCACCGGGTATATCGAGCGATGCAATAAACAATGAGTTAGATTCCAAGTTTGCTGATTGGTTCAGGTGGCATGTAAGTTTAGTATTTGCCTGTTACGTGTACGATATGTGATACACATTTATTGCCCCGTTGATGTATACTTACTTGTCCTTTTACAGTCGAGCAAAGGTCATCTGGCTGACGATGAGTACGGTTACATTCTGACGCCAGTAGCCGAGGGTCCATTGAACAGAGTCACGCGACACGACATGTGTTTTGTCAACGGGTATAGATTCCACACAGTCTCCCATGCCAGCCGAAAATCGTCGGAGAACAGCGGAGTGTGTGTCAAGCGTTATGACAATAGCCCGGACGAGGATGACTTCTACGGCTACCTTACTGACATCATTGAGCTCGAATATCCCGCATTGCCTATAAAGCGGGTGGTCCTATTCAAGTGCGAATGGTACGATCCAACTCGAGAAGGTTATCGCGTTGGCACAAAGGTCCACGACCAATATAAGTTGGTAGACATACACCAAGGGCGACGGTACAGAAAATACGATCCATACGTTTTGGCTAGTCAAGCGTCCCAGGTGTACTATCTATCGTATCCAACAACGAGGATGAATGCGAGCTCAAAAGACTGGCGAGCCGTGTGCAAAGTGAAATCGAGCAAGTTTGATGTCAGTATACAGACAGTTTCAGATGGTATGGACGCCGCATTTCAAGAAGAAAACCCGTCCGTTCTAGATACGACACATGTTGAACTGCACGGCCTCCCTCTAAATGACCCCAATGGCGGTTTCATCGAAATTCATCTCAACATACAACCGCCTGACAATATTGAAGACGTAGTCGAAGACGAATACGAGGATGAAGAGGAAGACGAGCATGTAGATGAAGATGAAGATGAAGATGAAGATGAAGATGAAGATGAAGATGCGTATGAGGATGCAGATGACCAGGAAGATTGACGTTAGCCAAAATTTTTTATGTACCTCTTTATATGAAAGTGTGTATGTGTTGATGTACTTATATTCATGTATATACTACTTTATATTTTGTATTATTTTTTTTTCAAAAATGATAACACCGACGAGTTACCGACGAAATATTTCGTCGCTAAATTTAAAATAACGACGACCCATGAAAAATAGCGACGAAACCAAATAGCGACGAACATCCGTCGCTATGTCGTCGCAAAATTTCGAAGTAAAAGCTGAAATCCCCCTTCTTCTTCCCCATTTCCCTCCCCCCGCGAAAGAAATCCCCTCCCTCCGGCGAAAACCTCCCCTCGCGAAGAAACCTCCCTCCGGCGACCCCCCCCCCCGACGAGCTTCCTCTCCGTTGACCTCCCCTCTCGGGTTAGTTTTTTTTCCTATTTCGTTTTTATTGCAATTACCGTATATATATGTATATGTATATGTATATTTCGTTTTTATGTATATGTATGTATGTACCGTATGTATGTATGTACCGTATGTATGTAAATGTATATGTATATTTCGTTTTTATGTATATGTATGTATGTACCGTATGTATGTATGTACCGCATGTATGTATGTACCGTATGTATGTATATGTATATGTATTTGTATATTTCGTTTTTATGTATATGTATGTATGTACCGTATGTATGTATATGTATATGTATGTATTTCGTTTTTATTGCAATTACCGTATGTATGTATATGTATATGTATGTATATGTATGTATATGTATTTAATAGATTTGTAAATGTATGTATATGTATATGTATATGTATGTATATGTTTCTAATACATATATACACGCACATATACATATATACGGTACACGCACATATACATATATACGGTATATGTATGTATATGTTTTTAATACATATATACACGCACAAATACATATATACGGTACATATATACGGTACATATATTTAATTTCGTATTTAAATATAGTTAAATTTGTAAAAACTGTTTTTAATAGATTTGTAATATATCTTTTGTAATTTTTGTATATAAATATATGTAAAATTATTAGAAACTGTTTTTTTTGGGAGAATTATGTATGTATATATATTTTTCCTATTTAAATACATTTATAATTATATAATCTATTTTTGGTACATATACGTATATGGTATATATA
>AP025040.1:665781-685448 GCA_036186865.1 Eustoma russellianum | reverse complement strand
GGTATATATATATATGCATATACGGGTATATATATGTATATACGGGTATATATGTATATGGTATATATATGTATGTACGGGTATATACGGGTATATATGGTATATATGCACCAATATTGTTGTTAAGGTTGAATTAGTAGAAATGTGGTGTGCTTGGCCAATGAATGATGCATGTACAAACTGTTTTGTAAGAGGTTTGCATATGATTTTCGGTATGATTTGCATTTGTCTTTGGAGAGGCCATTAAGGCTGGGAAACCTCCGTTTAAAAATTATTAATATGTTCCTCTCAGATCTGATGGCTAGTGACGGTTTACCGACGAGATCCACATACCCACCATCTACACAGGACCTTCAAGGAGAGTTCGATGCGTTCATTTCTCAGCATGATACGTATGCCTCGGTTTCGACCGCCGCTCTGGCTGCGGACTCAGACCTTTTACGGTCTGCCGACATGTCCGCACCCCCCAGACATACGACGCCACCCACACCCAGCGTTTCAGCACCTCATCCGGCGTCTGATGCGGCATTGGACCAGGGTGTCATATCAGGGCGTCGTCCCCTCCCTTGGTCAAATGATACCCATACGTAAGTAATGATTCATTTATTTAACATGTTTTCAAATATATTTCACGCGTTATTTTTTCCTAACAACTTAAACTCTTTCAGGTTTGGATCGGACAATGGCGCGCTTTCCGGTTGCATCACCCGGTCCTTCCACCTGAGGCTTGACCCATCTGGATATACCTGGGGCCGTGTCACCCCGGAGACACGTAGGTTCTACTGGGATGAGTTTCAGGTATTCAAATTTGATGAATTTCACTTTTTGATGCGTAATCAATCATTACTTTTCTAACCACACTTTTATTATTCCTCCGTATGATAATTGCAGAAGTCGTACAGCTGGCCAGCCGACATCGCCCGCGACGTGGAGCAGGCCTGGCGGCATAGGGCCGCCAAACGCTACGGGGACTTCGTCAACTCCCTCAAGACCAAGTCGGAGCGTGACCCCACGTGGATAAGGCCTGCCTACGTATCCGAGGCCGTCTGGGCGGCGTGGGTAGAAGGGTGGAGGGACCCTGCTTACCAAGCCCGCAGCGCCCGGAACGCGGCGAACCGGCGCAGCGGCAACGTATAGGGCCCAGCACCTGCCACACACTCAGGTGGTTCGGTTTCCCACGCCACCACGATGCGTTCTATGGTGAGTATTTTAATATTGGATTATAACGACCTTCATTGATTTCATTGGATTATTTACATTCATCGACTTAAGTGGATTATTTACATTCAGTGAGTTAAGTGGATTATCTATATTCGTTGATTACTTATGTTGCGCTGTTGTTTTTTCGGTATTCGTATATGGTTACTTTAAGTGGTACATGTGATTTGACTTGGGAGAGGCCTTTAAGGCCGGGATACCTCCGATAAACGAATAGGTCATGCCGAAATTTTTAAAAATTCTGCATATCACTAACATATTTTATTTCATTCTTTCAGCACCAGGAGACGGGGGAGTGGCCAGCCTCCTACGATCTCTTCTACAAGACGCATCGGAAGAGAGCCTCCGACGGAACGGAGGACTGGATCACGACGAAGGCCCGCGACATCAGTGTAAGTAGACTACGATATCATTTGTTTTTTTTCCTTAGTTTGTTTTATTGCTGAACCATAATTATTCATATTCTCATTTCAGGACGAGTACAACAGATTACTCGCAGATAGGGGCGAACAGGCCGACAAGAACCGCGCTTATTGGGATGCGGTTCGGACCGTCGGCCCTCAGAATAAGAAGAAGAAGGAGGTGTACGGGGTTGGATCAGCAGCGCCGCGATTCTTTTCCAAAGTTCTGCATCCAGGTGCTTCCTCTGAGGCCAGCACCTCCGCGCCTTCTGCGACGCCAGAGGATATTTCGCACCTGGAAGCAGATAATGCGGCGCTGCAGCGTGAGATAGAGTCCATCAGGACGAGGCAAGAGGAGAGTTTACAGGCACTGCAGTCGCAGCAGCAGGCGATGCAGCAGGCGCTTCAGCAGGCGCTTCAGCAGGCGTTTGAGCATGCGCAGCATCAGACGATGCAGGTGCAGCAGGCAACGAACCAGCAAATCTTCCAGCTGTCGCAGGTCGTCATGACTTTCATTTCCAACTCCTCGCAGCCTCAGCCTCAGCCTCAGCCTCAGCCTCAGCCTCAGCCCCGCCCTCCTGATGGTCACTCTTCTCCGCATGATCCCCCTCCATCTTCCTCTGCATAGTTTTTTATTTTTTCATTGTTTGTACAGTCTATTTCATTTGTTGTATTGACATTTTCTTTGTACTTTTATATATTCTATCTGACAATTTTACGGATTCTATTTCGTTTGTGTTGTTTAATTATACGAACTTGAATGCGCAAATACCGTATTACTGTATAATATTTGTACAAATGATTTAATATACAAAATAAAATATATTATAGAAATTAAATAATAATAATAAAAACTTTTTAATTAATAATGTATTAATATTATTAATAAATCAAAAAAAATTTAAAATTTAATATTAAATAATGTATTTAAAATAATTATTAGTAAATTTAATATTTTTAAAAATAACAAATACCGACGAACCGGCGACGAAATTGGTCTGTCGCAGATCGGAAATAAAAAAACAAAAATTTAAAATTAGCAACGAAAAGACATATTAACGACGACATTTTGCGACGAAATAATACGGAAACAAAAAATAAAAAAATAATAAATAGCGACGGTAAAACATATACCGACGAAATTTTGCGACGAAATTCTTTGTCGCAGAACATTAATAAAAAAATAAAAAATACGAAATAGCGACGAAATAATTTACCGACGAAACAGCGACAACAGAAAAAAGGTCGCAGACCTGACAGTTTCTCGTCGCAGTTTTGCGACGATACACCGACGCAATTTTTTTCGTCACAATACAGCGACGCATTGCCGACGAAATTTGCTTTGCGACAAGCCGTATAACGACCTTCATTTTTCGTCGCTATTTCGTCGCTATATGCCTGTAGCGACGAAATAGCGACGTTTTTTGTCTGTCGCTATAGGGTTTTGTTTTTGTGGTGTAAGTGACTTTTTTCGCACAAGAATGTGTGCTTACCCATACTATGTATGAGGGTGTGCTTTTCCCATACTACCATTGAACAAAATATAGTTTGCTGACAATTCAAAGTGGACAGCATTTGCATGGAAAAGCTTTGGAACTTTATGTTAAACCAGATGGTGACATGCAACTAACAGCAGTAAAGTCTGCCATAAATACTTCTTCCCTCCTCGACAAGTCTTCTAATCCACCCATTTATGAATCCTTCCCCACCAATGACCACAAACCCTAATAAACAGTAAACAAAAAATAAATAAAAAAGGAAAAAGAATAATCCAGTTGGTCTCTATCTATTATTATTCTTCATAGGATTTCCTCTGTGCAGCTCTTGAGAGGATCAAACAACGTGATGGTTCAACAACAATATTATTCTATTGTTTTAAAGAGTTCCGTATATGGTAAGATATGAGGAGGTTGGATGTACCCAACCATACACATGTTTTAGAAACACTTAGAGGTTGTTTCCCAATGACCCATAATGAAAATTGCGTCAAGTTGTGTCGATCAACTGCTACTTCACAATATAAGAAACGCGACCAATTTAGTGAGTCATTTTGATTTATTTAATCATATTCTAAAATCAAAGAAGATTATCCTGACTTCATTAGAAATGTAAAGAAACGTGATGCAACAAGTGATGTAAATGATTAAAAGAGACAAAACAATCGAAAACAATAATAACTTTATAATGAACAAAAATTACAAATTCAGTCTACTATAAAGTAGTAGTTATATCAAGAAAAATACAACTTCTAAAATTCCCACGAGCCACCAAAGTAGACATGATGTTCCCAAATCTTTGATGGCTCTCACAGAACTTGTTTTATTCTTTTACATTTGTTTCTGGGGAAGGAATCAAATACACATCATATCAATCTAAAGGTTCAATATTCAAACCAGCCCTAATCCTACGTAGCACACAAACTTCAAACAATCTCAAACGTTAACAGGTTTCTTCTTCAATCTTTTGGCTTGCCCGAGAACTCTTATTCAAGACATCCGGATTTGTATACTTTGTTGTTTCTTTTAAGTGTCCTATACATAAAACACTTAAAAAAATACAGAATAATTAACAAAACATATGCGAAAAACAATCAATATACAAATTTACATGTCTTAGATGGAATTTCTCGTGAAAGACGAATGACTAAAGAAAATAACTCGTCAACAATTATTCATATTTGACGGAGACGGTTATGATGGAGAAGTCGTGAAAGGTCACTGTTGATTGCATATGAATAGAAATCTTTGCTAGAATATTGGGGAATCAGAAGGTGAAGAATTCACCAAATTAAGAATGCTGTTCCAGTAATTCTTGTTGTCTTCCAAATACTCGCTTCCACTTCCGTCGCCGTCGCCGTCGCTGTTGTCGAACTCTCCACACCTCTCGGAGAAGCTCCGTTGATCACCCGAATTATTAAGCAAAAGGTCTGTAAATCTCTGCACGAAATTCCCATTTGTAACTTGATCTGAATTTGGCCTGAGTGGCTCCATCGGCCATGTGAAAGAGATTTTATTTTCCCTGCCGTCTTTATTTTCAATCAAATTATTAGGGCTTTCGAAGCCTTTCCAGTTTTCGTCACCTTCTTCTTTCAATATAGATCCCTCAGAAGAATTTCCAACAAATTCTATAAATGCTGTGGAATTCTCCCCCATCCCACTTGATGGGTTCTCGGAATAGCTAAGCGTAGACGTCGGAGATCCAAGGTCGGCGCCGATTCCGACGACTGGCTCGCTGGCAGCGACTTCTCTTCTAGCCCACGCTCCTTTTAGCATATCAAAACAGCGTGGTGGGACCAAACCCATGGGCTTGTGGGCCAGTGGGCTTGACTGGGATGAACCCAACGGGTTCGGAAAAGTGTTTGAGCGCAACTTTGATTGGCGGACCAATCGAGCTTCGGCTTCAAGCCTCGCACTTTCCCATTGAGCCATGTGGCTTAGATTAGCTGCGTGTTTTGATTGACCGTCGCCGTTGGATAAGAGGGCATCGTTTTTGGGCCTGTGGGTCACTGGATCTATTCTCATTTCAGCTAGTCGTTTCTTAAGATGTGTATTCCAGTAGTTCTTGATCTCGTTGTCTGTTCGTTTAGTCAAATGAGTTGCAATTGCCGACCACCTACAATCAAGACAATCAATATTGATTCAGAAAGTTGTCGGAGAAAAATTTGTAATGTGGATTAATGGACGGTGAATTGTCTGTGGTGCGAAAGACATTATCACAAAATAATGGTTCGTGTAGAAATTGAGAGACCCTTGAAGCCAATTATTTGTGCAGCTGGCGAGTTGGCGCATAAATTCGTGGATTATTGAAGTGTACGGCATTTTTGGCAGTAAAATCATAATTTGCAATAATTGAAGGGCTTGGACAGTATTATGAGAAAAACTATCAACTCCTTAAAACTGACTGCCTTAATTAGTGGAATCTAGTTTCTGTTGGAAATGAAGAATGAGAATATGGTAATCACAGAAAATGAAGCCGAGACGTGACAAAGTAGTCACTGTCCTTAAAGCAATTTTGCTCCTACCAAAGAGCAAGGTAGTCTTCAAGCAAATGCTTCCCAGGATATAACGGCTATCTTTCTTCCCTTTGCTCTAGAGGAGAAAGAGTGAACTTGCTTGTTGAAGGTAGAGAAAGAGAAGAAGAAGATCACAATAATGCTGAGAACTCAAATTTTTGCAAAAGATAATTGTCTCTATTGAAAGTAGCAAGGTCTTCTATTTATAGACCTTAGAAGTGTTAAAAACATTCTTTGAAATCACTCTCAGCCTTATTCTAACCTCCAAGAGCCGTTGATTACCGTTTTTAGCCGAAGGGAGATGATTCTTGGATTAAAAACTGTGACTGCTGATGAACAGAGCTGTCTGTTGGACATCGATCGATCACATCGATCGATCGATGTCACTTCGATCGATCGATGTGATCGATCGAAGTCGAACAGACTACATCGAACCCTCACTTCAAATTTACTTAGATCGATCGATGTGACTACGATCGATCGAAGTCATCGTTCGAAGTCCTCAGATCCACATCGATCTCTAACATAGATCGATCGATGTACTTCGATCGATCTATGTTGGAGATCGATGTCCAACTGATGTTCACCCAGTTTTCTACATTCCATACCAATCTCTTGACCGACCTTATACACGCTCTATATAAGTTTGGAGCACATGAAAACGTACTTTAATGTACTTTTTCTAACAATCCCCCACATGATCCAAACTTATATATGAACCTTTCATATGATAAACAACGGACTTCTTCTCAATCAAAATAAGATGAAGACACATAACGGAGTAGTGACAAACGTCTTGAACTATCCGATAGTACATCTGAAGATATATAAACGGAAATAGGGTGACAACCGTCTTGAACCACATATTTCACTACTGTTTATATGATCATACAAATGACATGTCAACACCTAACTTCATACAAGTTCGCGATGTGGTGCATTAATGGCCCTGCACCCAATCCCAGAATTCATAAGCGCTCTAGAGAGTTTTCCAGGCTCTCATAGGAAGCGGCCCCACTTCCACACTTATATAGGTGATATTCATCAAGTGTGTATTACAACACACCACCATCTATAATGGCTATGAATCATCCATTAAGAGATTTACATCTCACCCTCAAAAATGTAATAAGTACTATCCACAAGTGCATCATTATAGGAAGGACAAATAATAGTACTTTATAGAATTCTTCTATGACGTGTTCTTACCACATTGAACTCCGTTTGTAGGATCTCTACTAATAGCGAGTTGGGTTCCTGTCATAGAGAATTCACCTCAACGGAACAAGTCCCATTCCTCTTGATGTCTTAAGAACCAGTTTTCGATTCAAGCCTTTAGTTAAGGGATCAGCCAGGTTCAACTCGGTTTTGATGTATTCCAAGTTAACCACCCCAGAACTAATCAAGTCACGCACAATATTGTGCCTCAAACGGATATGCCTGCTCTTTCCATTGTATATTTTGTTCCTTGCTCGAGCAATAGCTGCCTGTGAGTCACAATGAACAAAAACAGATGGCATAGGCTTAGTCCACAACGGAATATCAACTAGTAAATTCCTTAACCATTCCGCCTCTGAACAAGCAAGTTCTAAAGCAACAAATTCAGACTCCATTGTTGATTTAGCCTTACAAGTTTGTTTAGAGGACTTCCATGAAATGGCACCACCACCCAAAGTAAATACATACCCACTGGTGGAATTTATCTCATCATTATCTGTGACCCAATTAGCGTCACAATAACCTTCCAGAACTGCAGGACTTCCGGTAAAAGCAAGCCCCAAGTCCATAGTCCCTCGTAGATATCTCAATAGCCGTTTCAAAGCATCCCAATGCTCTTTACTTGGACTATGAGTATATCTAGCCAAACGATTAACAGAATATGCAATATCTGGCCTAGTACAATTCATGAGATACATGACACTGCCAATGATCTTAGCATATTCACACTGTGACACACCATCATGTTTATTCTTTTCTAACCTTATGGATGCATCATACGGAGTACTAACAGGTTTCACATCAAAATGGCTGAATTTTCTCAAAACCTTTTCAACATAATGCGACTGAGAAAGCATATAACCCCCACATTTCTCTATCAGTCTAAGACCAAGTATCAAATCTGCTTTCCCCATGTCTTTCATTTCAAAAACAGATGATAAAAATACTTTAGTACTATTTACAACATCAAGATTTGTACCAAAGATTAACAAATCATCAACATATAAACAAATAATGACACCATCAAGATTTTCAAACTTACTGTAAATGCATCTATCACTTTCATTTACAACATATCCATTAGATAGCAAAGCATTATCAAATTTCTCATGCCATTGCTTAGGAGCTTGTTTTAATCCATATAATGACTTTTTCAACCTGCAAACTTTATGCTCTTGACCTTTAGCTATCATACCTTCAGGTTGTTTCATATAGATTTCTTCTTCTAAATCTCCATTTAGAAAAGCTGTTTTAACATCCATTTGATGTATGACTAACTTATAAATTGAAGCTAAAGCTACTAACACTCTAATAGAAGTAATTCTAGCAACAGGAGAATAGGTATCAAAGAAATCTATTCCCTCTTGTTGGGTAAACCCTTTAGCCACAAGTCTAGCTTTAAACTTATCAATTGTCCCGTCCGCCTTTAGTTTCTTTCTAAAGACCCACTTGCAACTGATAGGTTTACAACCTCTAGGCAAGTCTACGAGTTCCCAAGTATTGTTGCTAAGTATAGACTCAAGCTCGCTATTGATAGCTTCTTTCCAAAACTTAGAGTCTATAGACATTACCGCTTCTTGATACGTTGTGGGGTCATTCTCTAAAATGAATGCAGTGACAAAATCATTTCCAAAGGACTTTTCTACTCTTTTCCTTTTACTTCTTCTAGGTGAAGTATCATTACTAGACACTTTACTAGACTCACCTTTTTCAAATTTAGGACTAACTAACGACTCTTTCTTCATAGGAAAAATATGCTCAAAAAATTCAGCATTCTTAGACTCAACGATAGAACCATTATCAACCAACATGAATCTATATGCAGCACTATTTTGAGCATATCCTATGAAAACACAATCATTAGTCTTAGGACCAATTTTACTTCTTTTGAACTCTGGAATACCAACCTTAGCTAAGCACCCCCACACTCTGAAGTAATTCAGGTTAGGTGCGAAGCCTCTCCAAAGTTCGTAAGGAGTTTTATTGGTCTTTTTATGTGGAATTCTATTCAAGATATGACATGCTGAAAGGATAGCTTCTCCCCACATATTATTAGGCAAACCTGAGCTAATAAGCATGGCATTCATCATATCCTTAAGCGTTCTATTTTTCCTTTCTGCGACTCCATTAGATTGAGGAGTGTAAGGAGGTGTGAACTCATGTATAATTCCATTATCTTCACAAAATCTTTGTAAAGACAACACATTATACTCACCACCCCTATCTGTCCTCAACCTTTTGATTTTTCTATCTAGTTGATTCTCAACTTCATTTTTATACCTGATGAACATGCTTTCAGATTCATCTTTATTTGCTAACAAATAAACTCTAGTATATCTAGAAAAATCATCAATAAATGTTATGTAGTATCTTTTACCACCTTTACTAGTATAACCTCTAAAGTCACCAAGATCACTATGTATGAGTTCCAACTTATCTGTTGTTCTTTCAACAGATTTAAACGACTTCTTGTGATGTTTTGCTTCTACACAAAACTCACACTTTTCAAAGTCATCTTCACATACATACGAGATTAGGTTGGTGAACTTTAGTCTTTTCAACGCATCTTTATTAACATGTCCTAACCTTGCATGCCAAATATTCAAAGAGTCAACAACATAAGCAGAACTTGATGCATTCTTATTATTCATAATACACACAGCATCTAGAACAAGTAAGCCCCCGGAGCAATACCCTTTCCCGACAAAGTCCCCACTCCTAGACAAAATAAGCTTATCAGACTCAAGAACAAGTTTAATGTTAGCCTTGTTCAGTAGTACTCCGGAAATCAAGTTCCTACGCATCGCAGGAACATGTAACACATTATTCAATTCCAGTCTCTTGCCAGAAGTCAACTTGAGGAGCACCCTTCCTTTACCAAGAACCTTGATACCGTGTGCATCTCCCAAGAAGACTTGCTCGCCATCATCTATTTCTTGATATTCAAAAAATAGATCTTTACTGGTTGCAATGTGCTTGGTAGCCCCAGTGTCTACCACCCATTCCGAAGCACCACCGACAAGGTTTACCTCAGATAAGACGACCGCAGCAATGACTTCGTCACTTGTCCTAGTTGTCTCCACAAGATGTGCTTGACTGCTGGACTGGCCTTTCCGCTGGTTGCACTTGGCTGCTCTGTGTCCCAGCTTTCCGCACACCCAGCATGCGCCTTTCATCTTCTTCTGCCCTTGTCCCTGCACAAATGTCTTACCTTTGCCATTTTGCTGAGTCTTTTGCCTCTTGGGTTTGTGCTCCACCACATTGGCTTGAGAACTTCTTTCATCTCGTTCATTGTCATCAAGCCGATTATTCTCCTCAATGCGAATGTGCTTGATGACTGCATCCAAGGTTAATTTGGCATCATCATGTTTACCTCTCTTCTTGTATTTGCTCCAAGAAGAAGGTAACTTTTCCAACAAGGCCGCTGCTTGAAAAGTTTCATCAACTTTAATGCCTTCTTGCTCCATGTTATCCACCAACTGTTGATATTGGTGAATTTGATCATTGATCGGTATGTGGTCTACCATTTGGAACTTCAGAAACTCGCTGACCACATACTTTCTTTTTCCAACATCTTCAGAACCATATTTGTTCTGAAGTGCTGCCCAAATATCCTTTGCTGACGTAAATTTGACATAAATGTCAAATAGAGAGTTGGAGAGGAAGTGCAGAATGTGTCCTCTACACGTAGTATTGTCAGCATCATACTTTTTGCCTTCTGTTTCGTCTGTTGGTCTGTCTTTAGCAAGCACATACGAAACAGAAATCATCTCTAGAAAGAATAACACCTTTGCAGCCCAACGTTTGAAGAACTTGCCATCGAACGGTTCCATCTTAGACATATCAGGAACTGGTGCTTGTCTTGTTGCCATATTCTCAACTCAAAATTGCTTTAAGACTGTTGGAAATGAAGAATGAGAATATGGTAATCACAGAAAATGAAGCCGAGACGTGACAAAGTAGTCACTGTCCTTAAAGCAATTTTGCTCCTACCAAAGAGCAAGGTAGTCTTCAAGCAAATGCTTCCCAGGATATAACGGCTATCTTTCTTCCCTTTGCTCTAGAGGAGAAAGAGTGAACTTGCTTGTTGAAGGTAGAGAAAGAGAAGAAGAAGATCACAATAATGCTGAGAACTCAAATTTTTGCAAAAGATAATTGTCTCTATTGAAAGTAGCAAGGTCTTCTATTTATAGACCTTAGAAGTGTTAAAAACATTCTTTGAAATCACTCTCAGCCTTATTCTAACCTCCAAGAGCCGTTGATTACCGTTTTTAGCCGAAGGGAGATGATTCTTGGATTAAAAACTGTGACTGCTGATGAACAGAGCTGTCTGTTGGACATCGATCGATCACATCGATCGATCGATGTCACTTCGATCGATCGATGTGATCGATCGAAGTCGAACAGACTACATCGAACCCTCACTTCAAATTTACTTAGATCGATCGATGTGACTACGATCGATCGAAGTCATCGTTCGAAGTCCTCAGATCCACATCGATCTCTAACATAGATCGATCGATGTACTTCGATCGATCTATGTTGGAGATCGATGTCCAACTGATGTTCACCCAGTTTTCTACATTCCATACCAATCTCTTGACCGACCTTATACACGCTCTATATAAGTTTGGAGCACATGAAAACGTACTTTAATGTACTTTTTCTAACAGTTTTTATACCCCAAAAGGAAAGACACATGTGAAATCGATGTCACCGAGAATCAGATTGGCATGAACTAAACCCAAATGAATCCTCAAGAGTCTTTTTTGAACGACGAGGTAGGAAATGAAGTAGAGAACATCTCATTTCTTGAAGACAATTAGCAAAGAAAGCTTAATTAGCCACTAGTAAGTGAAGGCTTACCTGTTTCCCAACAGAGCATGGAGTTGAATAATAGTTTGCTCCTCTTGCAAAGTGAATTTTCCTCTCTTGATATCAGGTCTCAAATAGTTAGTCCATCTTAGTCTGCAACTCTTTCCACACCTTTGAAGCCCTACGAACGAAGTAACATGAGTTCGGCTTAGTTAAATTCTTGGAAAAGCAGACAACAACAACAATCATACCCAGTATATCCCAACGACATCAAAAGCTATCGCTAGAGTCTAGGGAGAGTGAGAGTCAGACAAACAATACCTCCATCCCAAAGGATAGAGAGTCTTGGAAAAGCAGACATGAGATTAAAAAATCTACGCACATACAGTAAATGGCTAGAAACTCTAAATTAAGAGACAAGAGTAAGGTTAGGGTAAAATTACGCGAAAAGCAGACATGGGATAAGAAATTCACACTCTTCAAGGATAAAGAAAAAGCTTTCATTTAATTACCAGCTTTGGAAGGGAGGGCTCGCCAGCTTCCATGACCATGTTCTTCAATGTAAGCTAAGAGCTTCTGATCTTCTTCAGGTGTCCAAGGTCCTTTCTTAAGACCAACTTTATCGCAACATGGAGAACGCCCCATGGACGACTGATTTGATCAGCAATTGAAAAGGTAGTGGGTTGTTGCTCTTTATATACTAGTATTATACACAAGCTAGATTCCAAAATACATGGGTCTTCTCCAGAAAAAGAGAGTGGGGGTATTAAATATGGCAAGATGATGAGGGGTGACCACTGTTTCCAAGTAGATGAAAGTATTTATTTGTCCAGTTCACTCTCTCTTGTACTTTATCTTTTTCGATTTTTCATCGAGAGAAAAGTCATGAAAATATGCTAACAAGCTAACGGGAAGGCCGGTGGTTGAAAGAATGATGCCTCATACAAGAAAAAGAAACAAAGAAAGATTGATCAAATATTTAAAATATTTACACATCAATGCAACGATCATAGGCCAAATTTCTTTGTAATAAGGTCCTGCACAAATTTCACCACTATACAGAAATCCTGCCAATACTCTACCGAACAATAGAATGACAAATATAAGGATGAAATTAGTTGTCGACTTACTAGAATGCATAAGGACACGTAAGACATACATAAGTAATTATATACGTCATTGAATTTATCTTTTTATTTTACATGATCTAATTTGGTTCAAGAATATTTGTAAAAGAGTTGAATTGAAGAAAACAAGATAAAGCCGACATCAACCAGATTAAAATTGCGATGGTGGTTGAATAATTTTGTTATATAAGTCATTTTTTCTTATAACACCAATTGAGTATACGTGGCCTCTTTAATTGTTTCTTGTTTAATATTTATTCTGATAGTACCATACGGTAAGTGTCATGTAAAACCAATTGCATATAAATGGCCTCTTTAGAATTTGCATTTTTCAATAAATCGTCTACTGTCATGTCATGTGTATCGACTACGAATTTCTGTTGAAAATATCCGAATGTCGTAATGCGAGACCAAGTACGATAGCGTCATGAAAGCAGTCCCGTATTTTGGGACCGGTCATGTTATCGTATATCGAAGATAAGTCTAATTCAATTTGATTTTAGATATGCTAAAACATCAATTATCATTTTATATAAGGAAAAATTTTACTCTCTCTTGTGTTTTAGCCTAGTATCTCCTTTTCTTTTTTCCCTGATCATTTAGTTTTAAGGTAAAGTATTCTTTGTCCACATCTTTGTATCTGCACAAATTTTACAATGGTCAATGACCAAGTATGATTAGTTGGTCATTGATCAATGAAATGTGTAGAAAATTTATGGGCCCCTTGTTTTGGCCAATCACCCCCTTGGTTGCATGTAGATAAAATCATCATTTTATTGGACCACTAGTTGATCAATGACCACAATAAAATTTCTGCTGTATCTGTAGAAGTATGATGAAAAAATTACCTTGCAATACGTGACATAAAAAACTGTAAAATTACGTGAGTGATTACCAGTAAATGAATATGAGGCTGGTTAGGATACGACCCTCACCGCGGTCCCATTTGGAGTGTTCTGGCTACTAAACAAAGGGTTGATGAGTTGTGACCGAAATACCCCTAAAATCTGTCATGCAAGACTTCAAATCGAAGTTATAGAGTTTGGATGTGGATCTAGTTCATCTTCCGTGTAATATTCGCCAGAGATGCCGGCAACTGAATTTATTTTCCCTTTTTTTTTATTCAAGCGATGTTTTTTTTTCTGTGTGAGAAGTTTTAATGTTTTGTTGTGGTTCTTTTTGTGGTGGAGGTGGTGACCTGGCACAGCGAAGATGGAGGTGGGCAGGGGACGTGGAAGGGCGGTGGATGGGTGGAGAGGAGGGGGCGGGAGGAGGTGCAGGTTTAGTGGGGGTGGGGGGCTGGAGGTCTTGGGAGAGGAATTGATATTGCTGTTCTGAATTTGGGACCAAGGAATTCGATAGAATTGATTTTGCCGGAAGCGTTTTCATTTCCAATAGAATCAATGACACAATCTTCCTTGACTTTGGAATATGATTGATTAAAGTAAAGTAACTCGCTAAATTGGCTACGCTTCTTATATTGTGAATCTTGACGTATCATTATAAATCATCGGAAAACAACGTCGGTGTGTTTATAATACATAAGTATGGTTGCTTACATCTGATTCACATATTCTGTCATAGGCGAGAGCCTCTAAGTCAACTAGAATGTTGTTGTTTTCATCCAATTGAGATTTAGAGAGGAAGGACAGTGAGGATGACGTATGGTGGCGGAATTGCGTAGAGGATGCCAGTGGTGGGGGAGGAGAAGGGGTGAAGTATCTGGAGTTGCACTAGTAGTGTAGAGGCCGGTGGCAGAAGGGCACAAATTTTACAATGATCAATGACCAAGTATGATTAGTTGATCATTGACCAATGAGATGTGTAGAAAATTTATGGGCCCCTTGTTTTGACCAATCATCCTCTAGCTTGCATGTAGATAAAATTTATTTGTCATCATTTTATTGGACCACTAGTTGATCAATGACCACGATAAAATTTCTGGCAGAAGGGAGTGGAAATGGGCGAGCTCGAGTAAGACGACTTTTTTTCTTTGGGGTAATTCAAGAAGGGTATTTTAGGTATGAAAAGTATGCATTTATCTTTCCTTTATGTCGGAAGAGGTTTTTCCACGAAATTGTATTGGTATATAGTAAATATTCTTATGGTTTAGTCGGCTGATTATGGTTTATTGATTTCAATTTGTATACAATAACTTAATTATAACACTAGTCTACTGTTAAATATGCTAAAATTTGTAATATAAGAACAAATATGATAAATATAAAAATTTGATATGATATGATTTGATTTTGTACAATTATATCTTTGAGATGTTATTTCCATCAATAGCACGTGGCATTCGAGTGTCCATAACTTGCTGTCGGTGAAACAAGGACAATGAAGACGATCCAAATAGCAGTTTTTATAGCTAATTAAAGTAAGATGTGAAATCACGAACTCACTCACTGTTCATACACTCAACCCATGTCGCATATGATAGTATACGAATGATACCATGATACTTTAGGAAACAACGGTCGGTAATTACATATAAAATTTCTAGTTTTAGTTTGTCGTTTTAGGATAATTTATTTCTTATCGTATTTTAGATTACACTATTTTTTTGTAATAGATAAAAGTAATATTGATAATAATGCAAAATATATTTCCAACCTTTTGGTTTCGAAAGTCAACCTCACGCCTACACGTAAGATACAAAAAATCCGTCTCTTATATACTACTCGGATTGAGACATTACTCCAGAAAAAATTATAGGTTCGAAACAAGACACACGCAACTTGAAAGCAATACTTTTATGTCGTCAAATGCCTGAATTCGACCCAATTAGGTGTAAGGTTACAAACCCGATTTACAGTAGACTCTTTATATGAGTTCCTAACAACGTCTTACCAATTTAGGAGGTCTCTGACTTCGTGATTTGTATCTTACACACAGTTATCTAAGACTAGAGTGGTGGAGGTCTTAGGACCAGAAATTTCACCATTTGGCCCGCAAAGAGAATGAAGTCACTACTTAATGAATTTACTACTTCGACATCAATACAATAGGTTAAACTCTGACATAAACTACTATAGAATTATCAATTAAATAAAGTCCGGGAATTGCATGTGACGCTATGCTCTTTAGGGACGATTTTCTAATTAATAGTATTAAATAAAAGCACCAAGCATGAGTCGTACATGACTAGTAATATACACTATCGGTTTTATGTAATAATCTTTTTAGATATATGTCCAAATAGCTTCAAATGATAAAGCTTTAAATAATCCTAAGTTCATGCATTAATCACATATAACAATCAAATAATAAAACTTGAAACTCGTCAGGTATATAATTTTCATATTTTAATTCTAAACCAAACTCTTTTTCACATGCTTTTCAGAGTATAATCACATTCTAGTACTAGTTTTCTGCAAACATGTTATATGAGAACGAATACAGGTGGGCATTTTAGAATATGGAAGTTCAGTTGTCTCCGACTTACCAATGACTCAAATACGGTATACTTCTAATATTTTATGATCCGGTTAGTATTCTTTTGTTAAAAAATATTGTCACGTATATTTGTCCTTCTTATATTGTGAAGTAACAGTTGACGTAACTTTTATTATGGGTCATCGAAAAACAACCTGATGTGTGTTTCTAATACATGTGTATAGTTGCGTACCTCCGATCCCCCCATACCCCGCATAGGCGAGAACATCTAAGACAATAGGGTAATGTCGTTGTTGTATCTTGTGCTAAGGCCGTACTATCAAGTTCTATATAAAGTTAAACAGAATTAACACGCACACATACGAAGCATAACTCGCTTGTATTATTGTTCAGAAAAATCACTCAAAACCCGAAACAAAGTTTTTCTTGGCACTCTTGCTCATATGGCCGGGCAACCCCTTATATTTATAGACTACACACTAGTCTAATGTAAATGTTAAATTGACTAGGAAAAGGTTACTAGATTCTAGTTTTAGATAAAAACTCTATCGAGCTAAGTTTCTACAAACTAGGAACCTTAGGATCCTAATCCTATGAGGTAAATTATCCAACACTATATCCAATTTAGTAATTTTTAGCTTATCGAAGCTGCTTGTTTTGTTTCTTAGCTTGGGTTCCCTCTCGTTAGGACAGCTCTATAAAATTTCATAATTGTTGACTTATGCATATAATATTATTTTCTCCTTCTCTTTCATATTATTTTACTCTTTCTTAGAAAAATCTAAATTATTGTCCACTTTTAAATATTTACATATTTCTCTAAATACCTTTATTTAGTTAGGTAAACAAAAAGGCGTACAAAACTGCAATGTGATTTTGGAGCCATAAATTTTTACAAAATCTATAAGGAAGCAATAAGAGTTTTTGGAGTTGAGGATTCAATTAAAAAAGGTGTTCTCGATGCACTATACTCCTGCGTTTGTGCATGGTCTATACAGGGGGTGGATCGCTTTGCGATCTAATGTACGCAACATTACTCTACACTTTGTGCAAGAGGCTGTTTCCGCGACTCGAATCCGTGATCTCAATGTGATGTTTTATGGCTTCTATACATTTTATAATATTATACTCTTTATCTGTTAATCTTTCACTGTCTAAATTTAAAACCAAAAAGTATTAAGAAAGATCATTTGATCAGTTACTTGATAATTAGAGTAACAATCACATTAGTAATTTTTTTCATTTATATGTTTGAGGCCTAAAGATGATTTTCAACGTGACTACACTTCGATTGTCATTCATTCACTGAAAGAGTTAAAAAAAAAAAAAAAAAACCTGCGACACAACACCAACATCGAGATAAAATAATGCCGTAAGTAATAAACATAATAAATAACATCTATAAAAAAAAGGTAAATTTTGGGCAGCCCTCATAATACTCTTTCTCTTACCAAAACCGTACCTCAGAAAATTTCGTTTCTTTTTAAATTGAATGCCTACCTGGTGTTGTCCTTTTATGTACATGTATATTTATGTGTATACTGTGTGTATACAAACTCAGATATACATCATAATAATTATATGTCCATTTACATTCAACAAAAATTACTAATTAGTATTTTCGAATATCACTAGCAGTTCCTAATCTTAATCTTATGAAACGTTATAGTGAAAATCTTCACTATGAACGAGATCTATTAATGCTAAATCATCAGGAAACGAATTCCGGAACCTAAATCTGACTTCCATATTTCTTCATATCATGGAACTTGATTATTTATTTCTCAGATTTTTGACCTTTTAAATCAAGAACATACTCTATTGTCCAGAATTGATTCTAAAAGATGAGACTTTAAAATTGATTTGTGGTAAATTATGACTTCAGACCATCATCCCTACTATAGTCGTAGCTCTCTAATAAATGGAAACTATAATTTTGGTATCTGCATATTAATGACTCATGCTTCATAAAATATCTCAATTAGGCCCTTTCACATTTTTAATACAGGTATGATACATTTTTAATACAGGTAGGTCCATATTATAATGTGGATTAAATAATCCAACACTTAGTAGTTCCACGACTTACATCGATAAATATTAAGGGATTGTAGTGTCTCATCAGTGTCACTGATTTGAAACCTGTCGTGTCATATAAATAATAAAACGATATGTAATTTATCATTATTTGAGAGTTCCCACGAGTAACGGTTAGAATATTCTATTAAAACTATTCAAAAGCAAGCTTGTGATTTAATCGTTTCCTCCCACCCAAAAGGGCAGAAAAAAACAAAGGGGTCTGGGGGTTTAATGACACAAGGGACTATTAAATCCAGTGGTCCTGAAATAAATGCAATTGAAATCATCCAGTTCATTTGTATTTACATCCCTTCATATCAGTTCAATGTATGGATTGTTTCTTACTTTTCTTCAAATTTTAAAGATATCTTTTGTTTTTGTTTGAATATACTAGATATGATTATTGTTGTTCGAGAACGATGAAACCGGGGAGGGAGGATTGTAAGACCAAAGTACGGAGAAATTTGAAGGATAAATTGACGGAAAGATGGATCTTTTATTGAAAACATAAACAGATTTAAGTTTACAGTATACGAGCTACATAATGTAAAACATCTCTAAGTATTAACACCAACACTATCAACAGAATGGGTATAACAATTAGCTAGCACTAGTCTTGTTACACGTCGGATGATCTTGTCACGAGTGTAACGTGGGTGAGGTAACTGAAGGACACATCCATGAACCATTTGATTTCTTCAATACCATATTGGCCCGATAGCCTCCTAGAAAACATATCTCCATTTTATTCCATTAATGTTTGGGATCCAAGACTTAGGGGACGACCATCCCTCTCCGTTGTAATTGGCCTTTCATCTATGGCAGCCCCAGCAGTTTTTATTATGGTCCAACATGCTCTTTACTCTCACTTTACAATTCTTCCCCGCAGAGGCCTGCTCGATATAACACCAACGTGAGTCAGGATCTCCTGACCCCCCATTTTTGGAGGTAAGAAATGACCCCCTGCCACGTGGTAGGGAAAGAGCGTGGTGAGTCTGGATGCAAGTGACCCCACCCAGCCTCACCACCCCCTCCACTGTCACGTGGCGGGCGGTCATATGGGGGGTAAGATGGGCGGCAGTGAGAGGATCTCACCCCCACCAACGTGCCTATTTGTACTGTATCAACTTTGCAAGTAACCCACTATTATTATTATTATTATTATTATTATTATTATTATTATTATTATTATTATTATTATTTAACAACATACTTTGTCGTGTTTGAATTGTGAACATACTTTTTGTATGCTCAATGAAATTACATGTAACTTCTTCATCAAATTGTTACACTTTGAAATTTAAAATTCAGGTGACTTATATATGTTCGTAACTGATATGTTTGAGAACTTTTGTATTTTTTTTCCTACTCTATACTTACTCTAAATTGTTTTTTTTT
>AP025040.1:620651-665771 GCA_036186865.1 Eustoma russellianum | reverse complement strand
TTTTTTTTTTTTTTTTTTTGACTTTTGTATTCTGTGTTTTTGAACTTGCACCGATACAAAACCATGGTGCGTGTATTGAACTTGACGCCACTAGTAGTTTAGCACAACTACACAAATCCCAATTTCTCACTTCAACCGAAACCCACCACCTAACCACTACTACCTCCACCACGTCAGTCCTCCTTTCTCGGACTATTCCGCCGTCAAAAGCTAAAATCCTACCATCCTTGCAAAGGGATAGGATCACTTCACGGCAAGAGATACGGTGACGCGTGACCGTGCGACACGTCACAGCAAGGGAGGTGGTGAGGCTATATGAGGGTCAGCCTCATCTAGCATCACCACCCTCCCTTGGTGTCAGTTGTCGCGTGGTACCAAAAGGGTGAGGAAAGTTGGGGTGATAGATCCCCTTGCAAAAGCCAAAATCCCACAAGAAAGACTGAAGGGAATTGTTTGCTAGATTCACCTTCAAACCGATTTGAGGAAAATTGGGTATATTCCACATGAAATCATTATTCTGCAGCCGCAGATCCACAAGCTTTTGCAATTGTGTAAGAGATGTCGGAATTCCGCCCGTAAAGAAGTTGTTTGCCAACACAACTCTCTTGATATCATTCACACCGGAAAAATGGTTATTCGCGAAATACAAGGCACGTACCCCCAATCAGTTTTTTAATCTCTGGAATGGCACCAGAAAATTTGTTGTTTATAAGCATTATCCAAGGATAAAATTTCAAGATTTAGGACTCGGTTTTCAGTTGACCCATTTGAATTTAAACTTTGTGGTGAAGTCAAGTCCTCTTCATTGATCTTGAAATTTGTATTGGCTGCCTCGTTCTTGGCTAGGGCAACCTTCTTTGAAGCCCTTAGTCTCGACATAATTTAGCGCTCCACTATGTAAGAGAAGAATACGGTGGTGTAAGGTGGAGATGGTGCAGCCCTTTTCATATATGTCGCATTTCAGTTCATAGTTTGCAGAAAGGGTGTGGAAGAGGACGGTGGAGGAATGGTGGGGAGGCGAGGGCGACGGTGTTGGCGAGGTGGGGGGCAGCGGAGAGGAGTAGCAGGCAGGCTGGGGCAGCCAATCAGTTTTTTTCTTTTTGGAGGGGCACCGGGGGGGAGAGGGTGTTTGGGTAGGTGTGTAATTTAAGAAGCAGCGATATTTTGGATAGAAAAGAAAATGTATCATTGCGTCCAACGTCATAGTTCAGTTGGTACTTAGATTGGGACATTGTTTCAAAAAGACACAAGTTCGAATAAAGACACACACATCATAGGTGTAATACTGCTGTCTGTAACAGTAATGCCGAAACTATAGTATCCAGATTACAGTAAGTACTTTAATTAAGAAGCAGTTGAGTTTTTGATTTGTATCCTATACAAAATATGCCATTGGTATTGACATTTTCTCTGGAAAATGTATCATTGTCACCGTTACCCAGCTGTAGGGCTGTAAACGAACCGAACGAGCCGAGCATTGCATTGTTCAAGCTCTGTTCATTTAACTTAGCGAACGAGACGAGCTTGTTCGTTTATTTAAACGAACATATTTACTTGTTCAAGCTTGGTTCGTTTAACTCAACGAACAACATTAACGAGCCGAACATCTTAAACGAACGGTGTCACTTACCGAGCTCGAACAGAAAAAGGTGCTCAAGCTCTGTTCATTAACCTTTTATCCGAGCCGAGCTCGAGCTCGAACCAAACGAGCCGAACAATCGAACGGCTTGGTTCATTTACCGCCCTACCCAGCTGGCATGAGGTTTTTCGGCTAAATTTCGCCGGTATTTACCAAAACCTTACGTGGACTGGTCTCAAAATGGTCGACACTTTTGAGACAAAAACTCAAGAAAACAAAGGTTAAAAAAAATTAAAAAGAGATACTCATGAATTTTACTAAACCACAGAAAAAGAAAAAAAATAATTTTATATACATATAGGCGTAGTTGTATGTGTCTAACGGAGTGGTTGAATTTTTTTTGCGATGACTAGCAGGCCATTTCATTTACTAATTTTAGTAAACCTATTAATGTGTTAATGCACCGGAAATAGGTTTATGTACACAAGCTAAGCAATGATTTTGATTAAAATGCAGGAATGAAGACGTGCATGGATAACTTTCGCAATAAGTAACAAAAATTATGAAGACGTGCAAACATGCATACGCAATACTCACAAAAGTATAATGTTAACAATTGAATGATAAATCTAAAGCCAACCAGCATGAACGGTAGTTACCTAAAGTTTTATGACCGGAAACCCCAACCTGATCCCTATCAGTCTGTTCCACGTCGCGATAAGGATAAAAGTCAGGTGTCCAAGGACTGCTATGTCAGAGTTTGGACGGCTCAGGCAGCCACATAAAGAGCTCACTGCAAGTAGTAGATAATGATCGAACTCTCACCACTATCTCGAGCCTCCACCATCAGAATTTTTGAACCATGTCCTGGGACTGATTGGTAGCTACATAGTTTAACTAGTAAATACAACTATACCAGAAGGAATTTGCTTTCAGCTTTGATAAGTAAGAATAAATTCATATCTAATATATTTCAAATTAACTTCATGAAATCATATGTATAAGTCACAGTATAAATAAAGTACAAACGTAGTTCTACAAAAAAGTTGTGCACAATGAAAATTCGTTCATCATTGTGATCTTGTTAAATTAATTAGAAAACATGTTCTGGGTTGATCTTGTTTGAGCCCGTTCAAGGTTTGGCCCATTTATTGTGGGTCAAAATTTGCAAGATGTAATGGCAGGGTATGACCACTTATATAACAACTTATTTTACGAGCCAACTTATGGACATCTTGAAGTTAAAAATAGATTTGAATTTGGCGAAAGTCGAAAAGGAAATAGAAATTTATCAACTTTGTCACAATTTTATATATTCGAAGCCATTCAAATTGATACTGGTACTAAAATTAAATGGTCATAACTAGTAAGAGTTCCAGAAATTCTGTATTTAAACATAATTTGAAAACATCAAACTAAACTAAAAACTATGCAATTTTATAGGCATAGTAAACTTCAATCCTCTTTATCTCTATCCCTTTATATTATGTAATTCTTCTAATAAATCGTTTCATTCATCTTGAAACATTGTTTAGAAAAAGAAAAAAAAAACTTTGAACATCATGCTTCAGGGATATTAAAAATTTATGCAGTAAAATATAAATAAATATACAAATTAGAAGGAATTCCTTTTTAAAAGAATAATGGAATAACCAATACGGATATTCATGAGGTACATATGCAGTCCCAAATTTAGAAAATCAACTATGCTGCAACCGCTACTACAACCAGGGAAGAATAATAATACTAGTAAAAAAAATTTATTTTCTCAGCTCTGCACTTGATTATACTTGCGGCGGCGTCGAAGGAGGCGGCGGCGGTGCGAACGGAAAGCTACCTTTCTCATCAAAGTTCGGTCCGGTTTCATCGTAATCATTTTCTTCCGACATCTTCCTCACCTTCATCTGTGATTCAAAACAAAATTACATAAGAAAATAAATAGAATCAAGCAAATATATACTCTTTTTGTTTGATAATTGCACACATCATTCCTCTATCTATGGTTAAAAATGAAATCAGATGAAATCGATATGTAATATCATCAAAAATAAATCATGAGATTGAATAAATAATACAAACATGATAAAAATTTACATTTTTTAAAAAAAAACTCCCGTTTACTTATCGTTGGGGTGTGTGTATGTGTGCGTATATATAAAGCAGAAAATGGCATTAAGATTAGTGGTGAACCAATGAAGAAACGGTGGTCGCAGAGTCTTCAAGTTCGGCATGAGATTCCATAATTTGTCGGCCAGATCCTATAAGAAGACAAAAGAAGCGAAAAAATCAAGCCAACAGAAAGAGTGATTTAAAATTTTAAACAGAAAAGAGAAATAGTATAGCATTACCTCTACAGATGGAGGAGACGAGAAGAAGGAAAAGAAGAAGAAGAGGAGGAAGGTGGAGGGTGCGCATGATGATTTTGGAGATCTGGGATTTTGACAAGTTTATCAAATGAATTTTATAGAAGAAATTCGTCAACTTTCTCGGTGTGTTAGCGTGTATGTACACTTTATATTATACGATCTGAGTCGGAATACACTGGTTAAGATGGATTCAAGTTTAGTTATGAAGATGTCTTTTAAAATTAAATTCAAGTTTTAGTCTATTCGAACTTGAATTTATTTGTAAAATTTTGTAGAACATTTTTTATTATGGAAATCTTCAAACAGAGTCGATTTTGATTTGGAACCTTACTTAACCGAACTTATTCAACCAGAAAAAATATAAATATTTGATCCCGAGGAATATGTAGTAGTAGTTTTGCGGTGAGAAAGAGGGGTTGGGATTCCCTCACTCAAATATCTCACCTCACCTCTCAACGCGCGACACGTGGCAGCAGGGGGGTGGGTGGTGAGGCTAGATACGACTCATCCTCATCTAGCCTCATCACCCACCCCTCCTGCCACGTGTCGTGTGGTGACGCATGTGGTGAGGAGAAAGTGGGTGAGGTGATCTCATCTCGAAAAAGAGTAGGGAAAGTGGGAAAGTGTGGGGATAGGATTCCCTCACCGCTCCTCCCTCACCACGTGCGTGACCGCGCGACACGTGGCAAAAAGGAGGGGTGGTAAGGCTGGGTGAGGGTAACCCTAATCCAGCCTCACCACCCCTACTGCTGCCACGTGTCGCGTCCTGGACCGCGCGGTGAGGAGATCTCATCCCGAAAGTGTGACCCTAAAAAAAATAATAAGAGAATAGAAAAAAGACGGTTACGAAATGGTGCGTTTCCATTGGAAGAGGAGGGAGCAGTTGACTATTTTGAAATCTAGTTTCTCGCGACGTGTGCTATCTTGGATTCGGTTTTCCAGATCGTAAATCCTTGATACTCAATCTTAATCCTTTTATCAGAAAAAATAATACATCTCAATGCTAACTTTAATGTTATAACATTTCGGAGTTTCTTTGTCACGTTTAATTTCATTGTTCAATGCTCTTTTCCAATCATATAACAGAAAATTAAATTTGGGGTGGACTACCTATTTTAATTAATGTAATAATGTCATTCTTATTTATTTGTAACGGTTAAACTATGTCGTTTACCGATAATAACATTTCTAGTTTTGTTATATTACTTTTTCCATCTCAAAGATATAATCTTAATTTTTATTTTCTTTTGTCTCAAAAATATTATCAAATTTATTAAAAATAGAAACATATTAGCAATCAAAGTTTTCATACTACTCTTTTTAATTACTTCTATATGATTTCTCTAGTTTACTAGATTAACTAACTAGAGATAGAGTAGGATAATGTATAAAATAATCTGGCTTATTAAATTTCAAATCAACTAAAACAATATTTTATGCCAAACTATTATTATTATTATTATTATTATTATTATTATTACTACTATTATTATTATTGTTATTGTTATTATAATATTTTGCTAGTTGTTAAATGGCAACGTCTTAAACTATTGTTCCTTTCTTTTTTTCCAATACAATTTTCCATAGGCACCAAAACCCAAAAACTCATCATAGATTACTTAGTGCATGCCAATTGAATGTAAAAAGTCCACCACGAAAAAGTCATATCCGAGCTGTCACAAAGAATGAAAATGCCAGCTGATGTCTGTAGCTTTACTACTAGCACGCTGACTCCTGAAAAAGATTAGCAACAATGATAGCATCCACCATCATAATAGCACTAAACAACAAAACTCTATAAGACAGAATCATTAAAAGTTACTTGGATTTTTCGTTCCTTAACTATGAAAAATTGCTTAAACCAACAAAATTTAGAACCTAAAATAAGAAAATCAAAGCGGAATTCCACACTCTTGCAAAGAATAAACAAACATGCCGATTCTTAAATAGGCAAATAGCATAACAAAAGTTTCAAATCAGACACAAGAACAAAGATGACTCCTCATGATTACTTTTTCTGATAATAACTTTTGTATCTTGTGACTATATAAACCATGTATAATTACATATACAAGAAAGTAAAAACCACTCAATCTTGCTTCGAAACTAGTGCAATATACACTTTGCTGCATCACATAATAGATATGCCTAACTGTGTCATAGGAGTTAGCAGTCATATAAGCCATAGCTTGATCACCCAACTGAACAGTGTCACTGGCAGGGTACAGTCAACAGTGTCCACCAAGGTTAACATTCATTACCTAAAAAAGCAATGTGCTTATGAACTCTCATGGAACCTAAGTGCCCTGGACAAAGCAGCTGGATTGGCATGTAATACGGAGGCAGCTGTTGAAACATTGTTCATACGACCTTTGGGCTCAAAAGCATTCAAAGGACCACCACTTTTACCAACTGAACCAGCTTTTTTGTCATTTTCATCCCCCAAGGTTGTCCATATGAAACTTCTTGCAGCTTCTGATGGATCATCAATTCGCAATGTTTTTGGAACCCAAAAGCATTTTCCAGGATTACTCTCTTTTTGAGGCTGTTCTTTCTCTGAATCCGATGTGGTGTCATCCCTTGGATGCTTGCCTAGTGTTGGAGAATCATGACCAGGAATCAGGGGTGTGACACACGGCGGAATACTCCAAACACATGGTACCGCACAGGCCCCAAAAGGCGGTGCAGTGTAGAAAGGCATGTGAAAGCCAGAAGGCCGATAAACAACAGGAGAAGCTGGAGAGGTCCATTGAACAAAATTCCATGGACAAGGCCAAGGTGACCCTGAAAAGCAAGCTAATACAGGAGGATTGTCATGACCATTTGGCACCATCTCTTCCGATATATCTACTCTTTTATCTACTCTTTTATCTGCAATGTTCAACTCAGAAGCCATTGACTGGCGTAACGGTGTATCTGAGCCTAAGTTTAAGTTTACAGCACAATCGGACTTCAGAGTTGGATGGTGGATTCCATTTGGTTGATCTGCTCGAGTCTGTCTGCATAGGGAGGCCAAGTTCTTGTTTTTCCGTCGACCAGCACCAATTGCCATATTTTTCATGCTCCCACCAGCAGTCCAGTATCTCTGGCAATTTTTGCAGTAGTGACGAGGTTGGTTTACATTGTAATTGTTGTAGTAACAGAACTTTGTGTCCATGCTATTGCAGCGAGGACAAGGAAGAATCTTGTCTGGTTTCTTCAGGGTTTGGTCTTGCAAGTCGCTTCCTTCACTGTGCCCTTCTTCAGCAAGAGAGCTTGCAGCTACATCATCAATTGGTTCAGTTAATTTATTGAACATCCCAAGTTCACCTCCGTTCTCTTCAGTGTTATCGTCATTGCTTCCCCCTAAAGCATCCTACATTTACAAAAGATGAATATTTGCAACAGCAGTGGTTTAGTGAAATGTAACAAGTGATCTCTGATCTGAAAGATATCTTGTAATAAGTAATCCCTTACTCTGATATACGATAGAAACAGACTACTTGAGACAAGAAGGGTTCATTTCAATAGAATAGCAAGTTAAAATCTTCATAGGCATACTACATTCACATTTGTCGTAGATTTCTAGCTTTGTTCAAGATAGCACAGTTTCTGAAAACAATTCCACGAGAAGGATAACAAAAGTTTGGAGACCTTAACGTTCTATGACAAATTGAAATTACAAAAAAAAAAATCTATCCTCTCCGTCTAACCACGGAGAGCCAGAGACACGAGCGGTCCCATCCTTGATTTTACATCAGCTTAAAAATGGGAAACAAACGTGAAGAATATACTCTTTAACTACTATCTAAATCTACAGCTGCTAGTCAAGAAAAAGGAGATGAAAGTGTTGTCTGTGATTCAGAAATTGTTATTTGCAATCTTACGTACGATGACAAAAATAAGGAGTGTCTTCGACACTTAGCTCTGCCATTTAACAAAGGAAATAGAGATACCCTTCAATCCACGCAGTTCATTTAACAAAGGTAGCAGCCTATATACGCTTACCTTGTCAATACAGTCCAGAAAATAAGATAATCATAATATATCTCTACCATTTTCCAGTAATCAATTTTTCCCAATTAATTTCATCCATGGTTGCAGGCTTAAATTATCAGAAACCAGGACAAAACTGAACGCATTTTTTCATTATTCGGCTGCCTTCCTGAAAATTTTGTTCTCAAAATCAGAGTCATTAGGTCGTGTTGCATTGACCTGATACATAAGTTTTATCATGCTGTAAAAGTAGTTATTAGTGTCCCTTTGTTCCAAGACTTCCTGATCCGGATACTTGAAACATTCTAAAATTTTCCAACATCAAATACTTCTAAATCCAGCTAGAACTACGGAAAAGCAATCATCTCTTCAAAGGGAATAACTGTAAATCCAAAAGAATCAACAGGGCATACCTTAGATTCTTGCTTTGCTCCATCTTCATTCAAATATCTCTCATCAGGGAAAGGATCCAACGAACAAGATTGCTCCTTCATCGGAGTATCGTCACCAGAAGAATTAACGGACAAAAACGAACCATTTAACCCAGTATCAGACAGCCCCGCCTGTACCGAAATCTCCGGCAACTGAATCGTTCTTCCAAACAGCTTAATACCTGGGTCCTTTGCTTCTAACATTTACTCACTAGAAAGACAAAACAAGCTCAACAAAGGAATTGTCGGCTGGGTTTATTTGGGACAGTTAATTCTAATTTGTGCTGCAGCTTTCTTCGAAACTGTTGGCAGGGTGATCTTTGGTTTAGTCTACTTGGTCGTGGATGCTACGTGTACAAATTTGGGTTGAGCCCTGGGAAAAAGCAACCGTCCACGTCAGCAGGTCAGAGGGATTTTCAGCCACAAATGTATGTGGTCTTTAGATCTCTTGGCTTTCTCTTTCATCCTTTTATGAGTCTGTGTTATGACTCAGCAGTTACTTTTCAGTCTTTTTTCCCCAATATCCCCGGCTTTTCTCTGCTACCTTTTTATCCGCACTTTCTAAAAGTCGTCCTCTGTTTTTTCCACATCAAAAGGTTAATACCTTTGCCTTTGTAAGGTCACATCGAATCAGAATTAAAGAGCCTCCTGAAAGATATAAATAAGTAGTTCAGCGGTTTTTAGATTGGTAAGACTTTTTTACTGTAAAATGGGTCAGCAATCTTCTAACCTAATTATGTCTGATACAATGGTTTCGTCATTACTGACCCAGACAGCAGTATTGCACTCATACTGTCTGTGTCATAGTTCGAACATACGTCTTTCTAGAGCAATGTATCAACTCAAATACCGACTGACATATGTTCTGAGAGCGTCGGCCTGCTTTTTTTTTTTTTGAAAGAGAGAGTGGAACATGAAAATGCAAAAAAGAAGTTAACTTCTACATTTAAAATATTTTTTTAATATATTAGTTATTTTAGAGTAACATATATTATATATATTTACAAAAATGCCTATGCAATCAAGTGAAAACAACTAAATAATAGTAAGATAATATCGCATAAAAAATCTACATATATGATTTATTGATATAGGATCAACTATTTATTTCTAAAATTTGTCATATGGAGTAATAAGTGCCACTTAGAGACCTTGTTCAAGAACTTGTCTAACAAAAACGTCAATTAAGAAACTGTCGATTGATCGTTATAAAAAGACGCACATTCATTAATTAATAAGCAACACTTCTCGAGTAATCTTTTAAGATTTGCCCATATAAAATACAAAGGAACGTCAAGTTGAACATTTTTAATACATTTCATATGTGTATTCAAGAACGTGAAATTTCAAATTACATTATAGTTGTAAGACTAATCTAAAAAATTTTCATTAGGATACAAGTAGCAGTCCCGTCCAATGAGACCCTTGGACGGCACGGCTAGTCTCGTCTAGAAATTCACTCAGTAACGTCCAAATCTTTTTTTTTGATTTAAGAGTATTTTAAAAAATTAACATAACTCTTTTTCATCTCTCTTTGGCTCCCACCCTTCCTCCCGTTCCGCCTCTCTCCCTTCCTCCCATCCATCTCCCATAGCATCCTCCCTTCATCATCCACCATTCCTCCATGTGATCTCATTCATTTGCAATCATTTCCATGATTTATAATTAGAATCTGAGTCCAATTAACATAATCTAAACAAGACTTCGAGATGTTTGGATCAATTATCTAAGAGCAGCGAAAAGAGTTGTCTTTCTTTCAAGATCCTGACACCAAATGTTTGCATGTATTTTTTTCTTTTTAAATCTTTTTCCAGAAACCATGTATGAAAATGATTAGCATATATAAGAAAATAAATAAAAAGATAAAACACGTAGAAAACTGAAAAAGGAGGGAGGCAGTAGAGTGCTAGGAGGAGGAAGGAGAAGGGAGGGAGGCAGAATAGATATGGAAGATGACGGCAACAACGAATGAAGATGAAGATGAAAAAGACTTATGTTAATTTATTAACATATCCTTAAATTGAAAAAAGTATTTGGTTTTCTTTCAACGACACTGACAAGTTCTGTGTTAATTATTTAAAGAATTTTTTCCATTTATACCACATTTCAATTTTTTTTATATATATAAAACTACCATATAATTTGAAATCTCGGAGCTCGCCTAGTCTCATAATTCTGACTTAGCACTTTACGTTAGGAAGGATACTTCATCAACTAGCAAGTAAAGTGGTTTGAGAGAATGATTCTGTTTACATTTTAAGGAAAGCTCATAGTGTCTTCAAACCTGGTGACCCTTGCAATTTGCTTTTGTAGGAACCACATTCGGTACATATGGCTGGAATTTCTTGTTGACAATGGAACTCGGTCAAACTTAGCAACTATAATAAATTAAATTGGTTTTGCACTTTTCTTTTGTTCAATTTGATATATACACTTCATTAAATTTCTTTTTGGTATAAGATTACTGTTTAAACATGAATACAATAGGAGCGTGAATAAAAATATAATTATAACTATAAATTTCGTGAATTATTTATTCAGTATTCTTAACTGCTCCGTTACTTTGGATGAAACCAAACTATTGAACCACGTATCTAACATTATAATCGATGCACCTAATGTTCTTAACTGGATGTAAATGTGATCCATCAACCCCAAAAGATGACGGGCTCTTGCTATTCTAAAATTAGCCCGGTAAAAGGTCAATAAAATTGGTTGTTACACATGACAAAACAAAAGAAAGTAAAAGTTAAGACATAATCTAAAGCGTGGACATTCTTCTAAATCTTTGCTGGTGTGGACTACATCTTGGGTCTTTAAATTTGCAAAATTCCGTTTTGTACTATAATTTCTTTAAGGAATTAACTCCTTTTAACGTTTGTTTTGTCTTGAGGGAGGGTTTCAAGTTGAGGGCGGTTTTTGGATATTGATGAGATCAGAATTGCTCACCGGGTAGATCAGAGATGATCCGGGTTGTGTGCCGTTAATCTTCCGTCTAAATCCTTCAATGGAAACTGAAAAGGAAGAAAAACGTTAGAGGTCATAGGGCGCTGCCCTGGGAAAACCCTCCGGCGCTTAAGTCAGTTATGGGTGTTTTGAGTAGGCAATTTATGCTGGAATAAAGGTTTAGATAAAACCTGAGAAAGATCTCACTGAGTTTATGAATTTTAGTGCTTTGGCCGAGATGGAGTTCGTATGAGAAAGCTCCAGCCCTTGTTCTCAAAATCGGCCCCCCTTCCTCGTCTGGAAAGAGGGATATTTATACTTGAGATTGTAGAGGTCTAACCCCTTGTACGGATGATTGAACTGTGATGTGTCTGAGATGGCTGTCCCGTCTTCTGCAGAACCGTAATGTGATGGGACTAAAGACTGAGAACGTAGCTGATGCGTAGATCGGCTCCTAATGATGACCTTGTCCTGCCCCAGTCGTCACTTGACACCTGGAAAGTATTCTGTAGAGTTATTTGGTAGGTCCCAGAAGATGATAGATAATATCTTCTTTTGATCTTGTCTGATACTATTTAGAGTAGCAGAGCCAACTTGTAGCTGAGGCCGATGTTAATCCGAGGCCGAGATGAATAAGTACTCTTTGTTTGCTGAGGTTGACTGTAAGCAGTGACTTGGACTAAAGCTTTGCCGAGTTGAGGTGCTGATACAAAAAACTGTCCTCACGAGATGATCTCATTCCTCATCTGTCTTGGTCATGTTGAGCAAGTGCCGACCTGACTCAAGTATGCGGCCGAGCTGAACGTAAGTAATAATTAAATTTGCCTTAGCCATTTTAACAAACTTGTTTCAGCTAAAGGCATAAGACCGCTGAGCAGAAATGTATTCATGCCGAGATGAAGCTGAGGTTCAAGCTTGTTTCCGAGGTAAAAACCTTAGCATATTCTTTGCTAAGAAGGCAAATACTGTGGGGAATATAGCCGAAGTGCAGCATGACCGAGCAGCGATGCATTTATGCCGAACTGCAGGAGTTAAATCCTTTATGCATAAGTTTTACAGTTGACTGTTATTGACTAACATATGTTTATTTTTGCTCATCAGATATAAACTAACAAATATTGTTGTCGTGTGTGTGTGCACGAAGGAGACATTTTATTTTTTTTCCCAAAAGTTATGGCATGTTAGCGTGTGTTAAAAAATGACTTAATAATAAAGTTAAAGAATGATATAAAATTGTTCAGATGAGGAACACCTTGGAGCAACTACTAATATTACTAGTGACCTTAAGATCACGTGTTCGAGCCGTGAAACAACCTCTTCCACAAAAAAGTGTAGGATAAAGCTGCGTACGTCAGATCGCAGAACGATCCGACTTCTCCCCAGACTCTGTGCAAATCCGGGAGTCTAGTACAACAAAAACGTCATTTTTTGTAAAGTTGTTCAAGTGAGGTCTACGATGACATGTCATCTCTGTAGCTAGACGAGACAAGCCATTCATGAAGGTGGTTTAGCTGGATCACAAGGGGATGAGATCACCTCACTCACTTTCTTCTTACCTCATGCGTCACTGCACGACACGTGGCAGCAGGGGGGGTGGTGAGGCTAGATGAGGGTCACCTTCATCTAGCCTCACCACCCACCCATGCTGCCACGTATCGCACGGTGACACATGGGTATAGGAATTTGAGGTGAAGGGATCCTAACCTGATTACCAGACCTTTTTGTTAGAACAATTCTGTACGAAGATGTAAATCATCTTTGTACCCGAATAAGATATGTTAGAACACTTATGTACAAAGGCTCCTTTAAGGAGTAACCTTCATCCAGCCTCACCACCCCTCCTTACTGCCACGTGTCACGCGGTGACGCGTGCGGTGAGGGAAGGGCGGTTAGGGGCTCTTAACCCCCTTTAAGGGGGATGGGATCACCTCACCGCAAATGGGGTGCGGTGACGCGTGACCGCGCGATACGTGGCAGCAAGGGGGGATGATGAGGCTAGATGAGGGTCACCCACATCTAGCATCACCACCCCTCTTTGCTGTCGCGTGTCGCGTGGTCACAAAGGGGGTGAGGAAAATAGGGTTAGGAGATCCCAACCCCCTTTAAGGAACATAAGCACCGAGGCCCTACTTAAGCCTGTGGACTAGACACTAGAGTATTATAAAATCAATCAATCATATTCATCATATCTTAACGACATCAAGAACTATCAAAAAAGTTTAGGAAAGATGAACGGCAGGTAAACAATACCGAGATAAACAGTTTGCTTCAAGAGAGACTACAAAGTACTATAAAATAGTAATTATATTCTCTTTGTACCACATTCAAGGTTCACTTTCTTTTAGCCGTCTCAAAAACTTGGTCGTTTTTATTTTAACTATAGAAAAATATATGGTCTAACAAAACTACTCTTATTAATTGTCCAAACCGCTAAAACATTAAACTCTCATCAACAATATAGCAAAAGATAAAAATGACATATTATAATTTTACTGATCATGTAAAACATTAAATAATGTTACTTAAATATATTAGACGATCTAAAAGTGTATTTTAAATTGGGACGGAGTAGTTTATGTAAATAAGTAGAACTATGAAGTTCTGAAAGGAGATTATTACCACTGTATAACTGGAAGGATCAATGGTGAAAGTAGTTGAAACCGGTAGACCGGAGCAGACAATCGTTGTCCGGTAGACACGTGACATTTGATCATCAGATTAAAGTCATCTTCTTGATTCATGAAACGCAGCAAAACGCAAATTGCGCAGAAGCTGTAGACGTAGTAGTCCGTATGGACAGTGCTCATTTTAGTGGATCTTTAATCTCTAGATTTAAGGAAAACATCAATTAATCACGTCTACTCAACTCAGCGACTCGCCATCGAATTAGGGTTTGATTAACGTGAACCCTATATATTGCGCCTTTGGAATTCTTACAGAGAAGTTCAGTTCACGTCTGTGAGTTTATTTATTCAGTTAGAGATTCGCAAAAGTTCGAATTTTGTTTCCTGCTCCGATTCCATAGAGATATGGAGTCCCTCAGCTCTGCTGGCTTTGACATCTTCGAGATTTACCACCGTTATTGTGGTATGCCTAATGCCCTTACTAGTTGATTTTACTTAGCTGGCGGTGATTCAAGTTTTTATCTCTTTTGCTGGGCGGTAGACTTGGTGATTTACTTTGTCAGTGCTAGTATCTCTGTTGGTCGTGGATGGTATATAGGGGTTTCGATGCATCTAAATTCCCTCTGGAACTTTTGTACTAGTATGATATTATGGCTTTAATGACTAGGGAATACCGAGAAAGCTTAAATCTTGAGCTTTTTTGGAACATTAGTTGTTTGTGCGATGGATTTATTGGGGTGGAAGTGTAATCAGACCGGCGACTACAAACATTGCAGTCATGCCTTAGGTTATTGTTCTTCTACATTTCTTTTCTGATTCAAGAGAATGGGCTATCACAGATTAACTTATATCATAATCTACTGATGAAAAGTTTGACAAGAATACTGCTGATATAGATTAATGTTTTCGGGTATTGATCTTTCAAACTTTGTTTTGTGTGAGTGATCCACAGAAGTTTACCCGGATTTGCATGATTAAATCCCAATTCGTCTGAGGCTTATTGCTTTAAAATGTTATCCATATGATGAAGTTGCTAGCTAACAAGAGTGAGAATTACATTTTTGTTCGAAAAAGGTCAATATTCGGCTAACTTCATTTCATTTATCACCTTGAAGGACTAGATCGACTCTTCCAACCCGACTGCTATCTCTGTCTTTCGTGCTAGTGTCCGTAGATTTTTGTTCTTTATTCTTATCCTCAGCTCTCAATCCACTCCTTGTTATTTATTTGACAAAATTAAATGGAACTTTAGAGCTACTCTATGCATGAAAAGGCAGTGTGCCTGTGTTTCCAAAGCGAGATAAATATCTGCATACTTTTTCATGTGCATCCTGGCATCCCAATTTTTTCTTCCTTAAATATAATAACTCGGCTTCAGTTTCCGGGGGAGGGAATATCTGCCTTCAACAGATTAGAAGCCGGTATGCTCCCCAATTTGTGAACCAAAAAATGAGAAATTAAGTTTACGTGGTGGAACATATTTAGATGCTCACCATCATTGTTATTTAGGCAGCCAAAGATGAACTCAAACTTTTGTTATCTATTTTCAATATGAAATATGAGATTGTCAACGTCTGTTCTAGATTTCATGTCAGCAGCATATGCTTGTGGAACCGGATATTGCTTACTAGATAAGGAGTCACAGAATAGAAAATTCTCAAGGGAGTCACTGAACCAGCTCCTAAAATTTGCAGAATCAAGATCATGGACAATGTACGTTGTCTAATATGGTAGGATGAGCTTTCTAGTAAGTTATGAGAGTTTAGCAATTTGTCTGGTACGATTTCTACTCATACTATGGTTTTTAATGTGCTGGTGACTTTTAGACATGTAGTATCGACTAACAAGCTAATGACCAGCTTGTGGTATTTAAGGGCTTGCTAATATCTACTGGGAATTGTGGTGGACTATAAAAGCAATTAGTCAAACTGATGCTATTATTTACTGTCTCTGTCAGGATCTCAGTTTTTGAAGAAATTTACAAGCTTATGATGAAGTTAGACGTAATGGTAAGGGTACATTACTTCTATTTTTTGGTTTTGGAGGAAGTTTTTCATTTTAAATTGCTTGAGTTTATTATCGACTGCTCACAAACTTTTGGTCTGACCAAGAAAAATGTATTTTGATAAAAGCAATTCTTGATATCATACTGATTGGGGCCCGATATGGGTATTGGGGTGGGAGTGGTGGGAGGGTGTTGAGCGCGGATGACACGTGGGTTCAGGTGGATTTAGGAATCAAGCATTGAAGAACAAAATTCTCAATTATGGAATTTGGACTTTTGACAAAATTAAAAATTATGCTTTCAGTTGGTGTGTAATGTAGGGAATCTTTGTCTTGTGAATCAAAGTGGAGATTCAATCTGGTTATCTTTATTTGAGTTGGATGCCTTTATTACACTGAATTTTCACCTGTGATTGCACATAGGATTTCAATTATCTTTATTCAAGAATGATGTTTTAGGCAAACTGTTTGCCTTTCTGCCCACTCGTTTGACTTATCTCTGATTTACTATTTTGCAGGCTGACTTTTCTGAGTTCTCCCGCTTCTATGATTTTGTTTTCTTCATTTGCCGAGAAAATGGACAAAAGAATATAAGTAAGTGACTTGAAAACAGAACATTACCAGTATCAATTTTGTACTTTCATCATGTTGTAAAGCTCAGTCCTTTGTGCATGTGTAATCAATTCCAGCTGTTAGCAGGGCTGTCATGGCCTGGAGATTGGTTTTAGCTGGCAGATTCCCGTTGCTCAATGAGTGGTGTGGCTATGTCGAGGTATTCTAGTAGAACTGGATTTTTCAAATCTTTACTGGTTTCAAACTTTTACATTTCAGTTTTTGGTTTATATTTTTGCATGTGTGATTTGTTTCATAAATGATTTTCATGGAGGATTATACATGAAGAAGAAGCTACCTTCTGTTTGCAGAATTATATAAGAATAATTCGTTAAGAAGATGTGTCAAGAGAAAAAAGGTCATACACATCTGTAGTTGGGGCGGGGGGTTGGCGGTGGTTCGAGGAATTGGGTAGGGGATATGTTTCGTCTGAAACATTACAGGACAGAAACTTAAAATTGTGGTGACTGTAGTTATTTATCGTACTGCATTGTTTGGGATTTTTTTTTGCCAATGACGAGTGTTTAGAGTTGAACAAAGTGTTTAAAATTTGCCTATGCTCAGCCACCTTCCATAATATTCTTGGCTAAGCAATCAGTATGAAGTATTGGTACAGAAATCTGCGCTTTTTTTGCACAAAAGTTGTCCTATTATCTTAAGTATGCCTTTGTCTTGTCTGTCAATTTTCCATTATCGTTAGGGATAATTACCTTTACCGCTACAGTTTGGGGGTAATCCCCAATATCTACCTTTATGTTTAGAAATACACCTTTAACCCCTTTAAAGTTTGGAGTCAAAGGTAAAAATCATTTTTTCAGCTTTGGATTAATAAAAATCATTGAAAGGACAATATTGCCCATCTACTGTTCATCTCCTTCATCCCTCTCCTTCACCCAATCTGTTTTGCCCCCAACCACAACACCAGCCCCACCCCTCCTGTTAGGCATCATCCCATCTCCTGCCCCTATGAACCTGAAATCATCGGACTTCAAACTATTGAAGAAGTCATTCGAGGAGATACAAGTCATGCCCACTTCCACCGAGGCCATGCAATTTTAATCGAACACACCCTTCTGCTCCATCACTGTCATCACAACAATCACAATAAACCCAACTAGCAATACAAAATAAAGGGTGTTTTTAGTGCACTAGGCTCCTGCGTTGATAGAGACTGGATTGCTTTGCGATCTGATGTACACAGTCTTTCCTTACACCTTAACCAGTGAATAATTTGGTTCAAATAATCATTATAATTGTATCCTGTCCCTTACCTGAAATACTTCTCATCTTTGCAATCCACTTATTATTTTTGCTTGGATTAAGGGGGAGGTGGGCGGCATGGAGGTGGAGGAAGGAGAAGATGCAAAGATTAAGGAGAGTTATGGTGCATAGAATGATGGTGGTAGGGAGGACGATGGAGAAAGTGATGCAAGCTGACAATCGTAGGATCCACTCTTCCACCTCCAACAACCTTTCCACAAGAGTTTAGGCACAAAGAAGTAAACTTCTCCTTGCTTCCGTTGTGTCGAAATTGCCAGCTTAAGCAATACCTTAGATTCAAGTGTGCGTTTGTAGGCAAACCTTCGATAGGCCCTCCTAGACGGTCACTTCAACCCTTGGCAATCACCCTCAATTTGCTCAAGATTGAGAGATATTAGCCTTGATTTTTAGTGCAAAATCAAGAAAACAAGGTTTCACCCTTTTGGGAGAGAAAACCAAAACTCAAATTTGATTCATAAAAATATGTCGTTGTTCTTCTCTGTGGCAAGCGGCCTTGACTAAATAAAAGGCTGAATTTTTAGCCTAAAACAATCAAAAAGAAATATAGACCCTATCCTAACAATTCTATCAAAAGTTTGAAATGAGATAAATTACAAAGTCCCTAAATGCTATCTTCAAAAGTGACGTGTTTTCTGCCCCTTTATCGTCCAGCCGATTCTTCTCTTAATTTGATGACTTTGGGAATCAATTTTGATGTTTGGATAAGCTTGGAGATATCTTCAAAAGTTGGTTGAGACTTTATCTTGAATTATCTTGCGTTTGACTTCAAAAATTCTCCATCCTTATCTTGTAATGGCCGGCCCTTAGCAGCTGAATTTTAGGCTTCAAGACATCATCTTTAGGCAACATTTTCTTCTCCTATTAACCTTTTTCCAAAAACAAAACAACTAGGCAAATTTATTAATAACAAAATAATAAACATAAAGTAAATAGAAAATAAGAAATAAGAAATAAAAAAAAAACACACAATGATGCAAGACTAACTAAAAATGATGGGTATCAAGGAAATGAATCCAACGCACGTGTGGTTCATCTTGCACATGCCTACACAAGAAGTTCGCTATGTCAATCTCAAGCTCTCTAGCTTGACTTCTTGTCATAGGCCCAGAGTCTAAATGATGGAATCCACGATTCGCATCAGAAAGTGAGAGGGAAGGAGGAAGGAGGAGGATGGGGTTCAAAACTATTTAGAAGGAAAAGGGAGAAGAAGAGGTGGCGGGGGCATGGGGTGACGGAGGACTTGGCAGGAGGGGGATGGGGCTTGAGGACGGCGGTGGATGATGGTGGTAGATAGAGATTAGAAGAGGGAGAGGGAGTGTGGTGGATGGTGGTGGTAGATAGAGATTAGAAGAGGGAGAGGGAGTGTGGGATTTGGGATGGGAAAGTTTTTCATTTAAAAGACAAACAATTAAACAAAGCAGGGCAATTTTGTTTGATCATATTTAATATGAGAAATCTGCTGTTAGAAATTCAATATCAATTAAAATTAATTATTTTAATCGAATTTAAGGAGGTTAAAGGTAAATTTTCAAACATGAAGCGGGTTAAGGATTTGTTTTTAAACATGAAGGAGAATATTGGGGAAAATGCCAAACTGCAAGGGGTAAAGGTAATTATCCCATATTGGTATGGTTGAATCTATTCTTGTAATTCTGTGTTGTATCTATAACACTCTAAAATACAATTTGCTGGTTTCATTTCGTAGCAAAATCAGCGTCACAATATATCAGAGGATACATGGAGGCAACTTTTGGCTTTTAGTCTTTGTGTGAAAGCTAATCTTGAAGGTTATGATCCTGAAGGTAATTACTTTTGTTATTGCTTTATGGTCAACTAAATCTATCTATATCTGTGTTTTCTCTCTCTTTATAATTCTGACGACGTAATGCCCCCCCCCCCCCCCCCCCTCTCTCTCCCTTTTTTCCCCTTCTTTTGGGATGTTGAATATTTAGTTGATTCAATCATGATACTTCTTGAGAATGACCAAAAGTTGTTATTATGTCTGCATGCATGGCATATAATTTCCTCAAAGTCATCATATCTTTTATCATGTAAATGATTTGCTAAACTGTTGAAATTTGTTAATTCTTGTCCATCTGACTGGGTCACATTTTCTTCCCAGGAGCTTGGCCTGTTCTGATTGATGATTTTGTCGAGCACATGTATAGGTTTGTGTTCCAATCTCCATGCCTTATGGTTCAAACATATTCATGATTTCAGTATATGCAAAAGTCAAAAGTTTGTTTTGAAGTCTACTCTGAGCTCTACTTCCATCTTCAAAGACTTTTGTCTTTTTTGCTTACCTGCCTCTGCCATTTTTGTTGTTCCTTTAACAATAGGCTGCACATCATGTGTTTGTCTTACAATTTTTTGCTTGTACACCCTTGATTGTTGCAGGTGCAGATCATATACTGATACATTTAATTCATGCTGCAAATGTGGCGACTTAGATGGCCAACCACTAGAGGTTTCTGCCCCTGGTAATGAACTGCTAACTCTATGATTTCTCTATGCACCTTCTTTTTTGAATTAATGTGTGTACTAACCTTGGAATATAGAGCCGGACAGCCCTTTTTTAACCCATGTACACTTGTGATCAAGGTGTGGATTCTCCAAACTTGCCTGGTTTGAAGAGGAAATTTGATGAACTTGAGGAACAAAACCAATCTTTAAATGGGCTCGATAGCTACAACAGTGGCATGTCTAACAAAAGAGAGATTTACAGAGAGGATTATCCTTGTGATTCAGATGATAGCATGGAAGCAGTTAAACAGTGCAGTCCATGGGGCTGTTCCCCGTCTCCGTGCCATGTAGAAGGCTGCCTGTCCAAGGGTTTTGCAGGACTCTTCTCAACTCGTTCGCGTATGCGCTGTTGAAAACCGTATACAGCATGGAATGTGATTGAAGGGTGCAAGGAGAATATATACAAACGATAGGATGAGGCTATGAAGGGTGCTTTTGGTCATACACTTGAAGATTGTGACATCCTCGATCATTTTGAGAAGTCATAGGTACCTTAATATATTGTTGATTTGATACTAGTGTTAACTTATTTGGCCCATTTTTTGCCAAAGCTTTTTGCAGCAGAACTTTGGAGACTTAATAATTCGCGAGTGTTGTGACGAGTGAAATAAATGATGTCGTAAATGGCCTGTTTCAGATTTGGTCCATCATCGCTTGTTTGACATTTTAGTAGCTAGTTATTTGATTACTAAAAGAAAAAATGAAGTGAATAACATCCACGAGTCCAATATTCGGGAAATGGACTACCCGCGGAAAATGGATCTTCTGGTCCTGTACCCAATTAACCAAGCTAAGAATTATTTGAGGTGTAAGCAGGTAAAATGTGAACAAAAATGTGTATGAAACTTGTGCAAAAGTTACTGGATAAAGGATCACATCTGTCTTCTAGTAACCCATTTAGCAGAAGCCATATAATGTTTATGAAATTCTACTGAAGCAACATTTGCGTCAAAATCTTACAAAAGTGCGTCAAAATTAATGCATAATCTTAAGTGTGTCAAAAATTAAGGTAGGTTTGGCAGACGTTACTGATATGTCAATATCATCAGTAAATCCTCCACGAAATCAAAGATTAATGGGGACTTCTAACCAAGTGAAAGCTAAAACGTGGTCTACAGTCTACTTCTTGAGGTTCTTGGAATGCATAGAGATATATATAAGATGATTTCCTCACCGGTATACACAATAAGATTACCAACTATGTTTCATATACTACATCGTTCTTAGGGGCAGTAAACAGTACAGTCAAAGTACCAGGGGTCTGGCTTCAAAAATTCTATTCTGAACATTTTACCTTTTACAAACTCGGGTAAAAGAGGAGCAGCGGGATCAACAAGTGTTTAACTGCATTAAGATCCATGACTAGGAGACAGCTTGTAGCAGAAGAGACTACTGTTAGCTTCAGAAGTTAAATGCCTGCCTAATGGATTGGGAAAGATAAAATGGGACAACTCAACCCAGCAAATAGGGTGAAGGTACATTATCTTCTTGCAATATTTACCCAGTGGCTGACCGTTGCTTTTTCAAGCTCCAGAGGCATTAAAGGTGAGCACACTAATGCCCCCATGTACAACTAGCTGGATTTCACAAAGAAGACGTGGATGCGGATTTATCCATGTATCCATGCTCCAGTCAGTTACCACTGATATTTTGCTGCAAGGAGGACTTCCTCATAATTCTGAGCAGCAGAATCCCAACTGAGATCTTGCATCATACCACGCCTCTGGATCCCCTCCCAGCTTGTTTTATACTCACGGTAAGTTAGCAAACAGTTGCCTAATGCGTGTATCAGCTGATTTACTTCAGCCCTCTCAAATGTCCATCCAAGCCCTGTCTCACCATATGGATTGAAAGGCTGCACTGTGTCTCTCAGTCCACCAACTGCATGGACAACTGGAATGGTCCCGTACGTCATAGCATACAGCTGATTGAGACCACATGGCTCGAACCTTGATGGCATCAGCAGTATGTCTGCACCAGCAGTAATTCGGTGAGCTGTCTTAACAGAAAACCCCACCCAGCTTCTAATCCTGTCATGGTATTGGCTTTCGAATTGCCTGAGCATTTGTTCAAGGTCAGCCCTGCCTGTACCCAACATGACCAGCTGCACATCCTGGTCCATTATCCAAGGAATTGCTTCAGCTATCAGATCAACTCCTTTCTGGTGGTCGAGTCTCCCGATGAACCCAAGCACGGGAACATTCTCACGAACAGGCAGACCAAGCTCTTTCTGTAACGCTTTCTTGCACCGTGCTTTGCCAGTCTGCAGGGTGTCCAGGGAGTAATTAATGTAACCATCAGACTGGAGATGAACATCCAACATGGGATTCCAATCTTTTGTGTCAATACCATTCACAATACCCCTTAGTTTCCATTCATTCTCGTTAATTATACCATGTAGGCCCCAGCCACCTTCAGGCGTTTTGAGTTCCCAAGCATAACCATGACTTACAGTAACAATACGATCCGCCATCTTTAAACCTGCTGCAAATATATTGAAGTGTTCACCTCCTAATGGATCGTACATCCTGAAAATATCCAAGTAGTGGTTTGGGAGATCCACATAGGCAAAGTCATCAACTGGACCACGGCCCTGTATGCCACATAAGATAAGCAATGAAGCAGCAGCCATACAAGGAGGAAAAAGAGAAGAAGAAGAAGAAGACACTATACCCCATGCACATGGATAACCAATCATTGCTCTATGCAGCAATTAAGAAAGGTCAAAATAGGAGGGATCATTTTGTTGGAAACAAACCTGGTGAGCTATGTTATGAATCACGAGAACAGATCTTGTATATTTCATTATTCCATGATCACGATAATATGCCTTCAAATACACCGGCAACAATGCAGTATGCCAATCATTCGCTATGAAGACTAGGTTTCCATCTCCATAGCAGACACCACCACATGGAACATGCCAAGGGACCTGGCCAGAAAAATTCACTACTAAAGATAAACAAACAGAGGGGTCATCATTAAGTTTCCACAATGACAACGGTACTGTTACAACTACGAGAACTTAAAACAAATTAAAAAGAATTTGGATTAAAGGCACTTCCTTTTAGCCTCTCATGCTACCTTTATAGTCATCATTTCCAAGCAGCTATTAAGTTGCTTAATTAAAAAGAACATCATATGTTCACTGCACGATTAACAAATTAATGAACACTTTTTCTCAGCAAATACTATGACCTTATGATTTCTAGTTGTTGGTAGTAGATTGGGTTGTCCATGCAGTTGTCAGCAAGACACTGTGAGGCCAGGTTAGATCATAAATTTAAAGCCTAATCATAAATCATTGCATACCTCGACAGCAGCTTTGCAGAACAGCACCATACGCTTCAAAATATCCTGTAGCAATAAAGAACACGAGAAAACATAAATCACCTACGGCCATCCTTTAAATACACACACACACACATATATATACATACATACATACACACACACACACACACACACATGTATGTAAATATATAACATTTTCAGTCCTATTTTGGAAAGCAATGCAAGAAAATAAAAGAGGTGGTGTCAAGATATTGGACACTTCCAACACATGTACGAACGTAATTTTGTAAATGGAGGTAAAGCAAAACAAATGACCTACCACGCGATTTCCCCCATATATATTATTTTCTATGTGCCGGAATATAGGACTGTCAACGAAAACAAAATCGACGCCATCAATGAATGCTTGAAAGAAGTTAACCTCCATGTCCTGCAAATTTGACATTCATGATACTTGCTGCTATATCAATACATAAATCATACAGTTAATTCATACCTGACCATCTACTTTATACATTTTCCTGATGCCTGTATTTTGAGCTTCAGCATAATTCCCATACCGAGGTAAAACAACCTGTAAGTTTGAGTGGTGTAAGATGAATGATAAAGTACAATTCAAATTATTGCATCCAAAAAAAAGGAAAAAAAATAGAGAGAGAGAGAGAGAGAGAGAGAGAGAGAGAGAGAGAGAGAGAGAATTGCATTTTCTATAACGTATTGATTTCGAAGCTGAAAATAGCTCCTGGAATATGGAACATTTGTAATTTCAAAAGTGATGGTGATTTTCATTCTGGATTTGAGAACGTAAAGCTTAAAACATAAAATAATAGTGTGGAAGCAAGAGGAAAGAGAGATGAAGTTAAAGCAGTTGTCTAAATGTATAACTTGCAAGATACATCTGTTATAGTCTACACCTTACTAGGCACTTCAGAGATGAGATAACTAACCATAAGTCTGTGTCCACGTCTAGCCAAAGCTTTTGGTAAAGCTCCAGCAACATCTCCCAACCCACCTGTGTTTAGTTTTCATCAGTAAGATTTTCATTTGACATGCACTGCACTCATACAGCTAAGCTTCTTATGCGCATAAATGGCAGGAGAGGATCCCTTGTTCACATTAAAAAAAGAACATCAAAAGCATTTTATTCACCAGCATATAATCTCCATGACCACACCGAGGAAACATATGGGCAGTTTTAATATGCGTACTCCTTTGCATCATAAACTTTAAACTAATAGAAACTTTTTTACGAAGAAAAGGATGGCTTCAAAGAAAGTTTAAATGGAAGAAAGCAATCTCAAGGAACTCTAATTTAGCAGAGATGAATAACTCATAGCATAAACAAAGCTGTATCAAGGTGAAGTGACATTTGCCTGTAACTGCACCACCGTTGTTGATCACATGTCTAACATACTAGTTTTTTATCCACAAAACTCTAGTAGTATGCACAAGGACTTGATGAAGAGCTGCAGAAAGAGCACTTCCAAAATCTTCGTCAGATATACCTGTCTTAATCCATGGTGCACATTCTAGAGCAACCAATATTACGTTCATAACATCAGCTACAACCAAGGGAGGTTCTTTCACGTCTCTGCCTACTGGATCGTTATCATCAAGCTGCACTTTCTCTGGACTTGGGCTATTATTATCTTCAAGTTCAGCAGGATCCATATTCCTATTTAAATCCCTTAACGAAATGTCCAAATTCACCCCCAAGTAATTTTTTTTACTGGAGGTCTTGCTCTCTGAGTCTCTAGCTGAATAATCAGGTTGTCCAAGGGAATTAGAATTCAAAGAGGTATCTTCACTGAAAAAATCCTTTCCAGGTTCCTTTGCAGAAGCTTTATCCAAGCCACGTACTTCATTGAGGCCATTCCCATCAGTTGAAGCAATATCAAGACCCAGAATGCTGTCACCACCCTCCTCATTGAGTATGCTACTTTTTATAGCTGAAACTAATTTCTTTCTTTCGGCTATCTAATAATGGGAACAGAATTTTATCAGAGCAAAATACTGAGAGTTATATAATCATCACATCTATGTGCATATAAATACATCATGATCACAAGTCATATGGATATAAGACCAAAAAGTTACAGGATAAAGTATGTGACCAGACCAGTTAAGCATGTCCTTAAGCCTTAAGCAGTAACAGTGCAATTTATATCCCTACAAGCTTTTTTTCAGAATGTATACCCCTACAAGTTAAGGGAAAGAGTTTATAAAAGAATACCCAAGAGAAACATTGTGAACCAAGAGAAGGAAATGAGAATTACCAACACTTTAACATGTAAATAACCGAGTGTAAAATCTTGATCAAGTAAGTGAAACTACTTTCATCCACCAGAATTGACCATTTATGATTATCTGAGAGTAATATTTGAAGATTCAAGTGACATGATATAGAATGGTCTAATGTCTTAACATTTTTGATATCTACGTTATATGAATCTTAAGAATCAATACTGCCAGTAAGCAGAATAGAGACCCTGAATCTGCTTTATTAAAAAGGATCTGATAGGAAAATCTTAAGCACGCATTAAAAACACAATAGACCTGATTAAGTAAGTTTCTTTGCATGGCTAATACTTTCTTGCTCTTCTCTACACTGGCTTGCAGAGCATCCTCCGATTCCTCCCCAGCGTCATTTCCAGCGGGATCATTGCTGCTGGAATATACGCGCATAGACTTCCATTTCGGTGATTTCCTAATTCCGCAGCATAAAGAGAGGCTTCTCATTTCGTCCTGAAGCAGTGTTTTTGAACTCCCCAACATTACATCTGCGTTTAACCTTCTTGGCCTAAAGGCAAGAAGAGGGAAAGTAGACCTGGGAGGATTTCCACTATGGAGGCATATCAAACCATCCAGCGAAGTTTCAATAGCAGAAGGGAAGTGACCCACTGACGCCATTAAAGGTGTTTGACAATTTGACAATGAGAAGAACGCCTTCAAATAGCCAGCAAATAATAGTACCCAGTTCAATAAACCAAGCAATAGAGAAACCCAGTATAAATTGCGAAGTCAAGCCATGCCTTCTTGAGTTACTGAACAGAAACAGTTCCAACACAACAATTCATCAAGGACCACGATTAAAAGTAGAAAAACATAAAAAATAGAAAAAAAATACTGAGAATGTTGGTTAAGGAAGTGCTTCGATTTTAGAACTTTTGTTTCGGAGGTTTGCAACGATTGGTAAGTGCAACTAATAGATGATCGATCAGAAACTTGAGCTTGAAATTTATCAATTGAAGCCTTCCAGAAAAGAAAAAAAAAAGTTGAAAAATGTTCACATCAATGGTGATTTTTTTTTGGCTCAGAACTCAGAAGAGTCGGAGTGGAGGACAGAAACGCGTGGTTCAGGCGACAATTGGGCCTACTTCCTAAGTATTGGGCCTGTCGAAGAAGACGTTGGTATCGTCCATACATTGGACGGGGAAATTTGCTTGTGAAGCTCGTGTTTTTTATGCCTTTATTCAAATTTTCATTTTCAATGGAGTCAAATACATACTTTTTTTGATTTTGGTATATGATGAAGTAAAATAAAATGACTCACTAAATTGTCTGTATTTCTTATATTATGAAGTATCAGTTGATCGAGAGTTTTACACAATTTTCATTATGTATTATCGGGAAACAACCTCCGTGTGTTTTTAATACATAGGTATGGTTGCGTACATCTGACCCTCGTATCCGGCCATAGACGAAAGCCTCTACGTCAATTGGATAATGTTGTCGTTGTTCCTTCATGGATGAACTTTGAGAACATGCTCATTTTTTGATAATTGATACATGCATACAGTATGTTCAACATTTCATTCAAATATGTGCTTTTAGGCCCCCGATATGAGACGGCTCGGTTGCGCTACATGGCACAAGGTCCCTTCTTATCTCATGATTTATTATTGCATTCATCAAATAAAAGAATGTATATTTATTTATTATTTCTCTACTTGTATAAAATAATTTCAAACACATTTTTCTAAAAGTATTGAATTTTTTTCCTTTTTTTTTAAAAAAAACGTATTTGCTTTTCTAACGGGCATTTGCAAAAACTCAAACAACTAAATTAGAGTTGCAAATATTTCTATTAAATATTTTTAGAAAAACCTGGCCGGCATATGTTATGAGATGAAATTGCTCCTTACATAATTAGCAGACAAAAAAATCAACATACTTTTATGCTCATTTCAGGACTTTCATGATCTAACTAGTGGATTGAGTTAGTCAATGATTACCGAAGCGGTTGATATCATAAGAGGCAAAAAGTGAGACAAAATATAAGGCCTCCAATCACGCGCTGCTACGTGTACAAGTAAATATTTTTTAAAAACAAAAAATTTTTAAACTTATTCCACTTTTGTACACGTGTCAATCTGTGATTGGAGGCCTCATATTTTACCTATTTCAACCGTTACAGACGAGCTCGCTCCCAAAACACTTTCTTTGTAGAGAACGAGGAGTCTTGGTATTTCTTGTATGGGGATCCCAATATAAGATCTCATGGCCAGTAAAAAAGATATTTGGCAGTATAATCGTGGTTTTTTGTATTTAAAACAAAAAAAATGATTTTTTTACAGTACAACAAAGATTCAAGGTATTTTCTACCATGATTTCAAGTGTCCAAACGACTTGACCACCATATTAGCACCACGAAAGATTTTTGAAAATATAACTGCACCCCGTATCTAAATGACTTGATCAATATAAAAGATTTTTGAAAGTATACCTGACACCCCAGTGGTAACAAAATGAAGGTATTTTTGAAAAAAGAAAAAAGAAGAAAACGAATGCAGTGCAGAGGAAACTTTTTTTTATATAAAAAAAGTAACTTGGAACAATTTCGACCTCAATTGTTCCAACTATTTATTTAAACATTTTAATCTTATCTGCAATAAGTCAATATGAGAAAAGTTGTCAGTAGAGGCGCTGTCACCAAAAAAAGAATGTTAGGACACTTAGCAACTTCTGTTAAGTTTATAAGGGTATTTGCAATTAATATTTTTTTCCCTCCTCAACAATTTTTTGAATTTTGTTTTAAACAATTCAAATGAAATCAAACAAAATTTGCGGAAGGCGATCAAAAATTCTGTCTTAAAATCATTTTGATAGTATTCATAATTGTTGAAACTTGGGCTGAGGTGAGGCCCATATCCACTCAAAACCTTAAGGCAATGGGTGGTGGAACCTCATCCTCATATAAGCCATGTATTTTTTTCTCAAATTAGCAATGTGGGATTCTCAACACCCGCCCTCACGTGGCAGCGTGGCTTGACATACACACACGCCTTATACCCGCCCTCAATCACAAACCACCCGCCCTCAATCACAAACCACAAGCCAGGCATGAACATCTGGATTTAGGTGATGGGCCAGGCAAGGGGTGAGTCCACATTTTAAACCTGCTCTGATACCATGTTGAAACTTGGGCTTACATGAGGTGAGGCTCATAATGTTGAAACTTGGGCTTACATGAGGTGAGGCTCATATCCACTCAAAACCTTAAGGCAATGGGTGGTGTAACCTCATCCTCATATAAGCATGCATTTTTTTCTCAAATTAGCAAGGTGGGATTCTCAACAATAATAAAAAAAAATGATATTTAGGTGGTGGAACCTCATCCTCATATAAGCCATGCATTTTTTTCTCAAATTAGCAAGGTGGGATTCTCAACAATAATAAAAAAAATGATATTTGATTATTGCTAAAAGAAACTTGTATTTTGATTAATACCAATGCTAAAATATACACATCCTTGTGATTTTTATATAATTGATTTTATCTCATCATTTGTTATTGACCATTGATCAAATAAGAGAGTATTTATCTATCAATATATATATATATATATATATATATATATATATCACTAACCTTTGATTAATTGTTATTAACTTAATTTTTGGTTGTCGGCTGGTGTGGCCCACCAAACTTTGAACATTTTCTGATAAAAATACTATAGTATAAAATCCATTGATAAATTTGGTGTTTCACTATTTATAAATCCGCAGTCTAGTCTACACCTCATCAAGCAAATTCAAAAAAAAATATTAAATTGATCAATATTTATTGAAACTCTATGGAATAACGTTTTACCATGTAAAAGACTAAACTTAAACTTAGGGAGAAAAATCAAGAAGCAAAAAAGAGTTCAAAAAGAGAGAGAGAGAGAGAATCCCTCCTATATCTCACATCATTTTACAGGAAACTCCCTTGTTTTATTTCACACAAAATTTTAATACTCCCAACTTTATTCAAGAATACATCACATCCAGCGCTAGTTTAGTATCACAAAGATACTGCTGCTATAAATTTCCTTGCTATTTCTACCACAGATGTGTAAGTACCAAAGATCATGATGTTAACACCGATCACCATGATGCATGCTATGATCATCAGCCCAAATCCAAATCTTCGATAGATGCCAGATATCTTCAAGAAGCACAAGCATGGAAGTAGAATGGAAGCTGATATTCTAAGAAATGCTCCCACAAGTGACATTAGGCACCCAAAAAAATGTATGGCCAATGCAACAATGACAGTGCTGAAGACCAAGCTGTGTCTTATTAGAAGTCTAACTCGACGACGGTCTATTCTCAATAGCATTATTGATAATAGGTCTCACCATCAATGCATACTTGGCTATCGGATTGAGCAGCGTGGTGTGGACATCCACTTTTTAGCTAATTTTATCAATAGGAAGGTTTAAGGTTAACTGAGACAGGAGTGTTGTGCAACATTAGACAGCCCAAGACTGCAACCAGCGCGTAGTTAACAATGCAGAGGAAAAAGCTGATTGCCAAGACCTGCAATCAAAATAAAGCTCAGCCAAATGAATCAACTAATGCAAACGTAAGAAACACCAGCATGCACAATATGATTTATCACTACCTTGGAGAATTGTGTCCTATTTCTCATGGATGTTGTATAAAGTCAGGAAAACAGGATGGGGACAATAGCAGAAGGCATACAAGCTGAGCCCAGTTATCCTTTCCATCAAATCCAACACCATCAAATGAACCTGCCCAGAAGATAGAGCTAAGGAGGACAAAAAGATGCCACGACTCCACTGTCAGATGTGCATGCCAGGATGCGCAAGTTGTTTAACCAAACAGTTGGCAATATGATGAGACTAACAATGGTAACAAAGCATTCCCTGCCGCCGATTGTAAGACTACCTACTTGGAATTACACCCGAGGAAGTAAGTTGTGCAAGTCATCCCCTTCTAAAATTAGGAAACCAGTGGCTACCAAGTAGATCTCTGTGTTCATTAAAACTGATACAATTCCTCTTCCTGTTCTACCAAATGCTCTTTCACCTATATCAGGATACCTGTGTATGCCAGAACCCATGTCAATACATCTCTGAATCAGCAAGCTCCTTCAACCTTATAATTAACGGACGAGGTAAACAACCACGCCATATTAAACAAACATAACACCACTTGTTATTTTCGGAGGCATAATAAGTCAATATATTTAAAAACAACACTGAACAATGGCAACAAGGTAGGTTGAAGGATAAGTTGGCAAAATGTGCGCTCGTTCATGTTGGATATACCCTACATTCGTCTTTCTGTCACCTCCATTGATGTGCAATTCTTCATCCATATTTGTGTTTATGACTACTAAGGGTTTACTATCCTGCTATAGGCCGGAAGCTCTAAGACAATGGGATAACGTTGTCTGTTGTTGTTGTACTACTAAGTGTATACTAACCACCCAGAAGTAGCTGCTTACTTATAAAACCTAAAAAGGTACAGAAGTTAGAAAATTTAATGTTAACATTGATAATATTGCTTTGATACAGTCAAATAACACATTCGGATAGAGAACAGACTAGCAGAACTAACATCTGGTTAGATGAAAAAGTAATGTATATGAATTTAATTTTAATAATTTTTCTGAATATGGTGGCTTGTGTACCTTATGCTGGCAGAGAATCCAAGCCCACATTACAAAATTCACATATGTGCATTTCTTTACCCAATAATTATCCAGCTTCAACAACTACGGTAGATGGTATATGCATTTAAATTTAGCTAAGTTACTATCTTTAATCTAAATATTGTCAAATTAATACTATGATAGGGCAACAAAAAACAATGTAGTGTTCCTAGAAATAGGCAGCCCATTGCTTTTGTATTGGGCAGAATAAATTAGTAATATCGCCAAAATTATGGAAATTCTTCAACAGATTGGGTTTAGAGGAAGATTCTTCAGTTCAGTACAGCATTGGATCTTACCACAGAGCGCAATCAGCAGTCCAAAATGTTTGATTGGGCTATAATCACAAGATGACTTAGCATAGCGTTAACAACAACACAACGACAACAACAATATCTAATATATTTCAATGGCATCAAAAGCTATTTCAACAGCATCAAAAGATATTTATAGTGTCTGAGAAGAGTTAACAACAACAATAATAAATATTAACAAATGCATAGTTGTAAGAACAATAACGACTACGTTACTACGTACAAGGATAAGAGTGTTTCAAAAGAAGATTTTTGTGCCCTACTAGTATGATGATGATACGCAATTACCGATTTGAGGAGGCGTTTTTAATGATAAACGAAAGCTGTCTTCTATGGTAATCCCTTAAAGTTTGGGTAACCAGACTTTACTCACTAACTTGTCTTAATAGTACTAAAAAGATTAATTCTAAAATATCATATAAAATAAACATCATATTTTGGTACAAGGCAAGGCATTTTTCGATTTGGGTGGACAGATTAATTTTATCAAGTTAAAAACCGACAAGTGATTAAAAAGACTATATTTACCGAGTTAAAATATATGAAACATCAATGCCTTATATGAAGTAATGCATTCAATATTTGCCCACACAATTAAAAATGTTTCTTTGGAAGCCAGAGAACAAAAATGTGGCAACAACTAGGAATAGGTGGAAATAAAGAAATTATCAAGATTACGATGTCGTTTTCATGACACGTATTACTAGGTAGTGGTCCCACATTCTTATTGATAAAAGTAGCTAAGAAATGGTACTGCGCCCTCAGGATAATTTATGCCTAGGGAATAATTAAATAATTAAGCTGCAGAATTTGATTGAGTAACCATTTATTGAGATTGAATTCACATCCTTTTAACTAACAACATCGGAAAAGTCGAATAACAAAAACTTTCAACTCAAGGTAACTTACCAAGTGTTATCGCATAATCTTAGTTTGCTCCTATCTATATTGAACCAAAGGATTGAGCACATTTATCTAGTTAATTTCTGGTAGATCAATTTCTTCAATAGTAATGTCGATGATAGTTTTTGATTAACTTAGATTTTCTCATCCTAAAAATATTGTCATTTGACTTTTTATGTTAAAAAGTCAACTATAAAAATATTTTTAATACTTAGAAAGTAAGATACATAATTAAGGATCAAGATACTACAAGTAAATTACGTATGTGAATTATTTATCAAAGTAATAGAGATTTCCCATTAAACTACTACATGCCACACGATTGTCGTTTTCCTTTCTCCCTCTTTTCCTTTCCACTTCGGTGTGTCAATATAGAGCCGATAGTCTCGCTGGAATCGAACTTTCTATTTTTTTAGGACAGATGTATTGTTCTTTGCTTTTCATCCTCTCCAGACCCTAACGATAGCTTTTAATATTGTTGAGATATACTGGATGTTGTGTTGTTGTTCGGTGTGCCAATGCATAAGTAGTTCATGCAAGCATTGAGATGCGGTGCCCACATGCAAATATTGCCCCTATCTTAGGTTTGTTGAAGGACGATTTCTTGGGGATGATTTCAGTTAAGAAAATTAAAGCTTTGTGAGTTCAAGTTATCCAGTTTGATAACGTTCAGTTAATATCCGGAGTCCTTGAAGCTATGCATATTGGAAGGAAAATTTACACCCTCATTTGGTCTATGTGAAAAAATGACGGGGTTGTTTAAATTATCTTTTTGTGGTGACATGATAATACATGCAACTCCCCCCCCCCCCCCCCCCCCCCAAACCACAGAAGAAGGGGCATGCTGGCCATTTCCTATACGACATGATTGCCTTTGTACTCGTCACTGGGCTGGTCATGTTCTTCGTATGTTAGTGTCATGTCACTTATCCTTTTGTTACGTTGCATACGACAGTTTTCTAAGAATACCAGGACAAAATTTTGTGCTTGTTATTCGAGCATTTCACCATCCAAAAAGGAAAACAGAAAAAAAGGGATTGGCTTCTTAATTAACAAAAAACCAATATTAATAAGTTCATTAATAAAACAAATATCCGATACAAATGTCTAACGTGTGTATATATATCACTCTCGCATCCATGTTTAAATAGTACAACCTCAGAAGGCACACTATAAACGTATAACGGATATTGTATGCATTATTTCACGTTGCATACTAGGGTTTCTTATAGATAGTCAAAATGGAGCTTTGTGTATACTGCAAGCGTAATTCAAATTCCATAAAAAATGAGGGGGTTAGATTTATAATTAACAGTTATAAAAAATTAATTAACAAAATTATCCAAACTTAGTAAGCTCATGAAATCCGGAAAAAATATACGTTGCAAGTGCAAGTTAACACATCATTTTCGCATGTTAAAATGTTAGGCTACACTATAGTGACAACGAATATGTTAGCAATTAGATGAAAGCCTTTACGTACGAAAGAAAAAGAAGTTTTGTCCTTAGCCCTTTTATTTTACTCCGAATCAGAAGGAATCCTTAGCTGGTGTCAGCTATTGCGTTATGGGGCCTCTATATATTGTTCAAACCTCTTATAATTGTTGTCTCAATTACATAAACGCAAACCATTTCACTTGGGCTTTCGAGTTTTGACTCTAAACTCTTCTATCTTTAATTGGTAGGTTTTTCAACAACCAAATGGAGGCTCAGAATGCAGACAATTTTATCAGCGGCATGGCAGCGCCAGGTGCAGGCGAAAACCGCCAACCAAACACACAGCAGAATCATATGTTAAGAAAGGTCGAAGAATACTATCCACCTGGTTTTCTTAGGAAGGTATTTGACTGACCACTTGTTTCATCGTGTTCTTGTAACAATAAACTTCAACCGTTTATAATAATGCATGCTCACCTCATAGCACGCAATCCATCTAATAGGAACTCGTTGCTCCAAGACTGTTTTATAATTTGTCTTGACTAAAACCCATAGTTCTTAACTTGCGTGCTGCAACACACCCACATATTTTGGTATGTTCATTTCTTGGGTTTCTGTTTTTTTTTTTTTATTAAAATGTTAATATTAACCAGAGAAATCAACACATCATGGGGATGCGATCCATACAATAGCCATACTTGTAGGTGCACATGGCGACCTGCATGTTCTATTTAGTAATGTATAGCAATTAAAACATATGAACAACGCCTATATCTAAGATGTGTGAGTAGAGCTTATACATCACATGAGTCTATATTCTGTGCGTTACATCTCTAGATACAAATGTTTTTCCTTCAAAAATGTATCTGTTGCGTCCTTACCAGATAAAATATACCGTCGCTGTCAAGGCAATTTTCGCTTTCTTGGCTTTCAGTGTTTTTCCTTTTAGTCTTCTCGATCCCCATGCCAGTATCTTGTTTATAGAGTGAAATCTGCGATGAAGTGCCAACCATGATGAGATAGCAAGCCAAATTTGTTTGGTAGCTGAGCATGAGAAGAAGATGTGCTGCATCGTCTCTTTCTCCGGTGAGCGGAGGTGACATCCTCTATGTTCTAGATAAACTAGGTGATCCTTAGTGGCCAGCCTGTTCAGCCTAACAAACCAGAGTGTGAAAGAGTGTTTAAGAATAGTGTCCCAGACAATTCTGTTCTAGCTAACTTTACTGCCTTTTTCTCTCAAGAACTTTACTGTCTTTTTCTCTGAAATAGTCATACGCACAAGGAAGTTTGAGGGCACGATGAAACTAGTGGTCCGTCAAATGGAATGATATTTCGATTATGAAGAAGGGGGTACAGCGGTATATGGAGTAGAAAGACGCCGAGAGTTTGCAGGGCGGCTTTTACGGTGCTGCGTAGACCGAGGCAGAGTGGCAATTGGTCGGTTTACGAAGTATTTAGGTGTATTACGTAGTATTTTTTGAGATAAGATAAGAGGTTATGAGTAATATCGAAATTTTACGCTATTCCCTAGGCGAGAAAATGTAGAGGGCCAGAGATTACCACAGAAGTGTCCATTGACTTGGTTCTGTCACTTTTTAAAGTTCCATCAGAAAGAATGAATGAGGGCATCACATCTCGGATCGGATCTCTTGTCTCACTTTTTCCTCACTCCATTCGTTACCGTATGACACATGGCAACAAAAATAGATGATGAGGTTAGATGAAAGTGACATCACATCCTGGATAGGATCTCATGTCCTATTTTCTTCTCACCACACTCGTCACCGCGTGACACGTGATAACGTGACATCTAGCCCTCATCTAGTCTTACCACCATCCCTGGTACCACGTGTCGCACGGTGACGAATACGGAGAAATGTTTACAGTGAGGGGATCCTAACCTACATCCAACCAAACGACATGGTCTTGTCCACAATACTAAAAAATGCATGCACTGATCTAGCATAAATGTGATGATAGTGTCACATCCGGAACTTTAATACTATAGACTTCATATCTGTTATACCTTTTTTTTAAAAAAAATTATAAAGTTATAATTACGTCAATCTCAATTAAATAAATAAGATTCAATAGAAATAACTAAAACTATCAATATATTTCTCACGAATAATACTCGACCAAAAAAATATCTTCTTAGTGAACAATACTACTCTACTGCCACACTCAAACTAGCAACAATATTGAAGTCAACCAAAATGTAGTGTCTCACTTTTAAATAACTAATAATAGAACAACCTCTTGTAAACTATCTTCGATGTTCCTTCACCATTACTATCCGTCATCAACCTCAATGTAAATACACTCTAACCTTTCATATATGTAAAAATGGTAAGTAGTAGTGTGAGCAAAACAACGTGCACAAGTATTAATCTGGCTATTTTTTTTGTTGGATCATGTAGGCCGGAAAACAAGTTTAGAAATATCAATCATTTTCATAAAATAAAATAAAAAACCAAGCATCAAGTTTCTCATATTTAAATATTACATATAATACTTTTAGTTTTTAGCTCTTAACTGACTTATAACATTCACTAGAATATTCTATCCTAAAAGAACCTCTTTTAGATAAGCTCATGAATCCCTACTATGAGATGAGGTCATGTAGCAGAAATCCCTCCATGTTCATGCGCTCGAGCAACTCGCACAAGTTGCTAGTCCACATACATATAGCATATACTTTCACCATTGACCATTCTTGCAACACAAATATAATTCATTTAAGAGCACATAAACTCTTTTTTTATAAATCATATATTATCAATAAGCTTTCACATAAAGCACATACTTTATGAAAACAATAAACTCTTACATGATTCAATTTAACATCAAAATAGACATCTAAAATATATAATTTTGTAAAACCACTTTCATAAAATACAGAAAGGAGTTATACTAATTACTTCGAATCGACCATTTATTTTCTACTCGTTCTACGGTCGAACCCTAAAAAACCGCCTCTGGTTAGACTTCGCAAGGCTGCCTAGAACAGTCAATCCACCCCAAACTTTTTAAGCCCGAGGATCGACGTTCGTCCAAATAGTCCTATCAGCCTTACTAAAACACTACTCATGTAATTACCTTTAGGCACTTTCTTTATAATTATGTTTAACATAATTTATTTCTTTATACAAGTACCAGGCAGCGTTCATGATTAAATGCTCAACTGTTTTTCTTTGTGTGTCTGCTGAGTTTAAACTTAAGCATCAGAGATAAGAAAAATGATATTGAGTTGACAGTAGCTCTTCAGTTTTTAGAAAATTTATCAGCAATCTAATAATTAAATATTAATTAAAAAGAAAAATAAATATAGCTGCAAACATGCATTTTGTATGTCCTATATTAATTGCTATTCTTATAGTAATTGTTCGTTTATTAATCAATACTGAAAATTTTAACTGATGGATGATTGGCCACCATACATGTGTTAAAAAATGTTTAATGTGATTGTCTGAATCTTCCACTTAAAAAGCTTAGTGATTCTAATTTAAGACTCTCCGGGTCAATTTAGTCTTTTGCATCCAAGAATGATTTAATGTGATTGAATGTGGTTAGGTGACAGCGGAAGTGATAGCGACGTTCCTGCTGGTATTTGTAACATGCGGTTCGGCAGCACTGAGCGCAACCGATGAACGGAGGGTCTCAAAACTAGGAGCCTCGGTGGCCGGGGGGCTCATTGTCACCGTTATGATTTACGCAGTGGGCCACATATCCGGAGCCCACATGAACCCTGCTGTCACTCTTGCTTTTGCATTTGTGAAACACTTCCCATGGCCACAGGTACTTCTCCAACTAATCTCCACTGTAGATTCATTGATGAGTTGTTTCAATTTTATAGACCATGTTACAAGATTTACTTCCGAGTGCATGCCATGTGATTCTGCATTGTCCCATTTATGCATTAATTTCTGATAGCTGGAACGATCCAGATGGTTTTGATGACCACTCCAATAAAAGAAAGACTACAAGTCTGCAGTGGGGCGAACATCCTAAGCCCAGGGCTTGACCTCAATGGGGGTGTGCATTAATAGTGTTAGGTGTGTATTACATATATAGGACGCGACGAAGCCATAGGAGGTATAAACTATGCACTAATAATGTTATTTGTGAATAAAATACAAAGCGATGGAGTAAGCCTTAGGAGGTTTGGACTATGCACTTATTGTTTTATTAATTTCTTTTTTTGATTCGTGGTCATCATTTTTTTGCACTAAGATGCAGTCATGATGTGTATATTTGAGGTTGCTATATGCTTTTTATAAAATATTTGTGTTCAAGTTAAAGTAAGGTTGTTTAGGTGTCGTTTTCAAATTTTTCATATAGCTCAACACTTTCTCTTCTTTCCATAAATCAACCCCACCCCAATCCCAAAAGTGCAGAATTCTATTCCAAAACAATGTTGTCTAACTTGAACACAACTATGAACTACCTGTGCATTCTCCGAAATTCCACATCCGTTCTTCTACACCAAATCCTTCTTTGCCACATTAAGACATAGTTATCATGATTGGATTATCTGGTTCAATTATCCCACTTAGTGTGTGATGATTTGATAGGGGTGGTGTATTTATCTCAGGATGAAAATACGGTGGGTTACGATTCAATTTATTATTTCTACTAATAAGAACTTATGATACATGGACTATATTTAAGAGTATTTTATTAATTGACACAGCTATCATCATCTCATTAGAAAAGTGTGAATCTCGTCAACACAACTAACTAGTCTAATAAAGTGTAGGCTTTTATTCTTAGGCTTTTAGTTAAAGTTCCAGTCATTGTTGATGTTGTATCTCTATATTAGTGTGATAGTGAATTTGTGTCATTTCTTTTATAGACATAGACAATCGGAAACCTGTTCTATGACGTAGTTTAGTTGGTATTCGGGTTGAGTAATGCTCCCAAGACAATCGGGAAACCAATCCGGCTTTTACTGTTTTAGGCAATCTTAGTTTCAGTTGCACAAAAGAGGAGGATGTTAATTTTCACCTGTTTGTGGTTGGCAGGTACCTGTTTATGCAGTAGCACAGCTAACAGGGGCTACGTTAGCTGCCTTTACGCTCCGCACCTTACTTCATCCCATAAAACACATTGGCACAACCTCTCCTTCAGGGACGGTCACTCAAGCCCTTATCATGGAAGTGGTGGTTACCTTCTCCATGATGTTCGTCACCTCAGCTGTTGCCACTGATACCAAAGCTGTGAGAATCCGTTTTTGTTTGTTGCCCCAAGTTCTACTTTTTGGTCAAAAGAGCACTTCTTGCCTTCTTGCTGTCAATAATTTAAGGCGATGCTTTTCTTGCCATAGATAGGAGAGCTGGCAGGTATCGCAGTGGGTTCTGCCGTATGCATTACTTCCATCCTGGCTGGGTAAGTCCCAATTAAGATACCTTCAATTAATACTAGCACCAGTTAGATAATCGACGACATTGACATAAACCAAACATAGAAACTAACTCAATAAAAGTTTACGGTAATGAGCATGAGGTAAAATTAAAACTTCCAAACATAGAAACTAACTCAAGAAACATACAATACACAAGTATACATAAGGTTCAGAGTACTTGATCTAAGAAAAGCCTCATAAGGGTGATAGCATTGGCTCTGAGAATAAAGACATCCCTAGAGACAAGTGTATAGCTAGAAGAAAAAGTGGCTAACAAGTTTTGTAGGTGACATATTTCCAGACCAGTGTCCGGTGGATCAATGAACCCTGCACGAAGCATAGGACCAGCAATAGCCAGTAATTATTACAGAGGAATATGGGTGTATGTGGTTGGACCTATGTGCGGGACATTACTGGGAGCTTGGACATATCATTTTATACGTGAGACCGACAAGCCACTGCATCTAATCTCAGGTTCATTTTCATTCAAAATGAGGCAGACCAGGAGCAACAATTATCAAACGCCAGATAAAGATCCAAACTACCCCCTGTAGTAATTAAACATATCCTAGGGAACTTTTACATCATGAAGAGTGTCTAGTATTGCTCCTTTTGGAGCCCTTGTGGATTATGGATATCAAGCTACAACGCACGCCAAGGATATAGTCTTGAATATGATAATGTATCTCAATGTAGTAGAGCATATCATGTATAAATGGTCGAAGGAGAGACGACGCTTGAATCCTATTTACTTTTAGGTGAAAGTAGAAATGATTGAACTAGATACTCCACTTTCATGTTTGTAGACTAACTTCGGATGTCATTAGGAAAGCGGAAAAGTGCAATTATTTTGGATTTAAAACATCAGAATCAAATAGCCGATATACCAAGTGGAAATAACTCTTGCGTGTTATATAAATGTTATAATCGGGCAAAAAAGAACGAAACCCTTGCAATGTAACACTCTGTATTTTGAGACCTTGGCTATGCATGAAACGGTTGCGAAGGTAACAGATCAATTTCAAATTTCAAAAAACAAGAAAAGGAAATTCAGATAATTTTGAACATAGTTGTCGCTAAAAAAGACCAATGTTTGTTCGTAAGCAAAATTCTGGGGAGATGGCGAACATCATCAGGAAAAGAGTGGAAGAAATCTTTCAGGCAATGGAAAGGGAAAAAGTTGGATAGAAGAAAAGAGATGCAGGAGTCGGATCGTTTGCTGGTGGGAATTGATTGCAGAAGGGGCGGTTGGTATATCCAGAAGCATCTAATGGCTTCTTCTCCCCACCGTCGATATTTATGATGCTTTTGGATTTTGGAATTCCAGAGGATTCCTTCTGGCAGGCCGGGCTTTATGTTTGTTTAGTGGGTAGGCTAGTTGTTGGGCCGGGTAGATTGTTTTGGATGTTAATTTTGCTTCCCCTAGAGTGGGCCATACCCTGGGCCCCCTCCTTTTGTATAGGCTGGGCCTTTCAAATTAATACAAAGATCCGACTTTAACCCCAAAAAAAAGGGAGGGTGCCAACGAGCGTGACATGGGGAAGAATTCGTTCTACTTGACTGAATATCAAGCTGTACAAAAAACTGAGTTTATAGGGTCAGCTTACAAATAATTAATAAGTAAAGCTTATTAACTATTCATTCACAAATCAAAAATATAATAACATGGTCAGAGTTTCTATTTTGCACTGTCATTATTATCAAATAATCAATTACAGTGAGTGTTTAATATTTATTTATAGGACATCATAAACTTAATATGAGTCTAGCAATGTAAAAAATAGAAAAGACCAAACATTAGCGGGTCCATCTCGTCCTCCATCAATGTAAAACAAACATACTGGGCCGAGGACTCTGTAGTCTGGTAGAGTTGCATCAAATTATTGCCATAGTAATAAGGACTAGTTACTCACTCACTCGGGCTTATAGAAGAAAAATATTTAAGGATAAATTAAGCTAAATATATTTTGTTGGAGAAATTGTTCTGGACCTAGGTCCAAAGGATAATATTAAGCCGTACTATATGTTTTTGTCACCCCCCACCCCCGCCCCTCTAAAATACGGATTTCTTTTCCGGACACATACATATGTAATCTCGATAGAAGAAATAGAAAAGAAGGAAACTTTCTTGTGAAACTGATTTTCGGCAATTTAACAGTCAGAGAATATATTTGAAACAAGTACGATACACTAGTGAATATAACGTAATAAAGTTACTATTTTGATCATTAGATGAAAACATTGAAGAAGTTATTGTATTCGCAAAAATTGATTGTATCTACAAACCGTGATCTCGGTACTGAAATCCTGGTGTCTAATATATCTAAGGTTGAATTTCATTGAAAATTCTAACTTTGATTTACTACCCATGAAGATAACGATGTATATAGAAAAACGATAACTTTCAAAATTACAAGACACAACTCGTGTCACAAGGATGTTAATGTCTTTGTTCAAAAAGATGGTATGGAGATCAAATTTCTATGTATCAACTAACGTCTCCCCCAATATTTAATAGATAAGTGTTGTGTACCAGCAATTCATTTCATAAGACATTTTAATTAAATTCAGCTCGGAGCTAAACTAGTAAAATGTAATGTTGTAATGTAATGGACAAACATGAGCAGGAAAAGAGAGGGGAAAAAAAGGAAGGGTGGGGGGGTGTTGTAAGTAGCATAGGGGGAATATAGCTGGTAAATTTTACTAACTTAGGTGAAGCCAAATTAGTGAGTGATTTAGTATAATACTACACAAGATATAATTTTTTTTCAACAGTAGGAGAATGACAATAAGATGAATATAGAAAGGTGTCCACGCTAGGTGTTTCATATATTATATAGATACAGATAATGGTCTTACATTAAAAATTTTGTGACTGAAATATTACAATTTGTTTTTAAAAATACGATATATGTTTGAATTGAAAGGGAGAATCATTAACGGTGCTAGTGAGGGGCTTTTAACTTGTCTACCAATGAACTTGTTTCAAAATGATTGAATATTAATATTTGTATCAGGGGACGTGTTTTTTCAAAATACATCAATTGTTATTCGAGTTAAGACATTATAAGCGCGAGGTGATTGTTATGATAAAGCTAATTTATAGCATTCTTTTTGAAGTGTCAATATGTCATGTTTGGAGCCAAAGGTGAAATCTCTCACACCGGAGGTCTCCATCGCCCCAGTCCCAAGGAACATGTGTGGAGGATGCAAATCATGAGCTCAACGGCCTCCTAGATTGAGTAAGATCTTACGCAGTGACCTACACAAGATGTTCCCCCGCAAACCAGGCTTTCGGCTTAGCAACAGAGGAACACCCACACTATGCGTGTCTCTGGAACAAAATTTTTGACCTCTTAGCACAACCTAAGTATTAAATGGACTATACCATGAGGACGTCAATCTATCATGCTGTGTGTGGCTTTGGACTGTCCTTGAAGCTTTTTATTTGAATTCTGTTGATTCGGCAAATAGAATTTGTACAACTCAACTTAAACTGTAGACTGGATGTCGCAATTCTTTGAAATCGAATGTCTTGAGCCACTATCATCTGATGGCAATAGATTTAGTTAACATTTTGAGATATCACGACAGAAATAAACAACAAATATAATCACATTCTTATTGTTAGTTTTGAACGTTAAAATAAATAATTTGTCAAATGTTCCCATCTTTTATATGTTAATCTTTTTCATGCATGCATTCAATACCCACAAAAAAAAAAAACAGTTGAAAACTAGGAACCGCTTGTACTATAAATAATAGTTAAAAATGTATATTTGGTTGTTAAAATATATATACAAATTGTGTATGGTTTAATCTTATACTAATATATTTGGTTGTTAAAATAATAAAGTAAACATGATAACTACTAATTATCCAAATATAATAGTTTTTCATGTAAACAATAATAAAGATTCAATAATATGAGTTAAAATAAATGTTTATACTTATACATATATACACGATTTTCAAACTAAAAAACTATTCTTAATTATTGTCGAATAGGCTCAAATTTCACTCAAGTTCGAAGATGCTCGAACTCGAACTTGAGATCAAAAAAGCATATAGAAATTATGTTCAAAGTCAAGTTTGATAAGTTTCAAAAATACTTGACTCGATAAACCATTCTCAAATCAGTTTGGCTCGTTTGCATTTCTATTTCTAAGTGTTAATTTTTTAAATTGTTGGAGGTTATAACATAAATAAATAAATATGTATACATATACACATTTGTTATGATGTGCATTAAGAACCAATCTACATCGGGATTAAGGAAGAGAAATGTGTATTTACTGCTGACAAATTAGACTTCTCTTAATTTTTGGACCGCGCAATATGCAATTATTTCATGCGATTCAGATAATATTTGAGCGAGCAGCCTGGTTGCGGAGAAAAGATCAAAGTACCTAGCACTTGTGGGGCGATATTGCAAGAAAGTAGACACTAGAAAATAAGGCACTCATTAAGATTTAAGAGAGTACAAATATAAATTTTTTGTTGAATTTTGGTGACCTTCTATCCTCAGATCCCTTTGAGAACAGATCTGATGTGTCCAGTAAATGTGTGTCATTCATGCGCCACAGACACAATAAGATAATAAGACAATTATAATATATATATATATATATGTATGTATATATACATATGTGTGTTTACACACATATATACAAAATTTATGCAATAAGTCAAATTTACAGGACAATTATTCGATATTATTGTATCAACAAAATCTATAAAACTTCTAGAAAATCCATGACACAAGTCATAGAATTTTTACATACCCAATAAATGATGATTTTATTAAAAAACTTATGTACGAAGGAGAAGTGTTTATGTAGGGTTTGAACAATTGTAGGGTTCGAACAATTGTGGATGTAGTTGTCAAAAACAGATGTAGTTGAAACATATCACACAACCCATAAATGCTAGAAGGGTGTCCTTTGTCCTCATGACATGGCCAATGGTTTAGGTAGAGAAAACTAAAGAGAAAAAAGAGTTCGATTCTTGTCTCAAACAAGATTTCTGACTCTTTTTTCAGGTAAGCGCATGATATTAAAGTTCAAAGTAGGCTACTTGTGTGGCTGTCTAAGCAGTCCAAACTTTGTCATAGCTGACTTTGAACATCTGAATTTCATCCCTATCACATTTTGTGACAAGCTGGTCGTGGTCCGGTTGAGTTTTCTCGTCATAAACTTTTTTAGAAGGGTGTCCTTTTTCCTTTTCTTTATTACAAAGGTTGATAAATGAGATCAAGGGTGAAGATATTAACCATAGATTAGAAACTCGGGTTAAGAAATTCACTAGCGGTTTATGGAGAAAGCACAACCACAAAAATTCCAAATCATCATATTATCTACAGTTCCCATCTTCTCACCGGCCATTATCACCACCTTCGTCATCAACCAAACCCCAAAAACTTAAAAGACTCCTCCTTTTTCCACTCTTCTTTTTCTCTAATCTAATCTCCCCCCCCCCCCCCC